>JARGYO010005626.1:227727282-228031959 GCA_029206835.1 Rana muscosa
CCGGGAACTCAGCACAGGGATGGTGGGAACTCCTCATAATGGGCACAGCGGGTGTACAGACCTAAGAACTCAGCACAGGGATGGTGGGAACCCCTCATAATGGGCACAGCGGGGGTACAGACCCGGGAACTCAGCACAGGGATGGTGGGAACCCCTCATAATGGGCACAGCGGGGGTACAGACCCGGGAACTCAGCACAGGGATGGTGGGAACCCCTCATAATGGGCACAGCGGGTGTACAGACCCGGGAACTTGGCACAGGGATGGTGGGAACCCCTCATAATGGGCACAGCGGGTGTACAGACCCGGGAACTCAGCACAGGGATGGTGGGAACCCTTCAGAATGGGCACAGCGGGTGTACAGACCCAGGAACTCAGCACAGGGATGGTGGGAACCCCTCATAATGGGCACAGCGGGGGTACAGACCCGGGAACTCAGCACAGGGATGGTGGGAACCCCTTATAATGGGCACAGCGGGTGTACAGACCCAGGAACTCAGCACAGGGATGGAGGGAACCCCTCATAATGGGCACAGCGGGTGTACAGACCCGGGAACTCAGCACAGGGATGGTGGGAACTCCTCATAATGGGCACAGCGGATGTACAGACCCGGTAACTCAGCACAGGGATGGTGGGAACCCCTCATAATGGGCACAGCGGGGGTACAGACCCGGGAACTCAGCACAGGGATGGTGGGAACCCCTCATAATGGGCACAGCGGGGGTACAGACCCGGGAACTCAGCACAGGGATGGTGGGAACCCCTCATAATGGGCACAGCGGGTGTACAGACCAGGGAACTCAGCACAGGGATGGTGAGAACCCCTCATAATGGGCACAGCGGGTGTACAGACCCAGGAACTCAGCACAGGGATGGTGGGTACCCCTCATAATGGGCACAGCGGGGGTACAGACCCGGGAACTCAGCACAGGGATGGTGGGAACCCCTCATAATGGGCACAGCAGCGCAGAGAAGAGCTCTCCACAGTACAAGGACAAGTATACATTGTGGGTGGAATGATATTTTAAAAGGAAAAAGAGAAGTGCTGCACAGGAAGAGGAGGAGCTATATCAGGGGACAATCTGCAAAAACTGACATTTTCTCAGGGAAAGTAAAGAAAAATTACGATACAAATATTAATAAAAAGTAGAAAGTGTCTGGGTGTGGGTGGAGTGCAAAAAAAATCCCATGTATCAAGTTATAGGAACTTTGATGGAGGAATGTGACAAGTATCCCCCATCCTTGATGAATTCTGGTTGTATTTTACTTGCAGTGATTTCCAATGAATGTCAGCTCCATCTAGTGCCCATAATAAGGTATATATTTTTTTTTAATGAAATACCGGAATCAGTAAAAATACCGTATTATGGGCATTAGATGGAGCTGATCATTGGAAAGCGTACAGAATAAGGCAGTCAAGAGTATGTTATGTACAGCACAGCAAACCGAATAAGGCAGTCAAGAGTATATAATTAACAACACAACATACAGAGTAAAGCAGTTCATAGCATGAGGTGTACAGCACAGAATAAGGCAGCTAAGAGTACTGTATGCAATGTACAGCACAGCATAAAGCTCCTATGGGAGTCATGATTCCAGAATAGTCAGCTCATAGAGTGACCTGTAATACTTGGTGTGTTATGGAGGCCCTCCGAGCCCAATATGCCGGTTCTGCGAGGAAGACTAACTGAGGAAAAGCAGCCACAGGTTATGGGAGGGGAGGAGAGGAGGGGGGTGTACAGGGCGGGGTGCAGGGAATGGGGGAGAGGAGGGGGGTGTACAGGGCGGGGTGCAGGGAATGGAGGAGAGGAGGGGGTGTACAGGGCGGGGTGCAGGGAATGGAGAAGAGGAGGAGGTGTACAGGGCGGGGTGCAGGGAATGAAGGAGAGGAGGGGGTGTACAGGGCGGGGTGCAGGGAATGGAGGAGGGGAGGGGGTGTGCAGGGAATGGAGGAAGAGGAGGGGGGTGTACAGGGCGGGGTGCAGGGAATGGAGGAGAGGAGGGGGTGTACAGGGCGGGGTGCAGGGAATGGAGGAGAGGAGGGGGTGTACAGGTGGGGTGCAGGGAATGGAGGAGAAGAGGGGGTGTACAGGTGGGGTGCAGGGAATGGAGAAGAGGAGGGGGGTGTACAGGGCGGGGTGCAGGGAATGGAGGAGAGGAGGGGGTTGTACAGGGCGGGGTGCAGGGAATGGAGGAGAGGAGGGGTGTACAGGTGGGGTGCAGGAAATGGAGGAGAGGAGGGGGGTGTACAGGGCGGGGTGCAGGGAATGGAGGAGAGGAGGGGGTGTACAGGGCGGGGTGCAGGGAATGGAGGCGAGGAGGGGGTGTACAGGTGGGGTGCAGGGAATGGAGAAGAGGAGGGGGTGTACAGGGCAGGGTGCAGGGAATGGAGGAGAGGAGGGGGGTGTACAGGGTGGGGTGGAGGGAATGGAGGAGAGGAGGGGGGTGTAGAGGGCGGGGTGCAGGGAATGGAGGAGAGGAGGGGGTGTACAGGTCGGGGTGCAGGGAATGAAGGAGAGGAGAGGGTGTACAGGGCAGGGTGCAGGGAATAGAGGAGGGGGTGTAAAGGGCGGGGTGCAGGGAATGGAGGAGAGGAGGGGGTGTACAGGGCGGGGTGCAGGGAATGGAGGAGAGGAGGAGGTGTACAGGGCGGGGTGCAGGGAATGGAGGAGAGGAGGGGGGTGTACAGGGCAGGGTGCCGGGAATGGAGGAGAGGAGGTGGTTACAGGGCAGGGTGCCGGGAATGGAGGAGAGGAGGCGGTTACAGGGTGGGGTGCAGGGAATGGCGGAGAGGAGGGGGGTGTACAGGGCGGGGTGCAAGGAATCGAGGAGAGGAGGGGGTGTACAGGGCGGGGTGCAGGGAATGGAGGAAAGGAGAGAGTGTACAGGGCAGGGTGCAGGAAATGGAAGAGAGGAGGGTGGTGTACAGGGAATTGAGGAGAGGGCTGTACAGGGCGGGGTGCAGGTAATGGAGGAGAGGAGGGGGGTGTACAGGGCGGGGTGCAGGTAATGGAGAAGAGGAGGGGGTGTACAGGGCGGGGTGCAGGGAATGGAGGAAAGGAGGGGGGTGTACAAGGCGGGGTGGAGGGAATCGAGGAGAGGAGGGGGATGTACAGGGCGGGGTGCAGGGAATGAAGGAGAGGAGGGGGGTGTACAGGGCAGGGTGCAGGGAATGGAGGAGAGGAGGGGGTGTACAGGGCGGGGTGCAGGTAATGAAGGAGAGGAGGGGGTGTACGGGGTGGGGTGCAGGAAATGGAGGAGAGGAGGGGGGTGTACAGGGCGGGGTGGAGGGAATGGAGGAGAGGAGGGGGTGTACAGGGTGGGGTGCAGGGAATGAAGGAGAGGAGGGGGGTGTACAGGGCAGGGTGCCGGGAATGGAGGAGAGGAGGGGGTGTACAGGGTGGGGTGCAGGGAATGGAGGAAAGGAGAGGATGTACAGGGCGGGGTGCAGGGAATGGAGGAGAGGAGGGGTGTACAGGGCAGGGTGGAGGGAATGGAGGAGAGGAGGGGATGTACAGGGCGGGGTGCAGGGAATGAAGGAAAGGAGGGGGGTGTACAGGGTGGGGTGCAGGGAATGAAGGAGAGGAGGGGGTGTACAGGGCAGGGTGCCGGGAATGGAGGAGAGGAGGCGGTTACAGGGCAGGGTGCCGGGAATGGAGGAGAGGAGGCGGTTACAGGGTGGGGTGCAGGGAATGGCGGAGAGGAGGGGGTGTACAGGGTGGGGTGTAGGGAATAGAGGAGAGGAGGGGGTGTACAGGGCGAGGTGCAGGGAATGGAGGAGAGGAGGGGGGTGTACAGGGCGGGGTGCAAGGAATCGAGGAGAGGAGGGGGTGTACAGGGTGGGGTGCAGGGAATGGAGGAAAGGAGAGAGTGTACAGGGCAGGGTGCAGGAAATGGAAGAGAGGAGGGGGTGCAGGGAATGGAGGAGAGGGGTGTACAGGGCGGGTGCAGGTAATGGAGGAGAGGAGGGGGATGTACAGGGCGGGGTGCAGGGAATACAGGAGAGGAGGGGGGTGTACAGGGCGGGGTGCAGGGAATGGAGGAGAGGAGGGGGGTGTACAGGGCGGGGTGCAAGGAATCGAGGAGAGGAGGGGGTGTACAGGGCGGGGTGCAGGGAATGGAGGAAAGGAGAGAGTGTACAGGGCAGGGTGCAGGAAATGGAACAGAGGAGGGTGGTGTACAGGGAATTGAGGAGAGGGCTGTACAGGGCGGGGTGCAGGTAATGGAGGAGAGGAGGGGGGTGTACAGGGCGGGGTGCAGGTAATGGAGAAGAGGAGGGGGTGTACAGGGCGGGGTGCAGGGAATGGAGGAAAGGAGGGGGGTGTACAAGGCGGGGTGGAGGGAATCGAGGAGAGGAGGGGGATGTACAGGGCGGGGTGCAGGGAATGAAGGAGAGGAGGGGGGTGTACAGGGCAGGGTGCCGGGAATGGAGGAGAGGAGGGGGTGTACAGGGCGGGGTGCAGGTAATGAAGGAGAGGAGGGGGTGTACGGGGTGGGGTGCAGGAAATGGAGGAGAGGAGGGGGGTGTACAGGGCGGGGTGGAGGGAATAGAGGAGAGGAGGGGATGTACAGGGCGGGGTGCAGGTAATGAAGGAGAGGAGGGGGTGTACAGGGCGGGGTGAAGGGAATGGAGTAGAGGAGGGGGTGTACAGGGCGGGGTGGAGGGAATAGAGGAGAGGAGGGGATGTACAGGGCGGGGTGCAGGGAATGAAGGAAAGGAGGGGGGTGTACAGGGTGGGGTGCAGGGAATGGAGGAGAGGAGGGGGGTGTACAGGGCAGGGTGTCAGGAATGGAGGAGAAGAGGCGGTTACAGGGCAGTGTGCCGGGAATGGAGGAGAGGAGGCGGTTACAGGGTGGGGTGCAGGTAATGGAGGAGAGGAGGGGGATGTACAGGGCGGGGTGCAGGGAATGGAGGAGAGGAGGGGGGTGTACAGGGCGGGGTGCAAGGAATCGAGGAGCGGAGGGGGTGTACAGGGCGGGGTGCAGGGAATGGAGGAGAGGAGGGGGTGTACAGGGCGGGGTGTAGGGAATGGAGGAGAGGAGGGGGTGTACAGGGCGGGGTGCAGGTAATGGAGGAGAGGAGGGGGGTGTACAGGGCGGGGTGCAGGGAATGGAGGAAAGGAGGGGGGTGTACAGGACGGGGTGGAGGGAATCAAGGAGAGGAGGGGGGTGTACAGGGCGAGGTGCAGAGAATGGAGGAAAGGAGGGGATGTACAGGGCAGGGTGCAGGTAATGGAGAAGAGGAGGGGGTGTACAGGGCGGGGTGCAGAGAATGGAGGAAAGGAGGGGGGTGTACAAGGCGGGGTGGAGGGAATCGAGGAGAGGAGGGGGATGTACAGGGCGGGGTGCAGGGAATGAAGGAGAGGAGGGGGGTGTACAGGGCAGGGTGCAGGGAATGGAGGAGAGGAGGGGGTGTACAGGGCGGGGTGCAGGTAATGGAGAAGAGGAGGGGGTGTACAGGGCGGGGTGCAGAGAATGGAGGAAAGGAGGGGGGTGTACAAGGCGGGGTGGAGGGAATCGAGGAGAGGAGGGGGATGTACAGGGCGGGGTGCAGGGAATGAAGGAGAGGAGGGGGGTGTACAGGGCAGGGTGCAGGGAATGGAGGAGAGGAGGGGGTGTACAGGGCGGGGTGCAGGTAATGAAGGAGAGGAGGGGGTGTACAGGTGGGGTGCAGGAAATGGAGGAGAGGAGGGGGGTGTACAGGGCGGGGTGCAGGGAATGGAGGAGAGGAGGGGGTGTACAGGGCGGGGTGCAGGGAATGGAGGCGAGGAGGGGGTGTACAGGTGGGGTGCAGGGAATGGAGAAGAGGAGGGGTGTACAGGGCAGGGTGCAGGGAATGGAGGAGAGGAGGGGGGTGTACAGGGTGGGGTGGAGGGAATGGAGGAGAGGAGGGGGGTGTAGAGGGCGGGGTGCAGGGAATGGAGGAGAGGAGGGGGTGTACAGGTCGGGGTGCAGGGAATGAAGGAGAGGAGAGGGTGTACAGGGCAGGGTGCAGGGAATAGAGGAGGGGGTGTAAAGGGCGGGGTGCAGGGAATAGAGGAGGGGGTGTAAAGGGCGGGGTGCAGGGAATGGAGGAGAGGAGGGGGTGTACAGGGCGGGGTGCAGGGAATGGAGGAGAGGAGGAGGTGTACAGGGCGGGGTGCAGGGAATGGAGGAGAGGAGGAGGTGTACAGGGCGGCGTGCAGGGAATGGAGGAGAAGAGGTGGTGTACAGGGCGGGGTGCAGGGAATGGAGGAAAGGAGGGGTGTACAGGGCGGGGTGGAGGGAATGGAGGAGAGGAGGGGGTGTACAGGGTGGGGTGCAGGGAATGGAGGAAAGGAGAGGATGTACAGGGCGGGGTGCAGGGAATGGAGGAGAGGAGGGGTGTACAGGGCGGGGTGGAGGGAATGGAGGAGAGGAGGGGATGTACAGGGCGGGGTGCAGGGAATGAAGGAAAGGAGGGGGTGTACAGGGTGGGGTGCAGGGAATGAAGGAGAGGAGGGGGGTGTACAGGGCAGGATGCCGGGAATGGAGGAGAGGAGGTGGTTACAGGGCAGGGTGCCGGGAATGGAGGAGAGGAGGCGGTTACAGGGTGGGGTGCAGGGAATGGCGGAGAGGAGGGGGGTGTACAGGGCGGGGTGCAAGGAATCGAGGAGAGGAGGGGGTGTACAGGGCGGGGTGCAGGGAATGGAGGAAAGGAGAGAGTGTACAAGGCGGGGTGGAGGGAATCGAGGAGAGGAGGGGGATATACAGGGCGGGGTGCAGGGAATGGAGGAGAGGAGGAGGTGTACAGGGCGGCGTGCAGGGAATGGAGGAGAAGAGGTGGTGTACAGGGCGGGGTGCAGGGAATGGAGGAAAGGAGGGGTGTACAGGGCGGGGTGGAGGGAATGGAGGAGAGGAGGGGGTGTACAGGGTGGGGTGCAGGGAATGGAGGAAAGGAGAGGATGTACAGGGCGGGGTGCAGGGAATGGAGGAGAGGAGGGGTGTACAGGGCGGGGTGGAGGGAATGGAGGAGAGGAGGGGATGTACAGGGCGGGGTGCAGGGAATGAAGGAAAGGAGGGGGTGTACAGGGTGGGGTGTAGGGAATGAAGGAGAGGAGGGGGGTGTACAGGGCAGGGTGCCGGGAATGGAGGAGAGGAGGTGGTTACAGGGCAGGGTGCCGGGAATGGAGGAGAGGAGGCGGTTACAGGGTGGGGAGCAGGGAATGGCGGAGAGGAGGGGGGTGTACAGGGCGGGGTGCAAGGAATCGAGGAGAGGAGGGGGTGTACAGGGCGGGGTGCAGGGAATGGAGGAAAGGAGAGAGTGTACAGGGCAGGGTGCAGGAAATGGAAGAGAGGAGGGTGGTGTACAGGGAATTGAGGAGAGGGCTGTACAGGGCGGGTTGCAGGTAATGGAGGAGAGGAGGGGGGTGTACAGGGCGGGGTGCAGGTAATGGAGAAGAGGAGGGGGTGTACAGGGCGGGGTGCAGGGAATGGAGGAAAGGAGGGGGGTGTACAAGGCGGGGTGGAGGGAATCGAGGAGAGGAGGGGGATGTATAGGGCGGGGTGCAGGGAATGAAGGAGAGGAGGGGGGTGTACAGGGCAGGGTGCAGGGAATGGAATAGAGGAGGGGGTGTACAGGGCGGGGTGCAGGTAATGAAGGAGAGGAGGGGGTGTACGGGGTGGGGTGCAGGAAATGGAGGAGAGGAGGGGGGTGTACAGGGCGGGGTGGAGGGAATGGAGGAGAGGAGGGGGTGTACAGGGTGGGGTGCAGGGAATGAAGGAGAGGAGGGGGGTGTACAGGGCAGGGTGCCGGGAATGGAGGAGAGGAGGGGGTGTACAGGGTGGGGTGCAGGGAATGGAGGAAAGGAGAGGATGTACAGGGCGGGGTGCAGGGAATGGAGGAGAGGACGGGTGTACAGGGCGGGGTGGAGGGAATGGAGGAGAGGAGGGGATGTACAGGGCGGGGTGCAGGGAATGAAGGAAAGGAGGGGGGTGTACAGGGTGGGGTGCAGGGAATGAAGGAGAGGAGGGGGGTGTACAGGGCAGGGTGCCGGGAATGGAGGAGAGGAGGCGGTTACAGGGCAGGGTGCCGGGAATGGAGGAGAGGAGGCGGTTACAGGGTGGGGTGCAGGGAATGGCGGAGAGGAGGGGGTGTACAGGGTGGGGTGTAGGGAATAGAGGAGAGGAGGGGGGTGTACAGGGCGAGGTGCAGGGAATGGAGGAGAGGAGGGGGTGTACAGGGTGGGGTGCAAGGAATCGAGGAGAGGAGGGGGTGTACAGGGTGGGGTGCAGGGAATGGAGGAAAGGAGAGAGTGTACAGGGCAGGGTGCAGGAAATGGAAGAGAGGAGGGGGTGCAGGGAATGGAGGAGAGGGGTGTACAGGGCGGGTGCAGGTAATGGAGGAGAGGAGGGGGATGTACAGGGCGGGGTGCAGGGAATACAGGAGAGGAGGGGGGTGTACAGGGCGGGGTGCAGGGAATGGAGGAGAGGAGGGGGTGTACAGGGCGGGGTGCAAGGAATCGAGGAGAGGAGGGGGTGTACAGGGCGGGGTGCAGGGAATGGAGGAAAGGAGAGAGTGTACAGGGCAGGGTGCAGGAAATGGAACAGAGGAGGGTGGTGTACAGGGAATTGAGGAGAGGGCTGTACAGGGCGGGGTGCAGGTAATGGAGGAGAGGAGGGGGGTGTACAGGGCGGGGTGCAGGTAATGGAGAAGAGGAGGGGGTGTACAGGGCGGGGTGCAGGGAATGGAGGAAAGGAGGGGGGTGTACAAGGCGGGGTGGAGGGAATCGAGGAGAGGAGGGGGATGTACAGGGCGGGGTGCAGGGAATGGAGGAGAGGAGGGGGGTGTACAGGGCAGGGTGCCGGGAATGGAGGAGAGGAGGGGGTGTACAGGGCGGGGTGCAGGTAATGAAGGAGAGGAGGGGGTGTACGGGGTGGGGTGCAGGAAATGGAGGAGAGGAGGGGGGTGTACAGGGCGGGGTGGAGGGAATAGAGAAGAGGAGGGGATGTACAGGGCGGGGTGCAGGTAATGAAGGAGAGGAGGGGGTGTACAGGGCGGGGTGAAGGGAATGGAGTAGAGGAGGGGGTGTACAGGGCGGGGTGGAGGGAATAGAGGAGAGGAGGGGATGTACAGGGCGGGGTGCAGGGAATGAAGGAAAGGAGGGGGGTGTACAGGGTGGGGTGCAGGGAATGGAGGAGAGGAGGGGGGTGTACAGGGCAGTGTGCCGGGAATGGAGGAGAGGAGGCGGTTACAGGGTGGGGTGCAGGTAATGGAGGAGAGGAGGGGGATGTACAGGGCGGCGTGCAGGGAATGGAGGAGAGGAGGGGGGTGTACAGGGCGGGGTGCAAGGAATCGAGGAGCGGAGGGGGTGTACAGGGCGGGGTGCAGGGAATGGAGGAGAGGAGGGGGTGTACAGGGCGGGGTGCAGGTAATGGAGGAGAGGAGGGGGGTGTACAGGGCGGGGTGCAGGGAATGGAGGAAAGGAGGGGGGTGTACAGGATGGGGTGGAGGGAATCAAGGAGAGGAGGGGGGTGTACAGGGCGAGGTGCAGAGAATGGAGGAAAGGAGGGGATGTACAGGGCAGGGTGCAGGTAATGGAGAAGAGGAGGGGGTGTACAGGGCGGGGTGCAGAGAATGGAGGAAAGGAGGGGGGTGTACAAGGCGGGGTGGAGGGAATCGAGGAGAGGAGGGGGATGTACAGGGCGGGGTGCAGGGAATGAAGGAGAGGAGGGGGGTGTACAGGGCAGGGTGCAGGGAATGGAGGAGAGGAGGGGGTGTACAGGGCGGGGTGCAGGTAATGGAGAAGAGGAGGGGGTGTACAGGGCGGGGTGCAGAGAATGGAGGAAAGGAGGGGGGTGTACAAGGCGGGGTGGAGGGAATCGAGGAGAGGAGGGGGATGTACAGGGCGGGGTGCAGGGAATGAAGGAGAGGAGGGGGGTGTACAGGGCAGGGTGCAGGGAATGGAGGAGAGGAGGGGGTGTACAGGGCGGGGTGCAGGTAATGAAGGAGAGGAGGGGGTGTACAGGGTGGGGTGCAGGAAATGGAGGAGAGGAGGGGGGTGTACAGGGCGGGTGGAGGGAATAGAGGAGAGGAGGGGATGTACAGGGCGGGGTGCAGGGAATGAAGGAAAGGAGGGGGGTGTACAGGGTGGGGTGCAGGGAATGAAGGAGAGGAGGGGGGTGTACAGGGCAGGGTGTCGGGAATGGAGGAGAAGAGGCGGTTACAGGGCAGTGTGCCGGGAATGGAGGAGAGGAGGCGGTTACAGGGTGGGGTGCAGGTAATGGAGGAGAGGAGGGGGTGTACAGGGCGGGGTGCAGGGAATGGAGGAGAGGAGGGGGGTGTACAGGGCGGGGTGCAAGGAATCGAGGAGCGGAGGGGGTGTACAGGGCGGGGTGCAGGGAATGGAGGAGAGGAGGGGGTGTACAGGGCGGGGTGCAGGGAATGGAGGAAAGGAGGTGGTGTACAGGGCGGGGTGGAGGGAATCAAGGAGAGGAGGGGGGTGTACAGGGCGAGGTGCAGAGAATGGAGGAAAGGAGGGGGTGTACAGGGCAGGGTGCAGGAAATGGAAGAGAGGAGGGGGGTGTACAGGGCTGGGTGCAGGGAATGGAGGAAAGGAGGGGGTGTACAGGGCGGGGTGGAGGGAATCGAGGAGAGGAGGGGGGTGTACAGGGCGTGGTGCAGGTAATGGAGGAGAGAAGGGGGGTGTACAGGGTGGGGTGCAGGTAATGGAGGAGAGGAGGGGGGTGTACAGGGCGGGGTGCAGGGAATGGAGGAAAGGAGGGGGGTGTACAGGGCGGGGTGGAGGGAATCGAGGAGAGGAGGGGGTGTACAGGGCGGGGTGCAGGAAATGGAAGAGAGGAGGGGGGTGTACAGGGAATGGAGGAGAGGGGTGTACAGGGTGGCTTGCAGGTAATGGGGGAGAGGAGGGGGGTGTACAGGGCGGGGTGCAGGTAATGGAGGAGAGGAGGGGGTTTACAGGGCGGGGTGCAGGGAATGGAGGAAAGGAGGGGGTGTACAGGGCGGGGTGTAGGGAATCGAGGAGAGGAGGGGGATGTACCGGTGCGGAGTGCAGGTAATGATGGAGAGGAGGGGGTGTACGGGGTGGGGTGCAGGGAATGGAGGAGAGGGGTGTACGGGGTGGGGTGCAGGGAATGGAGGAGAGGAGGGGGTGTACAGGGCAGGGTGCAGGGAATGGAGGAGAGGAGGGGGTGTACAGGGCGGAGTGCAGGTAATGATGGAGAGGAGGGGGTGTACGGGGTGGGGTGCAGGGAATGGAGGAGAGGGGTGTACGGGGTGGGGTGCAGGGAACGGAGGAGAAGAGGAGGTGTACAGGGCAGAGTGCAGGGAATGGAGGAGAGGGGGGGTGTACAGGGCGAGGTGTAGGGAATGGAGGAGAGGAGGGGGGTGTACAGGGCGGGGTGGAGGGAATGGAGGATAGGAGGTGGTGTACAGGGCGGGGTGGAGGGAATGGAGGAGAGGAGGGGGTGTACAGGGTGGGGTGAAGGGAATGGAGTAGAGGAGGGGGGGTGTACAGGACGGGGAATGGAGGAGAGGAGGGGGGTGTGCAGGGAATGGAGGAGAGGAGGATGTGTACAGGGCGGGGTGCAGGGAATGGAGGAGAGGAGGGGGTGCAGGGAATGGAGGAGAGGAGGGGGTGTACAGGGCGGGGTGCAGGGAATGGAGGAGAGGAGGGGGATGTACAGGGCGGGGTGCAGGGAATGGAGGAGAGGAGGGGGTGCAGGGAATGGAGGAGAGGAGGGGGATGTACAGGGTGGGTGCAGGGAATGGAGGAGAGGAGGGGGTGTACATGGTGGGGTGAAGGGAATGGAGGAGAGGAGGGGGATGTACAGGGTGGGTGCAGGGAATGGAGGAGAGGAGGGGGATGTACAGGGTGGGTGCAGGGAATGGAGGAGAGGAGGGGGGTGCAGGGAATGGAGGAGAGGAGGAGGTGTACAGGGCAGAGTGCAGGGAATGGAGGACAGGAGGAGGTGTACAGGGTGGGGTGCAGGTAATGAAGGAGAGGAGGGGGTGTACGGGGTGGGGTGCAGGAAATGGAGGAGAGGAGGGGGGTGTACAGGGCGGGGTGGAGGGAATAGAGAAGAGGAGGGGATGTACAGGGCGGGGTGCAGGTAATGAAGGAGAGGAGGGGGTGTACAGGGCGGGGTGAAGGGAATGGAGTAGAGGAGGGGGTGTACAGGGCGGGGTGGAGGGAATAGAGGAGAGGAGGGGATGTACAGGGCGGGGTGCAGGGAATGAAGGAAAGGAGGGGGGTGTACAGGGTGGGGTGCAGGGAATGGAGGAGAGGAGGGGGGTGTACAGGGCAGGGTGTCAGGAATGGAGGAGAAGAGGCGGTTACAGGGCAGTGTGCCGGGAATGGAGGAGAGGAGGCGGTTACAGGGTGGGGTGCAGGTAATGGAGGAGAGGAGGGGGATGTACAGGGCGGGGTGCAGGGAATGGAGGAGAGGAGGGGGGTGTACAGGGCGGGGTGCAAGGAATCGAGGAGCGGAGGGGGTGTACAGGGCGGGGTGCAGGGAATGGAGGAGAGGAGGGGGTGTACAGGGCGGGGTGCAGGTAATGGAGGAGAGGAGGGGGGTGTACAGGGCGGGGTGCAGGGAATGGAGGAAAGGAGGGGGGTGTACAGGATGGGGTGGAGGGAATCAAGGAGAGGAGGGGGGTGTACAGGGCGAGGTGCAGAGAATGGAGGAAAGGAGGGGATGTACAGGGCAGGGTGCAGGTAATGGAGAAGAGGAGGGGGTGTACAGGGCGGGGTGCAGAGAATGGAGGAAAGGAGGGGGGTGTACAAGGCGGGGTGGAGGGAATCGAGGAGAGGAGGGGGATGTACAGGGCGGGGTGCAGGGAATGAAGGAGAGGAGGGGGGTGTACAGGGCAGGGTGCAGGGAATGGAGGAGAGGAGGGGGTGTACAGGGCGGGGTGCAGGTAATGGAGAAGAGGAGGGGGTGTACAGGGCGGGGTGCAGAGAATGGAGGAAAGGAGGGGGGTGTACAAGGCGGGGTGGAGGGAATCGAGGAGAGGAGGGGGATGTACAGGGCGGGGTGCAGGGAATGAAGGAGAGGAGGGGGGTGTACAGGGCAGGGTGCAGGGAATGGAGGAGAGGAGGGGGTGTACAGGGCGGGGTGCAGGTAATGAAGGAGAGGAGGGGGTGTACATGGTGGGGTGCAGGAAATGGAGGAGAGGAGGGGGGTGTACAGGGCGGGTGGAGGGAATAGAGGAGAGGAGGGGATGTACAGGGCGGGGTGCAGGGAATGAAGGAAAGGAGGGGGGTGTACAGGGTGGGGTGCAGGGAATGAAGGAGAGGAGGGGGGTGTACAGGGCAGGGTGTCGGGAATGGAGGAGAAGAGGCGGTTACAGGGCAGTGTGCCGGGAATGGAGGAGAGGAGGCGGTTACAGGGTGGGGTGCAGGTAATGGAGGAGAGGAGGGGGTGTACAGGGCGGGGTGCAGGGAATGGAGGAGAGGAGGGGGGTGTACAGGGCGGGGTGCAAGGAATCGAGGAGCGGAGGGGGTGTACAGGGCGGGGTGCAGGGAATGGAGGAGAGGAGGGGGTGTACAGGGCGGGGTGCAGGGAATGGAGGAAAGGAGGTGGTGTACAGGGCGGGGTGGAGGGAATCAAGGAGAGGAGGGGGGTGTACAGGGCGAGGTGCAGAGAATGGAGGAAAGGAGGGGGTGTACAGGGCAGGGTGCAGGAAATGGAAGAGAGGAGGGGGGTGTACAGGGCTGGGTGCAGGGAATGGAGGAAAGGAGGGGGTGTACAGGGCGGGGTGGAGGGAATCGAGGAGAGGAGGGGGGTGTACAGGGCGGTGTGCAGGAAATGGAAGAGAGGAGGGGGGTGTACAGGGCGTGGTGCAGGTAATGGAGGAGAGAAGGGGGGTGTACAGGGTGGGGTGCAGGTAATGGAGGAGAGGAGGGGGGTGTACAGGGCGGGGTGCAGGGAATGGAGGAAAGGAGGGGGGTGTACAGGGCGGGGTGGAGGGAATCGAGGAGAGAAGGGGGGTGTACAGGGCGTGGTGCAGGTAATGGAGGAGAGAAGGGGGCTGTACAGGGTGGGGTGCAGGTAATGGAGGAGAGGAGGGGGGTGTACAGGGCGGGGTGCAGGGAATGGAGGAAAGGAGGGGGTGTACAGGGCGGGGTGGAGGGAATCGAGGAGAGGAGGGGGGTGTACAGGGCGGGGTGCAGGAAATGGAAGAGAGGAGGGGGGTGTACAGGGAATGGAGGAGAGGGGTGTACAGGGTGGCTTGCAGGTAATGGGGGAGAGGAGGGGGGTGTACAGGGCGGGGTGCAGGTAATGGAGGAGAGGAGGGGGTTTACAGGGCGGGGTGCAGGGAATGGAGGAAAGGAGGGGGTGTACAGGGCGGGGTGGAGGGAATCGAGGAGAGGAGGGGGATGTACCGGTGCGGAGTGCAGGTAATGATGGAGAGGAGGGGGTGTACGGGGTGGGGTGCAGGGAATGGAGGAGAGGGGTGTACGGGGTGGGGTGCAGGGAATGGAGGAGAGGAGGGGGTGTACAGGGCAGGGTGCAGGGAATGGAGGAGAGGAGGGGGTGTACAGGGCGGAGTGCAGGTAATGATGGAGAGGAGGGGGTGTACGGGGTGGGGTGCAGGGAATGGAGGAGAGGGGTGTACGGGGTGGGGTGCAGGGAACGGAGGAGAAGAGGAGGTGTACAGGGCAGAGTGCAGGGAATGGAGGAGAGGGGGGGTGTACAGGGCGAGGTGTAGGGAATGGAGGAGAGGAGGGGGGTGTACAGGGCGGGGTGGAGGGAATGGAGGATAGGAGGTGGTGTACAGGGCGGGGTGGAGGGAATGGAGGAGAGGAGGGGGTGTACAGGGTGGGGTGAAGGGAATGGAGTAGAGGAGGGGGGGTGTACAGGACGGGGTGGAGGGAATGCAGGAGAGGAGGGGGTGTACAGGGTGGGGTGAAGGGAATGGAGGAGAGGAGGGGGTGTACAGGGTGGGGTGGAGGGAATGGAGGAGAGGAGGGGGGTGTACAGGGCAGGGTGCAGGGAATGGAGGAGAGGAGGATGTGTACAGGGCGGGGTGCAGGGAATGGAGGAGAGGAGGGGGTGCAGGGAATGGAGGAGAGGAGGGGGTGTACAGGGCGGGGTGCAGGGAATGGAGGAGAGGAGGGGGATGTACAGGGCGGGGTGCAGGGAATGGAGGAGAGGAGGGGGTGCAGGGAATGGAGGAGAGGAGGGGGATGTACAGGGTGGGTGCAGGGAATGGAGGAGAGGAGGGGGTGTACAGGGTGGGGTGAAGGGAATGGAGGAGAGGAGGGGGATGTACAGGGTGGGTGCAGGGAATGGAGGAGAGGAGGGGGATGTACAGGGTGGGTGCAGGGAATGGAGGAGAGGAGGGGGGTGCAGGGAATGGAGGAGAGGAGGAGGTGTACAGGGCAGAGTGCAGGGAATGGAGGACAGGAGGAGGTGTACAGGGTGGGTGCAAGGAATGGAGGAGAGGAGGGGGTGCAGGGAATGGAGGAGAGGAGGGGGGTGCAGGGAATGGAGGAGAGGGGTGTACAGGGTGGGTGCAGGGAATGGAGGAGAGGAGGGGGATGTACAGGGTGGGTGCAGGGAATGGAGGAGAGGAGGGGGGTGCAGGGAATGGAGGAGAGGAGGAGGTGTACAGGGCAGAGTGCAGGGAATGGAGGACAGGAGGAGGTGTACAGGGTGGGTGCAAGGAATGGAGGAGAGGAGGGGGTGCAGGGAATGGAGGAGAGGAGGGGGGTGCAGGGAATGGAGGAGAGGGGTGTACAGGGTGGGTGCAGGGAATGGAGGAGAGGAGGGGGATGTACAGGGTGGGTGCAGGGAATGGAGGAGAGGAGTGGGGTGCAGGGAATGGAGGAGAGGAGGAGGTGTACAGGGCAGAGTGCAGGGAATGGAGGACAGGAGGAGGTGTACAGGGTGGGTGCAAGGAATGGAGGAGAGGAGGGGGTGCAGGGAATGGAGGAGAGGGCTGGCTAAAGCTGGATATTTAGGCAGAATGTCATTGTCCTGGAACTATCCTATCCCACTCTATTGTAGGCAGAATTTATATCAAAGAAAGAGCTCTTTCGCCGCGTACACACGATCATTTTTCCCGTCGGGAAAAATGACAGTTTTTCCTTTGGACGAGAAAAACGATCGTCTGTGGGCTTTTTGCCGTTTTTCCTGATGGGAAAAACGGCATTAATCACGATGAGAGAAATTAGAACATGTTCTAATTTTTCTCGTCGTTTTTCCTGACATTTCTTCCGCAGCAGTGTTTCCCATAGGGAAACACTGCCGCGGAGCCCATAGACGATCGTTTTCCTTGTCATTTTAAAAAATGACGAGAAAAATGACCGTGTGTGGGGAACAAGCTGTTCCCTCGTTTAAAATGTCATTATTCACGGCGGTTTTTAAACCGCCGTGAATAATGATCGTGTGTACGCGGCATTAGGCCTTGTTCACACAGAACCGCCAATCTCCTGATTTCCAGGGAATAATAATTGTGTGATTGGAGAGGAGGAGCGTTCTGATATCCTAATTTAAAAAAAAAGTCTCACTTGATGAATTTTATAGTTGTTTATTGACGATAAAAGTAAATAAGTAGAGCCAACGCGTTTCAAAGGAATTGCCTCCCGCTTCTTCAGGGCTGTATTTCTTGGAAAGGGTTAAATATATTCGATCAGCAGCTCTGCAGTATGCCGGCATTGTAGAGCAGAGATAGGAAATAATAATATAATAGTGACATTCGAGTTACCTATTCATGTGTGATGGACGCCATGTTTGGAGAGGACTCCATAGGTTCACATGATCCAGCGCAATGCTGAGGAGAGAGAAGGGATGACGTTTATTGAAGGGTCGGATGTGTGAGAAGATGGCCTTCAGATACTGCAGATAGACGGCACAGAAATAAAGTGTAAGCTCTTATACAGTACCGTGAATCCCTTTGGTCTTCTGCAACAGGGTGGACAACAGGGTGGTTTGGGTTGAGGGCATCTTATGGTCGGATCTTGGTATCCAGGATCCATCATCGTCATTAGTGATGAGCCGAACACCCCCGGGTTCGGTTCGCACCAGAACCCGCGAACGGACCGAACGTTCGTACGAACATTAGAACCCTATTAAATACAATGGATGCGAACGTTCGGATTCTAAAGTGCTAATTATAACAACTATTATCCATGTTATTGTCCTAAAAAGGGTTTGGGAACCCGGGTTCTGCACCAGGGGACATGTATCAATGCAAAAAGAAGTTTTAAAAACGGTCGTTTTTCGGGAGCAGTCATTTTAATGATGCATAAAGTGAAAAAAAAAAGTCAAATATTCCTTTAAATATCGTACCTGGGGGGTGTCTAAAGTATGCCTGTGAAGTGCCACGTGTTTCCCGTGTTTAGAACTGTCCCTGCACAAAATGACACTTCTAAAGGAAAAAAAAGCCATTTAAAACTGCTTGCGGCTTTAATGTAATGTCTGGTCCCGGTAATATGGATGAAAATCTTTAAGAAAAATGGCATAGCTACCCCATGACCCCCCCCCCCCACCCTACCCCAGCCCATTACCAGCCCCTTTGGGTCTTGTATGGATATTAAGGGGAACCCCGCACATAAAATAAAAAAGGCCCTATATACTCTGAACAGCCGTATACAGGCGGTGCATACAAGACAGGGACTGTAGGTTTGTTCTTATGTAGAATCTGTTTGTAATTTTGAACAGGTACATTGTTGAAGTGTAGCTCCAGCCCAAAAATCTATTTTTAAACTTTTTGGAAAACATAGGTAAGGGTTATCACCCCTGTAACATTTGTTTTGCTGTCTGTGCCCCTGTTCAGAACATTTCACCTCACTTTCCGTCCCAATGACAACTGTTTTTGAAATGTGGTGTTTTTCTTGAAACAAGGATTGGTGATAAAGCATCAGTACAGAGGAGACACCTTTCTCCCATATTTATTCTTACAGGAGAGAATTTTCCTTTCTAGGGGTAGATTTCCTCTCACTTCCTGTTGTCTTCTTGCGTTTGCAAGTAGGAGTCGTTTGTAAGTTGGATGTTTGAAAGTAGGGACCTGCCGTATATACTCTGCAGAAATAGGCCCCTTAGTTGTTGGTGTTGGCACAACACTGTAAGCCCTCAGAGTTACTCTTGGTGGGTGCAGCAATGGGCCCTGCTGTGAATTATTAGATCAAGAATTGTAATTACATGCCCCTGTTGAACAGGGGCTGAAAAATTGGGCCTTAGGCACTGGTGGCACAACACTGCAACCCCTCACAGATACTGTACTTGGAGCACAGCAATGGGCCCTGCTGTGAATTATTAGATCAAGAATTGTAATTACATGCTCCTGTTGAACAGGGGCTGAAAAATTGGGCCTTAGGCACTGGTGGCACAACACTGCAACCCCTCACAGATACTGTACTTGGAGCACAGCAATGAGCCCTGTTGCAAAGTATTGCTTCAAAAATTGTAATTACACGCCCCTGTTAAACAGGGGCTGAAAAATTGGGCCTTAGCCACTGGTGGCGGCACCCATAAACAAAAATGATCTTCCAAGCTATCATCATCAATCGTATCATTGAGGACTCGGAGGAGGAGGATAGCCAGTCAACATAACAGCACAGGCACTCAGCATCAGCATCAGTCTTGAAGGGATGTGACATGTTAAAATCAATTAGTCTGTTATATCAGCATCAGGTGTGTGGTAGCTGGTGGTGATCCAAGACTGGTTCATCTTGATGAAAGTCAGTCGATCAACCGAGTCGGTGGACAGGCGCACCCTGTGATCCGTGACAAATCCTCCAGCAGCACTGAATGTGCGTTCCGAAAGAACGCTGGATGCAGGACAGGCCAGTAGCTCAATTGCATACTGTGCAAGCTCTGGCCAGTGATCCATCCTCAAGACCCAGTAAGCCAGAGGATTTTCGGTGGGGAAGGTGTCCAAGTCTGACCTTGCCCCTAGATATTCCTGCACCATGTTTATCAGACGCTGGCGATGGTTGCTGGAACCGATCCTACTTTGGGGCTGCGGACTAAAGAATTGTCTGAACGCATCGGTCAGACGGCCACCTTCCCCACCGCTCCATCTTTGACTGGCCGAAGCCTCAGCAACTCGTTGTCCAGGACCAGGAGTTTGTAACCTCCCAGTCTCTGGGAACGCGTTGCACAGACCTTTCTGCAAGCCCTCCCGGAGTTGTCTCATCCTCTGCTCCCTCTGCGACGGTAACATAAGGTCCGCAACCTTACCCTTGTACCGTGGATCAAGGAGAGTGGCCAGCCAGTAATGGTCCCTCTCCTTGATCCGAAGAATACGAGGATCCTTCCGCAGACTTTGCAGGATCAGGGAGGCCATGCAGCGTAGGTTAGCTGAGGCATTCGGTCCGGAGTCCTCTGGGTCACTAAGGACGACATGATCCGCAGCCACCTCCTCCCAGCCACGTACAAGTCCACTGGTTTCTTGGGACTGTAAATCATCCCTAAAAGACTGCTACTGATGATGCTGAGTGCCAGCCTCCACCGCCATGCTGACACAATCCTCCTCCTCCTCCTCCTCCTCCTCCTCTTCCTATGCGATGGGTGGGACAGAAGGAACACTGTCTGGGTAAAGGGGACCTTGAGAGGCAAGGAAGTCCTCCTCTTCCTGCCTCTGTTCTGCCTCAAGTGCCCTGTCCATTATTCCACGCAGCGTGTGCTCCAACAGGTGGACAAGAGGTACAGTGTCACTGATGCATGCACTGTCACTGCTCACCATCCTCGTGGCCTCCTCAAATGGTGCCAGGACAGTGCATGCATCCCTGATCATGCCCCACTGGCGTGGAGAAAAAAAACCAAGCTCCCCTGACCCTGTCCTGGTGCCGTAGTCGCACAGGTACTCATTGATGGCCCTCTGCTGCGTGTGCAGCCGCTGCAGCATGGCCAACGTTGAGTTCCACCTGGTGGGCATGTCACATATAAGGCGGTTCTTGGGCAGGTTCAACTCCTTTTGCAGCTCAGCCAGGCGAGCACTGGCATTATAAGATCTGCGGAAATGCACACAGACTTTCCTGGCCTGCCTCAGGACATCCTGTAAGCCCGGGTACCTGCCCAAGAACCGCTGCACCACCAGGTTAAGGACGTGAGCCACACAGGGCACATGGGTCAGTTGTCCCTGTCGGAGGGCGGAGAGGAGGTTGGTGCCATTGTCGCAAACCACCATTCCTGGCTTAAGCTGGCGTGGCGTCAACTAGACTTGTGCACAACGGAAAAATTCGTTTCGTTTCGGTTCGTTTCTTTCCGGTCCTGTTGATTCGTAATCATTCGTAATTTTGCTAGACGGGATTTTTCGTGTTCGGACTCATTCGTATTTTTGCAAGCGACATTTTTTGTTGAATTTTTTGTTGCTTTATAATTCGTACTTTCGGTAGAGTACGTTGTTTTTCGTTGATTCTGGACACAACTCCTACTTTCGTAACTTTTTTTGGGTTCGTACTTTCGGTAGAGTACGTTGTTTTTCGTTGATTCTGGACACAACTCCTACTTTCGTAACTTTTTTTGGGTTCGTTGATTCGTAATTTTCCGTGTCTCTCTCATAACGACGCTGCCTATTATGCCTAATGTGCTTCGAATGGATTTGTACTTTTCTAAATACATTGCGGTTATTTGTAACGATTCGAAATCTCGTATTTTACTTTCGTTTTTAACATGCGGCTATAGGCTCCGCCCCTGTACACCATTTTGAGAGGGTTCAGCACGGTGAGGGAGAAGCAGAGAGCAGAGCAGAGTGTTATTGTGCTTCGAATGGATTCGAAATCTCGTATTTTACTTTCGTTTTTTACATGCGGCTATAGCCTCCGCCCCTGTACACCATTTTGAGAGGGAGTTCA
The DNA here is from genome assembly GCA_029206835.1 of Rana muscosa. Taxonomy (NCBI): domain Eukaryota; kingdom Metazoa; phylum Chordata; class Amphibia; order Anura; family Ranidae; genus Rana; species Rana muscosa. Next base: position 227,748,070 of record JARGYO010005626.1, read on the forward strand.
GCACGGTGTGGGAGAAGCAGAGAGCAGAGCAGAGTGAGTGTTATTGTGCTTCGTATGGATTCGTACATTCGTAACTTTTTCATAACGAATTATGCCGAAGACATTCGGGCATTCGCTATTTGCGGTATAATTTATTTCGGATTCGGTCTTATTCGTAATTGCTTTGTTCGGAAATTCGAATGCTTCCGAATGTCCGAAAGTTGCTAAATTCGGACGAATTTCAATTCGTTACGAAACGAATTGCACAAGCCTAGCGTCAACCACCTCTCGGCCTGGCCCTGCAGAGCAGACAGGACCTCTGCCCCAGTGTGGCTTCTGTCCCCCAAACACACCAGCGCAAGCATGGCATGGCATCTTTTTGCCTGCGTACTTGCGTAGCCCCTTGAACGGCTACGGAGCACCGCTGGTTCAGAGGACAAAGCACAGGAAGAGGCCATGGAGGAAGAAGAAGAGGAGGGGGTGGAGGAGAGAGGTGTGTCACAACCAGTAGTAGCATTTTGTAGGCGTGGTGGTGGAACAACCTCCAACACTACTGCACCTTGTCCTGCATCCTTCCCAGCTGCCAAAAGAGTGACCCAATGGGCCGTGAAAGAAAGGTAACGCCCCTGTCCATGCCTGCTGGACCATGAGTCAGCGGTAATATGCACCTTACCGCTGACCGCCCTGTCCAGCGAGGCCAAGACATTGCCTTCCACATGCCGGTAGAGAGCCGGAATAGCCTTCCGTGAGAAAAAGTGGCGTTTGGGAACCTGCCACTGAGGAACCGCACATTGCACAAACTCACGGAAGGGGGCCGAGTCTACCAACTGAAAAGGCAGCAGTTGAAGCACTAGCAATTTAGCCAAGCTAGCATTCAACCGCTGGGCATGTGGATGGCTGGGAGTGAACTTCTTTCGACGGTCCAGCAGCTGGGGCAGGGAAATTTGCCTGCTAGAATCGGACGTCGGTGTACTGCTAGCAGAGTGGCCGCAAGTACTTGGCTGTGACACACCTAATTCTACACCTTCATTCCTCTCAGTGCATGTTTCAGAGAGGACTCAAGGTTATAGTGGGGTTGGAGATCCCAGCTGATGCGGTGCAAGGAGAGGTCCGCTTTGTTCTTTGGCGTGGGTCTTTAAGGTAGGCTTGCCAACGAGCTGCATGGCAGGTCAACATATGTCTGGTCAGGCATGTGGTACCCAAGCGGCTGATGTTTTGGCCACACGATATACGCTTGAGACATATGTTGCAAACAGCAGCTGTGCGATCTGATGCACTAGCCTCAAAAAAGGCCCACACCAAAGAACTTTTTGAATGACGGGCAGAGGCAGCGCCCTGCACAGGCGGAGCTCTGCGGTGTGATTCCGTCGGTGTACTGCCCTTACGCTGGCCACCAAAGGGCATCCTGCCTCGTTGAAGATGTGCCTCCTCCTCATCCTCCTCCTCCTCCTCTCTCCTATTAGGCACCCACGTGGAGTCAGTGACCTCATCATCCCCTCCCTCCTCATCACTGGAGCCAATCTGGCAGTATGCTGCAGCTGCTGGAACATGACTGCCAGATTGGTATCCTTCTTGAGCATCCCCTCTGTCTGCTCTCACGCTACTGCCTTCCTGTAGCTGGGTTTCATCATCAGACCCTTCGAAACGCTGGGCATCCTCCTGGAGCATGTACCCAACACTGTGCTCAAACAGTTCGGGGGACTCCTCAGGAGGAGGACATGGTGGGTCTAGGGAAGGAGTGACTGATGATGAGTCTGACATTGATACCAGGGAAGAGGACGCTTTGGCAGCTGCTTTGCCAGTACCCTGAGCCTGAGTGAGAGAGGATGAGGAGGAGGAGGAGGAGGAGGGCTTGGTCATCCACTCTACCAAGTCTTCGGCATGATGTGGCTCAACATGTCCAGCTGCCGAAAAGAAGGACAAGCGTGTCCCATGGCCATGTGCTGATGACAATGCACCGCGTCCACGACCAGCACTGTTGCCCCCAGACACAGAGCCTGCTTGCCCTCTTTTATTGCCTCCTGACTGTCTGCCTCTCCTTGTTTGCCTTCCAGACATTCTAATAGATGGCCTGCAGGGAGATGGGAAAAAAGCAATAAGGGCTACCTTCAGGTGTCCTTCTCTGTCCCTTTACTTAAGGATTTCTAAATATGGTTGAGGATGATTGCTTTCGCACAGAATAGCACAATGACAATTTCCCTGACTGTCCAAAAAACAAGGATTTCAAAGATGGTTGATGAGGAATGCTTTAGCACATGTGACAGCAGGAAGGTAAAGTCACCTGGTTGCATCCAGGGGGGTAGATATATTTCTCCCAGATTCAGGCTTTATGCTGACTTATACAACTAGGGTGGAGAGTTGTATAAGCCCAGCTGAGGCTAGTAGGCTCATGGATGACTCATACCTCTAGGGAGAGTGTGGGGCGTCGTGCAGACAGAGATGAGACCAGCTGAACCTTGTCAGCTCATTTAGGCCTCTATAAGGAACTCCCAGCTTCATTAGATGTTAGCTCATGCCTGGAACCAGACCTGTGTGGACTGTCTAGGGAGAGTGAACCCCTGTGCGGTGAGGCAAAGCCTGTGTGGCTATTTGTTTGGACTTTTACTAAACCAGGGACTTAGGGACTAGGACAGCACCAGGCTGATCCCAGTTGTTAGTTTAGGAAACCTGCATGTTTAGTCAGAGGTCAAACTGACCAGGATTTATTTTGTTTGTTTCTTTTTGGCTTTGCTGTGTTTTTGTCACTGTACATAGAGAAATAAACCGCACCTTTTGATTTTGAAAACCACAACCTCCGTCTGCTGGCCCTGTTTTTGTGTGGGGAGCCCAACCAGGGGGTCACACACACCCGCTACCGAGTTAACCCCCTCACAGTTGGTGGAGAACCAGTGGCAGTTTTTTTTAAGCCAGCATGGAGGAGATACTGAAACAGCTGGCTCTAGCAAATGCCAATCAACAGCAGACAAATGCAGGTTTGCAAAGGAGCCTTGCAGCCCAGCAGCAAGCTCATCAACAAGCCCAGCAGCAATCTGAGGCCCGCTTCATAGACCTGTTACAGAAGCAAGAGCAGAGACTACAACAAATGGAAGCAGTAATGCAGCAACGTCCGCAGACCAGTGAGGAAAGCCGTCCCACTAATACCGCGTCCTTTGGGGTGAGTCGTTTATTGACAAAAATGACTGGAGAGGATGATCCAGAGGTATTTTTGACCACATTTGAAAGGACTGCTGAAAGAGAAAAGTGGCCTGAGGAGCAGTGGGCTGGACTGGTGGCTCCTCTGTTAACTGGTGAATCGCAGAAGGCTTACTATGACCTAGAGCCTGACCAAGCAAAAGACTATGTGATGCTAAAAGCTGAAATATTGGCAAGGCTGGGTGTCACCCTGGCTGTCCGGGCTCAGCGTGTGCATAACTGGACTTTCCAGCTTGGAAAACCCCCCCGGTCTCAAATGTATGATCTCATTCACCTGAGCAGGAAGTGGCTACAGCCAGAGACTTTGTCCGCACCAGAGATTGTGGAACGTGTTGTAATGGATCGGTTTTTGAGAGCTCTTCCTACTGCCATCCAAAAGTGGGTAAGCCATGGAGACCCAGAGACGGCCGGTGGTCTTGTGGATCGTGTAGAGAAATACTTGGCTACAGAGAACCTGACGGCCTCTTCCAGAGACACTCGGACTTTCCACCCTAAGACCAGACCATCCCCAGGGGCGGATAAGAGGATTCCAAGGGGTGAGGGTGGAGAGAGTGAGAGGGTGGGAGCTCTACCCCAAGTTTGGCGAGAACAGCCTGGGAAATCAGCGGCTCAAGAGGCCGCAAGAAGGATCGTTTGCTACCGCTGCCGGCAAGCGGGACATATTGCAGCCAATTGCCCGGTTGTGGAGGAACCCATGCAGTGTGACTTTCTGACGGACAGACATCAGTCGCTGTGTGCGACAGTCGCATGCACTGCCATTCGGGGAACTGAGAAACATTTATGCAAAATGTGTATTAATGGTAGAAATGTTGTGGTATTGCTGGATTCAGGTAGCCTTGTGACCCTGATAAAGGCTGAATTAGTTAAAACAGAGGTCTCTGGGAATAGCAAGGTAGCTGTTATTTGTGTGCATGGGGACACCCGAGAGTATCCAGTGACTACAGTGTGTTTCGAGACCCCCAAAGGTACCCTCTCTCATCCAGTGGGGTTAGTATCTCAATTACCGCATGATGCCATTGTGGGAAGGGATTTTCCGAAGTTCTGGGAACTGTGGGATGATCCTGAGCCCCCCACTGGTGCCCCTATGTACCAGGAATGTGATAGCCAGAACTCCTCTGAGAGTGGGGAGGACTCTCCAGAATTTCCCTTGTCAGTATTGGCAGGGGAGACTCAAGAAACTGGAGAGGAGCCCACCTCCTCAGACGAAAACCTACCGTCTGTGGAGTTTTCTGATCTGGAGGTTCACAGGGAAAATTTTGCCACAGAACAGTTAAAAGACCCCGCCCTAATAAAGGCACGGGAAAACGTAGTGGAAATAGATGGCGAGTTAGTGAACCCAGATAATACCTGCACTTACCCATACTTCAGCGTAGAGAAGGACCTACTGTATCGGGTGGCAAAAAGGGCAGAAGAAACCGTTGAGCAGCTGGTGGTGCCCAAACCTTACAGGAAGTTGGTGTTGGAGTTGGCCCATGGGCACATTCTTGGAGGTCATCTGGGGACAGAGAAAACCCGAGAGAGGGTATTACAGAGATTCTATTGGCCTGGGGTGATGAAGGACATAGAAAATTATTGTTCCTCCTGCCCTGTGTGTCAGAGGTCGGCCCCGATGCCACATTTCCGTAGCCCGCTGGTCCCTCTACCCATCATTGAGGTCCCGTTTGAGAGAATCGCAATGGATTTGGTAGGTCCTATAATCAAGTCCGCTAGGGGGCACCAGTACATATTGGTTATAATGGACTATGCCACCCGTTATCCAGAAGCGATCCCTCTCAGAAATACCTCGGCCAAAACCATAGCCAAAGAGCTATCTCTTGTTTTTAGCCGGGTGGGTATTTGTAAAGAACTGCTTACGGACCAAGGTACACCCTTTATGTCCCGGGTTATGAAAGAGCTGTGTAAATTGTTCAAAGTGACGCAATTGCGTACATCTGTGTATCACCCCCAAACCGATGGGCTGGTTGAAAGATTCAACAAAACCCTAAAACAAATGTTGAAGAAAGTGGTGGATAGAGATGGAAAGGATTGGGACTGTCTACTTCCTTATTTGATGTTTGCTATTAGGGAGGTGCCCCAATCCTCTACGGGATTCTCCCCCTTTGAGTTACTGTATGGGAGACACCCAAGAGGGCTGTTGGATATTGCCAAGGAAACTTGGGAAAGTGAGAGTTCTCCCCACAGGAGTGTGATTGAGCATGTCGCCCTGATGCAAGATCGAATTGCACAGGTAATGCCCATCGTGAAGGAACATTTGGCCCAAGCGCAGTTGGCACAGCAGAGAGTGTACAACCGTGGAGCAAAGACCCGTACCTTTTCCCCGGGGGATAGGATATTGGTACTTGTCCCTACGGTTGAAAGTAAATTCCTTGCCAAATGGCAAGGCCCCTACGAGATAATGGAAAAAGTGAGCGAAGTGAATTACAAGGTCAGACAACCAGGAAGGCGAAAGCCCGAACAGATATATCACGTTAATCTGTTGAAAGCCTGGAGGGATAGAGAGTCCCTAGTCGCAGAAACTTGGTCACCAGCTCAAACTGGTTGCGTGATTCCGGAGGTTGGAATAGCAGCCACCTTGTCACAACCCCAACAACAGGAGGTTAAGGAGTTTGTGCTTCGCAACAAGGAGGTGTTCTCTGAGCTGCCGGGACAAACATCTGGGGTAGAGCATGATATTATTACCCCGCCCGGTGAAAGGGTGAAGTTAAAACCCTATCGGATCCCAGAGGCCCGACGGGAGGCAATACGGGAGGGAGTACATGAATGCCTGATTGCTGGTGTTCCAACCCCAAGGTTAAAACAAGAGGGGGGGGTATGTGACAGCAGGAAGGTAAAGTCACCTGGTTGCATCCAGGGGGGTAGATATATTTCTCCCAGATTCAGGCTTTATGCTGACTTATACAACTAGGGTGGAGAGTTGTATAAGCCCAGCTGAGGCTAGTAGGCTCATGGATGACTCATACCTCTAGGGAGAGTGTGGGGCGTCGTGCAGACAGAGATGAGACCAGCTGAACCTTGTCAGCTCATTTAGGCCTCTATAAGGAACTCCCAGCTTCATTAGATGTTAGCTCATGCCTGGAACCAGACCTGTGTGGACTGTCTAGGGAGAGTGAACCCCTGTGCGGTGAGGCAAAGCCTGTGTGGCTATTTGTTTGGACTTTTACTAAACCAGGGACTTAGGGACTAGGACAGCACCAGGCTGATCCCAGTTGTTAGTTTAGGAAACCTGCATGTTTAGTCAGAGGTCAAACTGACCAGGATTTATTTTGTTTGTTTCTTTTTGGCTTTGCTGTGTTTTTGTCACTGTACATAGAGAAATAAACCGCACCTTTTGATTTTGAAAACCACAACCTCCGTCTGCTGGCCCTGTTTTTGTGTGGGGAGCCCAACCAGGGGGTCACACACACCCGCTACCGAGTTAACCCCCTCACACACAGTATAGCACAATGAGAATTTCCCTCACTGTCCTTCCCTGTCCCTAGAAACAAGGATTAGCACAGTAAAACACACTGACACTCTCCCTACCTATAGTTTTCTGTCCCTAGAAAAAATGTTTTTTTAAAGATGGTTGATGATCAATGCTTTAGCACAGTATAGCACAAGGAGAATTTCCCTCACTGTCCTTCCCTGTCCCTAGAAACAAGGATTAGCACAGTAAAACACACTGACACTCTCCCTACCTATAGTTTTCTGTCCCTAGAAAAAATGTTTTTTTAAAGATGGTTGATGATCAATGCTTTAGCACAGTATAGCACAAGGAGAATTTCCCTCACTGTCCTTCCCTGTCCCTAGAAACAAGGATTAGCACAGTAAAACACACTGACACTCTCCCTACCTATAGTTTTCTGTCCCTAGAAAAAATGTTTTTTTAAAGATGGTTGATGATCAATGCTTTAGCACAGTATAGCACAAGGAGAATTTCCCTCACTGTCCTTCCCTGTCCCTAGAAACAAGGATTAGCACAGTAAAACACACTGACACTCTCCCTACCTATAGTTTTCTGTCCCTAGAAAAAATGTTTTTTTAAAGATGGTTGATGATCAATGCTTTAGCACAGTATAGCACAAGGAGAATTTCCCTCACTGTCCTTCCCTGTCCCTAGAAACAAGGATTAGCACAGTGAAACACACTGACACTCTCCCTACCTATAGTTTTCTGTCCCTAGAAAAAATGTTTTTTTAAAGATGGTTGATGATCAATGCTTTAGCACAGTATAGCACAAGGAGAATTTCCCTCACTGTCCTTCCCTGTCCCTAGAAACAAGGATTAGCACAGTAAAACACACTGACACTCTCCCTACCTATAGTTTTCTGTCCCTAGAAAAAATGTTTTTTTAAAGATGGTTGATGATCAATGCTTTAGCACAGTATAGCACAAGGAGAATTTCCCTCACTGTCCTTCCCTGTCCCTAGAAACAAGGATTAGCACAGTAAAACACACTGACACTCTCCCTACCTATAGTTTTCTGTCCCTAGAAAAAAGTTTTTTAAAGATGGTTGATGATCAATGCTTTAGCACAGTATAGCACAAGGAGAATTTCCCTCACTGTCCTTCCCTGTCCCTACAAACAAGGATTAGCACAGTAAAACACACTGACACTCTCCCTACCTATAGTTTTCTGTCCCTATAAAAATTTTTTTTTTAAAGATGGTTGATGATCAATGCTTTAGCACAGTATAGCACAAGGAGAATTTCCCTCACTGTCCTTCCCTGTCCCTAGAAACAAGGATTAGCACAGTAAAACACACTGACACTCTCCCTACCTATCCTTCTCTTTCCCTAAACTAAAGGAATCCAGGTTAAGCAAGAAAAAAAAATGTCACTGTCCCTGCCTATGCTTCTCTTTCCCTGCTCCGGAACACACTACACTAGGCCGCCGTGCTGGCGGCCTTTTATAGTGTGGGGCGTGTACTAAACACCCTCAGCAATAATTGGCCACAGGCATCCTGCCTGTGGCCAATCATTGCTCTCCTCGCTGCCGGCGCTGTGATTGGCCAAGCATGCGGGGTCACAGTGCATGCTTGGCCAATCACAGCGCCTGGATGACACTGCGATGGCGTAGTGCATTGTGGGCCGTTCGCGTCACTCGAATTAGGCGCGAACGGCCCAAATCGTTCGATCTTCGTCGAACGATCGAACAGCCGATGTTCGAGTCGAACGTATGTTCGACTCGAACACCGAGCTCATCCCTAATCGTCATCTACAAAATCAAACACAACATATTTCCCAGTGATGAGACGTAATGAGAGGGATCGGGAGTTCTTGTACAATGGTAATCGAACTCCAGTTTTATGCGAAAAAACACACTTTGTTTTCTAAAACTCCGCCCCTTAAAGCTTCCAGAACAATAAATATATCATTAAAATATGACATGTATAAGGTGTTCGTGGATGCACTGGAGAAGGGTAACCTTCCCCAGTCCATGAACGAAGCAATCATTGTGTTACTGTTGAAGCCTGGTAAGGAGGCTTGCTCTGGGGGCGTGGCTAAGCTGGCGGCTTGAGTGGATGTGTTTGAGCGGAGCTCCGCTCCTACCTGCCTAAATAAATCCGGAAAATCGGGATCTGCCCCGCTATTTGTATTATGTTTGGCTGCTACACCCAGTCCCGTTGCTGGCAGTAGAAGTATGCTACCTGTGTTCTGCGGTGAGGCAACGGCTTGGCTTTGGGACATTTTGACTGCCTGCACGTCTCCCCTGTTCTTCTCCCCCCCCCCTTTTGTTTTTCTTTCCCCTTATACCTGATATTATTACTGCAGCTGCTGCCCCGCCATTTTGAGTTATCTGCCAGCAAGGCTATTGAATGGTTGACCATGTCTCCTTCCCACTGCTGTTGAGGGGGGATTTCTTTTTTCTCATGTTGCCTGGAGGGGCTCACGGAGGGACCTCCATCCTGTGAGCTTGCACAGTTATGGAGGTTTTTTTTTTTTCCCCTTCTTTTTTCCAATAGATTTCAACCTTACTCACCGTTGAACTACTTAGGTGTGTGCCCCTGGCTGGAGCTAGGTGTGTTCTATAATTTTTTAATTTTTTTTGTCCTTAACTACGGCTCTCCTTTGCTCCCTGGTTTACTGTTTTGAAGCTCTATATAATTGTTTGTACATTTAGCAGCGAGTCCCGATTGAATTACTATATATAATTTTTCAATTGCTACATGGGCGTGGGGGCGGAGATCTCCAGACCTAATTGAACTTATCTCTCGTCCAGGACTTGGAAGGCCGCCTGCTTTTCCATTTGCCCCCATAGGAGACTTTCCTACGGTTTGATGGGTTTGGTTTGGGGTGTAAGCCCCCCAGGTTTCTTGCCGGGGGGTGTGGGGTGGGGGAGTTGGGCTTTTATGTTTTGGTTACTTCTATTATGTTTTTTTAGTTGCTGTCTCTTTATGTTTGTTTTTGATATCTGCAGTGGTCGCTATTGGACACTCTTTCCGGCCCTTGGCTTAACTGAGGACCGGGTGGCCAATTTCACACAAAGGACTTGTAATGTGTTGTGTGGTGCACGCCCTACTTCGGGTCGGTCTTGTCGATGGTTCCCTTGTCCCCATATGCAGATACTGCAGTTATGGCCCCCCTGAAATTGATCTCTTGGAATGTCCGGGGGCTGAATGATAAAATCAAGCGGTCCCTGGTCATGACTTACTTAAAGAAATACAACCCTCACGTGTGTATCCTGCAGGAGACCCATCTAGTGGGTAGCAAAGTTCTCAGCCTTAAAAAACCTTGGGTGGGGCATTACTATCACTCTACATACTCTGGATACGCTAGAGGGGTTAGTGTTCTGATGCATAAGTCTCTGTCCTATACCCTTCTTGATGTTAAGACCGACCCGGAGGGCAGGTACACATTCTTGCATGCTGTAGTAGACACTGTAGAACTACTGATTCTGGGGTTGTACATACCTCCCCGGCCAATATGTCATTGTTGAAATCTTTGCTCCCTATCTTGGCTGCCTACCCTACTGACAATCTTATTATAGCTGGGGATTTTAACATGGCTCCGAATCCATCTCTGGATAGGCTATATTCAGGGGTGAGCACCGACTCCTCCCTTAGTAAGTGGGCTTCTCTGTACGGCTTAACTGATGTCTGGAGGTGGCGCTTTCCTACTGATAGGGCCTACACTTGTCAATCTGCCTAGTACCGCACAATGTCCAGGATTGACTTGGTGTATGCCAGTAGGGGTCGGCTCCCCCGAGTACGTGAGGTTGCTATGCTTCCCAGGGGCATATCGGACCATGCCCCTATGGTCCTCTGCCTACAGACTCAGACACTCCCCTCTGAGAGACTGTGGCGTCTGTCCTGCTATTGGATCTCCGAGGAAATTATAGAGGCTGAAATTGCTAAGTGTATTGCTGATTACTGGTTGACGAACGCACGTTCCTCTACATTACACGTCAGATGGGATGCCTTTAAGGCATACATACGGGGATGCTATCAGACCTCTTTCTCCCGTACTCGATATAATGACAAAATCTGCCTTGAGGAAGCTGAAGCCAAGGCTCAAGGCTTTGAATCTCAATATGTCCTGACCCAAAACCCGATCACCCTACTCGATATGCAGGCTGCCTATCGGGGTGTGATGCTTAGACGGGTGGCAAGAGCTAAAAAACAACAACTGGCACAGACGCAACGCATCTTTGAGCAGGGGGAAAAGAACGGGACATCTGCTGGCTTGGCTGGCCAGGGAACAACAACCGATTACTACTATTGCCCGTTTTAGAGCTACGGATGGAACGCCGGTCACGGACCCGCGGGCCTTTAATGCATGTTTTGTCTCTTACTATGGTTCCCTCTATTCCTCTAAGGTGGATTACTCCGGGGAGGAACTGGCTTCCTTTCTTGGACAGCTTACCTTTCCTGCTCTTAGTGCGGAGGCTCATGATCACTTAGACAGCACTATCTCCCTGGAAGAGGTACAACTGGCCCTGGGCGACTTTCAAGCGGGTAAGACCCCGAGGGCGGATGGCCTCCCCCCCGAGTTCTATAAATAATACAGGGAGCAGTTGTCACCCAAATTGCATGAGATGATAGTGGGCACCTTAAGGGACACCACTCTTCCAAATTCTATGGCAGAAGCAATTATAGTAGTTATCCCTAAACCGGACAAGGATCCCGACCTATGCTCCTCTTACCGTCCCATTTCCCTGCTCAATGCTGATGCCAAGATCCTAGCCAAGATCCTTGCCAGAAGACTTAACAAGGTCATTCTTACCCTAATTTATGAGGACCAGACAGGCTTCATGCCGGGCAAGGGGACAGATATCAATCTCTGCAGGCTCTACACGGATATGGGTGCCCAGGGTTCCCTAACCAGGTTCGATGCAGTGGCCTCCCTTGATTCTGAGAAAGCATTTGACTCGGTAGAGTGGACTTACCTATGGGAGGTGCTGCATCGATTTGGCTTTGGTCCCAAATTCATATCATGGGTACAGGCCCTTTACAAGCAACCGCAGGCTAGAGTCCGCACCGGGTTAGCTATCTCGCCACACTTTCGTTTGCACAGGGGTACCAGACAGGGCTGCCCACTTTCCCCTGCCCTTTTTGCATTGGCCATTGAGCCGAAGGCAATCCTCCTGCGCTCTTCTCCCTTAGTCAGAGGTATCCCGATAGGATCTCTCCTAGAAAAAGTGTCTCTGTACGCGGACGATACTCTGCTGTACTTGAGGAACACCTCTGAATCATTGGGGGCCGCCCTGTCCCTTATTGACACCTTCAGCAGGTTCTCTGGCATTTGTGCTAACTGGGGTAAATCGGTGATTTTTGCTCTGCACCCAGAGGAGGTCTCGATCCCAATAGACTCCCCCCTGCAGAAGGTCTCACAGTTCCGGGACTTGGGGGTGGAGATACATAGGGACCTGAAACAGTTCATCCCTCTTAATTTAACCCCGATAGTATCCCTGACCCGGAAGTGCGCCGCCTGGAAGTCGTTGCCTCTCACCCCGGTGGGCAGGGTTAATCTAGTAAAAATGTCTGTGTTGCCTAAATTCTTATATATCTTTAGGCAGTCGCCAGTGCATATTCCCAATAAATTTTTTAAATTTAATTTACTTTTTTTTTTTAATTGGACACCCTGATCATCTCATTCATTTGGAATGGCAGCGTCCCTAGGATAGCCAAATCTACCCTCCAGCTGCCTCTCACGTTGGGAGGTCTCGCCCTACCCTGTTTTCTCAAGTACTACTGGGCTGCAATACTGGTGACGCTGCGATGGTGGCTGTCAGAGGAGCCAGAAAACCCTGCCTCTACATTGGAGGCGGCATTGCTCGGATCTTACGCAGAACTGCGGAATCTAATGCACCGAGGTCCAATCCTAACATTACTCCTTCAATGAGAACTACCCTGAAAGTTTGGGGGAATCCAAGACTGTCACACTTCCGGACTGTCCCTGATCCGGTGCTGTGGGCCCGTTATGGAATCACCACCCTGGCGGATATAACATCCCCAACCGGTCTGCTATACTTCGATGCCCTGAAGCACCAGAAAGGCCTGCCTAACCGTATGTTTTTCAGGTACCTGCAGCTCCAGCATGCCTACCGCTTCCATTTTCCCGAGCCACCAGTGTTGGGGACCACTGGGGTTGAGCGGCTGTTGAGCGATGTGGGGGAGAGCAGACCCCTATCTGCCCTATACTCGGTCCTGATGGGCCTGGACACCTCCAGGTTTTCGCAGCTATTTTCAGTTTGGCAGGGGAATATACCCTCACTGGCTGACGATGATTGGGGGGAGGGCATCCAGCAGTACCTCCCTCTGATGATCTCTGCCAGAGACCGGTTCACTCAACTTAAATTTCTGCACAGAGCCTACTTCTCCCTGCAGCGCTTAGCCAAAATTTACCCTAATTATAGCTCGATTTGCTCTAAGTGTACCTCGGAGGAGGGTTCCTTTTTCCATGTGGTCTGGTCCTGTCATCATATACAAGCTTTCTGGAGGGGGGTGGTTGCTGTAATAAACTCAGTTGGCAAGTTGACTGTTCCATGTGATCCACTACCCTTGCTGCTTGGAGTGGTAGACACGTTGGCGGCCCCCCCAGGCCAGGAAATTGTTTGTCTTCTACGCAGCATTTTACGCCCGGAAGGCGATCCTGTTGCACTGGAAGGGATCCTCTCCCCCCTCTGTGCAATTCTGGAAAACCCTCATTAATAAGGCCCTCCCACTATACAAACTGACATACTTAGGCCGCAACTGCCCTAAAAAGTTTGCCAAGATTTGGGACCCGTGGGTTAGTGAGGAGCAGCTATCCTTGGAGTATGAGATGATGCTTGGGGTCACCACCATATGCCATGCCAAGACAGATGCAAGTGTTCCAATGTTACGTCCACATGCTGCCATTGCCCGGTCTTAACTTCCTCCCCTTCCCGTTCACTGTAGGGTATGCCTCGGCCCCCAGGGCTGTTTTATTTTAAAGTTGACAAGCGGGGGGGGGGGGTGTGGCGGGACATTGGAATTTTTTTTCCGGCGCCGTTCGCAGGACGCGGGAGGGAGGGCCCGTTAACGGGAGGGGGGGCCGATCACAAAGTATTACAGTGGATATGCGGGGGGATGGGAATGTCTTACCTTCTCCACCCGTGCTGCCTTCTCGAATCCTCTGGGTCTTCTTTCTGCTGTGCTGCCCTCTGCTGCCCTCTGCTGGGGCCCCAGGACATGTCCCACTAGTTCCTGGAAGGAAACATCGATAACTATGTACCACGTGACTTGTTCAGTTTGTGTGCAATATATATGACCACTGTCTATTGTTTATGTTTGTTTTGTTTTTTTGTTTTTTTTCTGAAAATAAAAACTTTGTTAAAAAAAAAAAAAAAAAGGAGGCTTGCTCTCCAGATTCTTATAGGCCTATTTCACTGTTGACCACAGATGTAAAATTATTGGCCAGGGTTCTAGCCACCAAGACTAGCCAAAGTTATTGGCAAACTTGTCCATAAGGACCAGTAAGGGTTCATTCCCACTAGGTCCACGGCCCCTTAATATCCGGCGCTTATTTTTAAACCTCCAGACCCCAGTAGACAACCCAGGGCAGAGAGTGGTTCTCTCCCTAGACGCGGCTAAGGCCTTTGACAGCGTCGAATGGTCTTGCCTGTGGGAAGTGCAAAAGAGATTTGGGCTGGGTGAGAACTTTATCGGTTGGGTTAAACTGTTGTATGCATCCCCCACAGCTAGAATCCGCATAAATGGAGACCTGTCGGATCCTTTCCCTCTCTTTCGGGGCACCAGACAGGGGTGCCCATTATCACCCCTGCTGTTTGCACTGGCGCTTGAACCACTCGCTGCCACTATACGTTTATCCCCATCTAGAGTGGGATTTGAGAGAGCGCGGGGAGTTGAGAAGGTTTCCCTTTACGCGGACGACACGCTTTTATATCTGGGGGATGCAGATACTTCTCTAACTAGTGCTATGGAGGTGATTCAGTACTTTGGCTCCTTGTCGGGATTCTCCATCAATTGGAGTAAATCGGTTCTCTTGCCCCTAGATGTACCAACGATTTAGCTGCCGGAGGCTGCAGGGTCCCTTAACCACTTCCTTACCCGCCCATAGTAATATGATGTCCACAGATGGGATCTACCATCCTGGGTGGACGTCATATTATGTCCTGGGCTTTGTGGGGGGATATCTGAATGATGCCAACAGCTAGAGGCATCATTCAGATATCCTTCTCTTCAGCCGGCGATTCTGCGCACGATAAGAATGATCGTAGTGGCGGTTCCGCCGCTTGATCATTCTTATAGGCGGCGGGAGGGGACATCCCCCCTCCCGCCGCCATCCGGTGCTTCTCCGGGCTCTCCCGTGCCATCGGGGGCCCGGAGAAAGAATCGTCACCAATCATCTCTATGACTGTCGGAGGCCCGGGCGCGATGTGATGACGTCACGCCCGGGTTCCCAAAAGTAAACAAAGCCGCGATTGCAGCTAGTAAGCATGAGATCGGTGATTTATTTTTCCCGATCTCATGCTTTCCAGCCTGGAGGAGAGATGTGGGGGGGGGGAGGTCTTATTGACCCCGCATCTCTCCATAAAGAGGACCTGTCACACACCATTCCTATTACAAGGGATGTTTACATTCCTTGTAATAGGAATAAAAGTGATCAAAAAAATAAAAAAGGAAAAAAAATGTAAGAATAAAAAAAATAAAGTAAAAAAAAATAAAAAAATAATAGAAAATAAACATTAAAACGCCCCTGTCCCCGGTAGCTCACGCTCAGAAGTGAACGCACACGTAAGTCCCGCCCACATATGTAAACGCCGTTCAAACCACATATGTGAGGTATCGCGGCATGCGTTAGAGCGGGTGCAACAATTCTAGCACTAGACCTCCTCTGTAACTCTAACCTGGTAACCTGTAAAAAATTTCAAAGCGTCACCTATGGAGATTTTTAAGAACCAAAGTTTGGCGCCATTCCATGAGTGTGCGCAATTTTAAAGCGTGACATGTTAGGTATCTATTTACTCGGCGTAACATCATCTTTCATATTTTACAAAAAAAAATTGGGCTAACTTTACTGTTTTTTATTTTTTAATTCATGAAACCATTTTTTTTCCAAAAAAAAGGCAATTGAAAAATTATTGTGCAAATACCGTGCAAGATAAAAAGTTGCAATGACCGTCATTTTATTCCCTAGGGTGTCTTTTAAAAAAACATATATAATGTTTGGGGGTTCAGGGTAATTTTCTAGCAAAAGAATGATGATTTGTACATGTAGGAGAGGAGTGCCAGAATAGGCCCGGTATTGAAGTGGTTAAGGTAGTCTCATCTTTTAAATACTTAGGAGTGCATGTCTCTGCTAATCCGTTGTCTTACTTGGAGGAGAATCTTTTGCCCCTTTTTAAAAAACGTCAAATGACGTGCAACACCTGGTGTAAACTACCATTGTCCGTAATTGGTAGAATTTATTTAATTAAAATGGTCTGGTGTCCCCAATTGTTGTATGTCATGCACAACTCCCCACAGTGGATTCCACGTAGATGGTTCACTCGTATTGATACTTTGTTTAGATCTCTGGTCTGGAAGAAAAAAGTTGCTAGAATTAGTCTTTCCACTCTGCAATATGGCAAGGATCGGGGAGGGGACTGCAGTTCCCAATCTGAAACTTTATTTTTACGCTTCTCAACTTCAGCATCTCAGTGGTTATGGGTTGATGGATGACTCTGACCCGATTGAGAACATATTGCGGACTGGATGATGAATGATACATCGGTCTTGATGGAGCTAGAGGCTGGGTTTTCTCCGTTTACTGCAGGAGGCCCCTACTGTTGTCCTTCTTAAAAAACTTTGGTCTACTGTCAGGTCTAGTCTAAACATTTTGGGGTTTCTGGAAGAAACCCTGCTGTGGGGTAATCCTAATCTGGTAGAGGTTTGTCAACTGGAGGGTTTCCAGGAGTGGAGGGTGGCTGGTATTCATAGGGTTGCCCAACTATATCATAACAATATATTGAAATCCTTTGTAGATCTACAAAATGAATTTAATCTCCCTAGAACTCAATTCTATAGGTATCTTCAATTAAGACACGCTCTCCAGGCTCAGAGCCAAATATCCATTCTTCTACTAGTCAGCCATCCGTTCGTTAAGGACATTTTCTACGGCCAGGAGAGAAAGGACTTGATTTATCATGTCTACTCTAACCTATTACTATCTACACAGGACTCAGCGAATTTGCCAAGTAGAAGGGGTTGGACACAGGACCTGGGAGAGATTTCTGAGGAAAATTGGGATTTATATCTACAAGCCAGGCCCATCACTTCCGTTTCACAATCACACAGGTTATCTCATTTGTTTTTGTTGCATAGGGCTTACCGCACGCTAGGGATGAGCTTCGAGTTCGAGTCGAACTCATGTTCGACTCGAACATTGCCTGTTTGCCCTTTCGCCGAACAGCGAACAAATTGGGGTGTTCGTGGCAAATTCGAAAAATCTATGGGAGAAATCTAAAGTGCTAATTATAAAGGCTTATATGCAAGTTATTGTCCTAAAAAGTGTTTGGGGACCGGGGTCCTGCCCCAGGGGACATGTATCAATGCAAAAAGAAGTTTTAAAAACGGCCGTTTTTTCGGGAGCAGTGATTTTAATAATGCATAAAGTGAAAAAATAAAAGTAAAATATTCCTTTAAATTTCGTACCTGGGGGGTGTGTATGATATGCATGTAAAGTGGCGCATGTTTCCCGTGCTTAGAACTGTCCCTGCAAAAAATGTCATTTTTGAAAGAAAAAAAGTCATTTAAAACTGACTCGCGGCTATTAATGAATTGTCGGCTCCCGGCAATACATACAAAAGTCATTGATAAAAAAAAAAAAAAAAAAGCGTGGGGGTTCCCCAGAATTCAATTACCAGGCCCTTCAGGTCTGGAATGGATATTAAGGGGAACCCCGCCGCAAATTTAAAAAAAATTGACATGGGGTTCCCCCAAATATCCATTCCAGGCCCTTCAGATCTGGCATGGATTTTAAGGGGAACTCCACCCCAAATTTTAAAAAAAATGGCGTGGAGTCCCCCTAAAAATCCATACCAGACCCCTTATCCGAGCACGCAACCTGGCCGGCCGCAGGGGAAAAGGGGGGGACGAGAGAGCGGCCCCCCTCCCTCCTGAACCATACCAGGCCACATGCCCTCAACATGGGGAGGATGTCCCCATGTTGATGGGGACAAGGGCCTCATCCCCACAACCCTTGCCCGGTGGTTGTGGGGGTCTGCGGGCGGGGGGCGTATCGGAATCTGGAAGACCCTTTTAACAAAGGGGACCCCCAGATCCCGGCCCCCCCTATGTGAATTGGTAAGGGGTACATTGTACCCCTACCATTTCACAAAGAAAGCGTAAAAAAATGTTTAAAAAAAACACACAAACACCTTGAAAAAGTCCTTTATTTAAAAAAAAAAAAACATTCCAGAGGTGAAATCCAGTGTTCCGCGGCGATCCCGATGTCCAGCGCTGTCCTTCATTGGTTGTGCCTGAGCGGACCTGATGGGGAACTCCCTCTCAGTGTTTTAAATGTATAGACCCGCCCCTTCTAAAGTTCCCCATCAGGTCCGCTCAGCGGACGAGATGCGGAACATGAGAAGGGGCGGGTCTATACATGTATTACCAAAGTGAGAGCAGTTCCCCATCAGGTCCGCCCCCTCGGTATGTCGGACCCGCCTACGTCATTGGCTTGAGCGGGGAACTTCCTTCACTGTGTAATTTAAATTTACATAGTGAAGGAAGTTCCCCGCTCAAGCCAATGACGTAGGCGGGTCCGACATACCGAGGGGGCGGACCTGATGGGGAACTGCTCTCACTTTGGTAATACATGTATAGACCCGCCCCATCTCATGTTCCGCATCTGGTCCGCTGAGCGGACCTGATGGGGAACTTTAGAAGGGGCGGGTCTATACATTTAAAACACTGAGAGGGAGTTCCCCATCAGGTCCGCTCAGGCACAACCAATGAAGGACAGCGCTGGACATCGGGATCGCCGCGGGACACTGGATTTCACCGCTGGAATGTTTTTTTGTTTTTTTTTAAATAAAGGACTTTTTCAAGGTGTTTGTGTGTTTTTTTTAAACATTTTTTTACGCTTTCTTTGTGAAATGGTAGGGGTACAATGTACCCCTTACCAATTCACATAGGGGGGGCCGGGATCTGGGGGTCCCCTTTGTTAAAGGGGTCTTCCAGATTCCGATAAGCCCCCCGCCCGCAGACCCCCACAACCACCGGGCAAGGGTTGTGGGGATGAGGCCCTTGTCCCCATCAACATGGGGACCTCCTCCCCATGTTGAGGGCATGTGGCCTGGTACGGTTCAGGAGGGAGGGGGGGCCGCTCTCTCGTCCCCCCATTTTCCCCTGCGGCCGGCCAGGTTGCGTGCTCGGATAAGGGGTCTGGTATGGATTTTTAGGGGGACTCCACGCCATTTTTTTTAAAATTTGGGGTGGAGTTCCCCTTAAAATCCATGCCAGATCTGAAGGGCCTGGAATGGATATTTGGGGGAACCCCACGTCAATTTTTTTTTAATTTGCGGCGGGGTTCCCCTTAATATCCATTCCAGACCTGAAGGGCCTGGTAATTGAATTCTGGGGAACCCCCACGCTTTTTTTTTTATCAATGACTTTTGTATGTATTGCCGGGAGCCGACAATTCATTAATAGCCGCGAGTCAGTTTTAAAAGACTTTTTTTCTTTCAAAAATGAATTTTTTTGCAGGGACAGTTCTAAGCACGGGAAACATGCGCCACTTCACATGCATATCATACACACCCCCCAGGTACGAAATTTAAAGGAATATTTCACTTTTATTTTTTCATTTTAAGCATTATTAAAATCACTGCTCCCGAAAAAACGGCCGTTTTTAAAACTTATTTTTGCATTGATACATGTCCCCTGGGGCAGGACCCGGGTCCCCAAACACTTTTTAGGACAATAACTTGCATATAAGCCTTTATAATTAACACTTTAGATTTCTCCCATAGATTTTTCGAATTTGCCGCGAACACCCCAATTTGTTCGCTGTTCGGCGAACGGGCGAACAGGCAATGTTCGAGTCGAACATGAGTTCGACTCGAACTCGAAGCTCATTCCTAGTGCAGGGAATGGAGGAGAGGAGGGGTGTACAGGGCGGGGTGGAGGGAATGGGGGAGAGGAGGGGGTTACAGGGCGGGGTGGAGGGAACGGAGGAGAGGAGGGGGGTGTGCAGGGCGGGGTGCAGGGAATGAAGGAGAGAAGGGGGGTGTACAGGCAGGGTGCAGGGAATAGAGGAGGGGGTGTACTGGGTGGGGTGCAGAGAATGGAGGAGAGGAGGGGGGTGTAAAGGGTGGGGTGCAGGGAATGGAGGAGAGGAGGGGGTGTACAGGGAATGGAGGAGAAGAGGTGGTGTACAGGACGGTGTGCAGGGAATGGAGGAGAGGAGGAGGTGTACAGGGCGGGGTGAAGGGAATGGAGGAGAAGAGGTGGTGTACAGGGTGGGGTGCAGGCAGGGCCGGCCCAAGACATTGTGCTGCCTGGGACCAAGAATTAAATGCTGCCCCCCCCCCCCAAAAAAAAAATCACGCCCACCAAAAGGCCCCCACATTCATTATTTTATATCATGATAACTAAAGGGGACCCGTCATGCTCTATATATGTCAACAGGAGTATAAAGAGGACCTGTCATGGCTCTATACGTGTATATAGGAGTATGAAGGGACCTGTGCATGGCGGGCGGCCGCAATGTCTTTTGCGCAAACTAATCAATGTACGCTAATTGTGTTTTTTTGGTACCAAAAATATGTAGAAGAATACATATTGGCCTAAACTGATGAAGAAATATTTTTTTTTTTATAATTTTTTTGGATATTTATCATAGCAAAAAGTAAAACATATTGTCAAATATCACCAAAAGAAAGCTCTATTTGTGGGAAAAAAAGGACATCAATTTTATTTGGGTACAGTGTCGCATGACCGCGCAATTGTCAGTTAAAGCGACACAGTGCCGTATCGCAAAAAATGGCCTGGTCATTAAAAGGGGTTGTAAAGATTTGTTTTTTTTTCACCTTAATGCATCCTATGCATTAAGGTGAAAAAACACCTGGCAAGTACTGCCCCCCAGGCCCCCCGTTTTACTTACCTGAGCCCGTTCACCTGCTGTGCGCGTCCCCCGGCGTCCTCTTCTCCACGGAGGCTGGCCGTTTATTGGCTAGATTGGATAGATTGATAGCAGCGCAGCCATTGGCTCGCGCTGCTGTCAATCACATCCAATGACGCGGCCCGTGGGGGGGCGGGAATGAGTCGTACACGCTGTGTCTATGGACGCAGTGTGTATGACAGGGAGCGCGCCCACAAGCTAACCTCCTTGGGAGAGCGCTTCCCAGAAGGGGGTTATCTGACGCAGGGAGGAGCCGAGACAGCCGCCGAGGGACCCGAGAACAAGAGGATCGGGGCCACTCTTTTCCAAACTAACTGCACAGTGGAGGTAAGTATAGCATGTTTTTTATTTTAAAAAAAATAAAAAACAAAGCCATACAATCGCTTTAAGTGGGCGAATCCTTCCGGTCCTTAAGTGGTTAATCAGGGCTGGGCAAGGCAAGTCCCTCTCAGGCTCTCATGTCTCATACAACTTGTGATGTGTGTTTGTACTTACAGTTTTGCTTTGGACTCCACCACCAGATGCGGGTTGTCACCTGCCACACGTTGCTGATTGTCACCTGCCACACGTTGCGGATTGTCACCTGCCACACGTTGCGGATTGTCACCTGCCACACGTTGCGGATTGTCACCTGCCACACGTTGCGGATTGTCTACTGCCACACGTTGCGGATTGTCACCTGCCACACGTTGCGCATGGTCACTTGCGTCACATGCCACACGTTGCGGGTTGTCACCTGCCACACGTTGCGGGTTGTCACCTGCCACACGTTGCGGGTTGTCACCTGCCACACGTTGTGGGTTGTCACCTGCCACACGTTGCGGGTTGTCACCTGCCACACGTTGCTGATTGTCACCTGCCACACGTTAATGATTGTCACCTGCCACACGTTGCTGATTGTCACCTGCCACACGTTGCTGATTGTCACCTGCCACACGTTGCGGATTGTCACCTGCCACACGTTGCGGATTGTCACCTGCCACACGTTGCGGATTGTCACCTGCCACACGTTGCGGATTGTCTACTGCCACACGTTGCGGATTGTCACCTGCCACACGTTGCGCATGGTCACTTGCGTCACATGCCACACGTTGCGGGTTGTCACTTGCCACATCACATGCCACACGTTGCGGATTGTCACTTGCCACGACATCACCTGCCACACGATGCAGATAGTCACGTGCCACACGTTGCGTATTGTCACTTGCCACACGTTGCGGATTGTCACAACGTCACCTGCCACACGTTGCGCGTTGTCACTTGCTGTGTCCCAGAGTGCACACGGCTGCACAGTGAGGGTGGAATTGTGGTGATTCAGGGCGGGCGGTGAGAGATGACATCATCTCTCTGCTCCGCTGCGCGCTCACTCACTGACTGCTCCTAGCCCCCCCCCGGGCTGCGAGTGTTCTGCCCGCGGCTGCCCCTGTCACCACTAACAGCAGCGGCGCTGGGCTCCTCACAGGCAGCGGCGCCTGCCCGCTCACTCACTGACAGCCCCCACCTCCCGGGCTGTGAGTGTCCTCACACAGGCAGCGGCGCCTGCTCGCTGACTGCCCCCCCCCCCCCGTCCCCGGGATGCGAGTGTCCTCACAAGCAGCGGCGCCTGCCCGCTCACTCGCTGACTGCCCCCCCCCACCCCTGGGCTGCGACTGTCCTCACAGGCAGCGGCGTCGGGTTCCTCACAGGCAGCGGATCGGGCGGAACAGGCTGGCTGGCGGGCGTCAGTTTGCCGCCCCCCTAAAAGTGCCGCCTGGTACCATGGTACCACCCGGTCCCATCATAGGGACGGCCCTGGGTGCAGGGAATGGAGGAGAGGAGGTGTACAGGGGGGGTGGAGGGAATGGAGGAGAGGAGGGGGGTGTACAGGGCGGGGTGCAGGGAATGGAGGAAAGGAGGGGTGTACAGGGCGGGGTGCAGGGAATGGAGGAGAGGAGGAGCTGTACAGGGCAGAGTGCAGGGAATGGAGGAGAGGAGGGGGTTACAGGTTGGGGTGCAGGGAATGGAGGAGAGGAGGGGGTGTACAGGGCGGGGTGCAGGGAATGGAGGAGAGGAGGGTGTTACAGGGTGGGGTGCAGGGAATGGAGGAGAGGAGGGGGTTACAGGGTGGGGTGCAGGGAATGGAGGAGAGGAGGGGGGTGTACAGGGCGGGGTGCAGGTAATGAAGGAGAGGAGGGGGTGTACAGGGTGGGGTGCAGGGAATGGAGGAGAGGAGGGGGATGTACAGGGCGGGGTGCAGGAAATGGAGGAGAGGAGGGGGGTGTACAGGGCGGGGTGCAGGGAATGGAGGAGAGGAGGAGGGTGCAGGGAATGGAGGAGAGGAGGGGGTGTACAGGGCGGGGTGCAGGGAATGGAGGAGAGGAGGGGGGTGTACAAGGCGGGGTTCAGGTAATGGAGGAGAGGAGGGGGGTGTACAGGGCGGGGTGCAGGAAATGGAGGAGAGGAGGGGGGTGCAGGGAATGGAGGAGAGGAGGGGGTGTACAGGGCTGGGTGCAGGTAATGGAGGAGAGGAGGGGGGTGTACAGGGCGGGGTGAAGGAAATGGAGGAGAGGAGGGGGGTGTACAGGGCGGGCGGGGTGCAGGGAATGGAGGAGAGGAGCGGGGTGTACAGGGTGGGGTGCAGGGAATGGAGGAGAGGAGGGGGTTGTACAGGGTGGGGTGCAGGGAATCGAGGAGAGGAGGGGGGTGTACAGGGTGGGGTGCAGGGAATGGAGGAGAGGAGGGGGTGTACAGGGTGGGGTGCAGGGAATGGAGGAGAGAGGGGGGTACAGGGAATGGAGGAGAGGAGGTGGGAGTACAGGGCGGGGTGCAGGGAATGGAGGAGAGGAGGGTGGGTGCAGGGAATGGAGGAGAGCGGTGTACAGGGTGGGGTGCATGGAATGGAGGAGAGGAGGGGGTGTACAGGGCGGGGTGCATGGAATGGAGGAGAGGAGGGGGTGTACAGGGCGGGGTGCAGGGAATGGAGGAGAGGAGGGGGGTGCAGGAAAGGGAGGAGAGGAGGGTGGGTGCAGGGAATGGAGGAGAGGGGTGTACAGGGTGGGTTGCATGGAATGGAGGAGAGGAGGGGGTGTACAGGGTGGGGTGCAAGGAATGTAGGAGAGGAGGGGGTGTACAGGGCGGGGTCCAGGGAATGGAGGAGAGGAGGGGGTGTACAGGGTGGGGTGAAGGGAATGGAGTAGAGGAGGGGGTTGTACAGGGTGGGGTGCAGGAAATGGAGGAGAGGAGGAGGTGTACAGGGCGGGGTGCAGGGAATGGAGGAGAGGAGGGGGATGTACAGGGCGGGGTGCAGGGAATGGAGGAGAGGAGATGGGTGTACAGGGCGGGGTGGAGGGAATGGAGGAGAGGAGGGGGTGTACATGGCGCGGTGCAGGGAATGGAGGAGAGGAGGAGGTGTACAGGGCGGGTGCAGGGAATGGAGGAGAGGAGGAGGATGCAGGGAATGGAGGAGAGGAGGAGGGTGCAGGGAATGGAGGAGAGGAGGAGGTGTACAGGGGGGAGTGCAGGGAATGGAGGAGGTGTACAGGGCGGGGTGCAGGGAATGGAGGAGAGGAGGGGGTGCAGGGAATGGAGGAGAGGAGGGGGTGTATAGGGCGGGGTGCAAGGAATGGAGGAGAGGAGGAGGTGTACAGGGTGGGTGCAGGGAATGGAGGAGAGGAGGAGGGTGCAGGGAATGGAGGAGAGGAGGAGGTGTACAGGGCAGAGTGCAGGGAATGGAGGAGAGGAGGGGGGTGTACAGGGCGAGGTGCAGGGAATGGAGGAGAGGAGGGGGGTGTACAGGGCGGGGTGGAGGGAATGGAGGAGAGGAGGGGGGTGCAGGGAATGGAGGAGAGGGCTGGCTAAATCTGGATATTCAGGCAGAATGTCATTGTCCTGGAACTATCCTATCCCACTCTATTGTAGGCAGAATTTATATCAAAGAAAGAGCTCTTAGGCCTTGTTCACACAGAACCGCCAATCTCCTGATTTCCAGGGAATAATAATTGGATGATTGGAGAGAAGGAGCGTTCCGATATCCTTAAAAAAATTAAAGTCTCACTTGATGAATTTTATAGTTTATTGAAGATAAAAGTAAATACGTAGAGCCAACGCGTTGCGACGGAATTCCCTCCCGCTTCTTCAGGGCTGTATTTCTTGGAAAGGGTTAAATATATTCGATCAGCAGCTCTGCAGTATGCCGGCATTGTAGAGCAGAGATAGGAAATAATAATATATCAGTGACATTCGAGTTACCTATTCATGTGTGATGGACGCCATGTTTGGAGAGGACACCATAGGTCCACACGATCCAGCGCAATGCTGAGGAGAGAGAAGGGATGACGTTTATTGAAGGGTCGGATGTGTGAGAAGATGGCCTTCAGATACTGAAGATAGACGGCACAGAAATAAAGTGTAAGCTCTTATACAGTACCGTGCATCCCTTTGGTTTTCTGCCACGGCATGGACAACAGCGTGGTTTGGGTTGATCCCGCTTAGGGCGTCTTATGGTCAGATCTTGGTATCCGGCATCCATCTTCGTCATCTACAAAATCAAACACAAACATATTTCCCAGTGATGAGAGGGATCGGGAGTTCTAGTACAATGGAAATCGAACTCCAGTTTTATGCAAAAAACACACTTTGTTTTCTAAAACTCCACCCCTTAAAGCTTCCAGAACAATAAATATATCATTAAATATGATATGTATGTGTAGCCAAGGACTAAGGCGTGACGTTACCAGTAGTTACCCATACATTGGGAGCAAACAGACAACTTAGACTTCAATGCACTACCAACTCCCATCAGCAGGGGGAGTGGCAGTGCCGGAAGCAACCAATGGACTGTGAAGTTGGCTGCAGTGGATGATGGGAATTGACATCCGGACAGAAAGAAATGTTGCTGGTGCTTTTTCCCCGGTGGAATACAAAAGAGGTTGGGACCGAGGAGGGGAGGAAAACAGTATCTCACCCAGGGCGGTTCCTTGAAATACGCTGTCTTCTGCTGTGGGAGTGAACACATCCTCAGAGTCAGACCTGCTTGCGGGCTAGAGCTGAGGCCTCAGGCATACCCCTGTGAGACCACAGAGAGAGAGCATTGGAGAGCATGGAGACTGGGACTGTGCTACAACCACCGAGAGCTTAGCGCTGCACCAAAGCAGTACTGAGGAGAGGGCCTTGAGGCCATGACCTATAGTCACTAGAGGGACTGAGCCCTGAGGAATTGACCACACAGCTGTCTTATAGCCTGTTACTGCTTGCAGGCCTTATTGTGTCTATTCTCATGTGCACCAATGGTATTATTGGGCCCCAACGTTAGCTGTCTGAAGATCCATGACTAAACGCTGTTCATTTACAGTTGCTACATAGTGACTTTTGCTAGTTGCTTAGTGCAGAGGAACCACCCAGGGGTATCACACATAGCTTAGGTATTTTCTTTGGGTGCACCCCAAGTAGTTGCAATATCCTTATTCACAACACAGTTATTGTTTATACTCACGGTCCACTGCTGATCTTGCTTGTTTATGTGTTAATTTCAGCCTAGTGGTACAGAACTCTAATTTTAGTTGCTTTGGCATAGTGACTACACTGTCTATCAGGTCTACACCTACCTTCTGTATGTACATTTGTTCTCAAACAGCTATTTACTTCAACCCATACCAATCCACTGAGTTCCTTTCCCAATAAACATTCTTGTGTTTGTTTTAAATTTCTTAATTTTCCCCAAAATTATGACAAAAATTTACAACTTCAAAAAACCTGCCATGCCTCTTACTAAATACCTTGGACTGTCCACTTACAGGAGCAGTCAAGCAGGCCAGTCAAGTTCCTCCACCCCAAACTCGCTCCTCCATGTCTTTAGGGACCTTGCTTTGTACACTGGTGCACAGTCATTTTGGAACAGGAAGGGGCCGTCCCCAAACTGTTCCAACAAAGTTGGAAACATGAAATTTTTCAAAATGTCTTGGTATGCTGACACCTTAAGAGTTCCCTTCACTGGAACTAAGGGGCCAAGCCCAACCCCTGAAAAACACCATAACACCATAATCCCCATCCATAAAGACATGGATGAGTGAGTTTGGGGTGGGGTGGAGGTGGAGTTTGGGGTGGAGGAACTTGACTGTCCTGACCTCAACCCGATAGAACATATTTGGGATGAATTAAAGCGGAGACTGCGAGCCAGGCCTTCTCATCCAACATCAATGCCTGACCTGACAAATGTCACCATGAGACAGAGTCTCGCTATCACATCAGAGGTTCCTCCATCACATCAGAGATCTTACCATCACATCAGAGGTCCTCCCATCACATCAGAGGTCCCCAATCACATCAGAGGTTCCTCCATAACATCAGAGGTCCCCCCATCACATCAGAGGTTCCCCCATCACATCAGAGGTCCTCCCATCTCGTCAGAGGTCCTCCCATCACATCAGAGGTCCCCAATCACATCAGAGGTCCCCCCATCACATCAGAGGTCCTCCCATCACATCAGAGGTCCCCCCATCACATCAGAGGTCCTCCCATCACATCAGAGATCTTACCATCACATCAGAGGTCCCCAATCACATCAGATTTTCCTCCATCACATCAGAGATCTTACCATCACATCAGAGGTCCTCCCATCACATCAGAGGTTCCTCCATAACATCAGAGGTCCCCAATCACATCAGAGGTTCCTCCATCACATCAGAGATCTTACCATCACATCAGAGGTCCTCCCATCACATCAGAGGTCCCCAATCACATCAGAGGTTCCTCCATAACATCAGAGGTCCCCAATCACATCAGAGGTCCCCCCATCACATCAGAGGTTCCCCCATCACATCAGAGGTCCTCCCATCTCGTCAGAGGTCCTCCCATCACATCAGAGGTCCCCAATCACATCAGAGGTCCCCCCATCACATCAGAGGTCCTCCCATCACATCAGAGGTCCCCCCATCACATCAGAGGTCCTCCCATCACATCAGAGGTCCTTCCATCACATCAGAGGTCCCTCCATCACATCAGAGATCCTCCCATCACATCAGAGGTCCCTCCATCACATCAGAGGTCCTCCCATCACATCAGAGGTCCCCTATTACATCAGAGGTCCCCCCATCACATCAGAGGTCCTCCCATCACATCAGAGGTCCTCCCATCACATCAGAAGTCATCCCATCACATCAGAGGTCCCCAATCACATCAGAGGTCCCTCCATCACATCAGAGGCCCCCAATCACATCAGAGGTCCCCCATCACATCAGAGGTCCCCCATCACATCAGAGGTCCTTCCATCACATCGGAGGTCCCTCCATCACATCAGAGATCCTCCCATCACATCAGAGGTCCCTCCATCACATCAGAGGTCCTCCCATCACATCAGAGGTCCCTCCATCACATCAGAGGTTCCTCCATAACATCAGAGGTCCCCAATCACATCAGAGGTCCCTCCATCACATCAGAGATCCTCCCATCACATCAGAGGTCCCTCCATCACATCAGAGGTCCTCCCATCACATCAGAGGTCCCCTATCACATCAGAGGTCCCCCCATCACATCAGAGGTCCTCCCATCACATCAGAGGTCCTCCCATCACATCAGAAGTCATCCCATCACATCAGAGGTCCCTCCATCACATCAGAGGTCCCTCCATCACATCAGAGGTCCTCCATCACATCAGAGTCTCTCTATCACATCAGAGTCTCCCTATCACATCAGAGGTCCTCCCATCACATCAGAGGTCCCCCATAACATCAGAGGTCCCCCATCACATCAGAGGTCCTCCTTCAGATCAGAGGTCCTCCTTCACATCAGAGGTCCTCCCATAACATCAAACGTCCCCAATCACATCAGAGGTCCCCTCCATCACAACAGAGGTCCTCCAAACTCATCAGAGGTCCTCCCATCACATCAGAGGTCCCCCATCACATCAGAGATCCTCAATCCCATCAGAGGTCCCGTCCATCCCATCAGAGGTCCCCTCCATCACATCAGAGGTCCTCCATCACATTAGAGGTCCTCCCATCACATTAGAGCTCCCCCCATCACATCAGAGGTCCCCCATCACATCAGAGGTCCTCCATCACATCAGAGGTCCCCCATCACATCAGAGGTCCTCCATCACATCAGAGGTCCTCCCATCACATCAGAGGTCCTCCATCACATCAGAGGTCCTCCCATCACATCAGAGGTCCCCCATCACATCAGAGGTCCTCCCATCACATCAGAGGTCCCCCAATCACATCAGAGGTCCTCCTATCACATCAGAGGTTCCCAACCACATCAGAGGTCCTCCATTACATCAGAGGTCCTCCCATCACATCAGAGGTCCTCCCATCACATCAGAGGTCCCCCAATCACATCAGAGGTCCTCCTATCACATCAGAGGTTCCCAATCACATCAGAGGTTCCTCCATCACATCAGATATCTTACCATCACATCAGAGGTTCCCAATCACATCAGAGGTTCCTCCTTTACATCAGAGATCTTACCATCACATCAGAGGTCCTCCCATCACATCAGAGGTCCCCAATCACATCAGAGGTTCCTCCATAACATCAGAGGTCCCCAATCACATCAGAGGTCCCCCCATCACATCAGAGGTTCCCCCATCACATCAGAGGTCCTCCATCACATCAGAGGTCCTCCCATCACATCAGAGGTCCTCCCATCACATCAGAGGTCCCCCATCACATCAGAGGTCCTCCCATCACATCAGAGGTCCCCCAATCACATCAGAGGTCCTCCTATCACATCAGAGGTTCCCAACCACATCAGAGGTCCTCCATTACATCAGAGGTCCTCCCATCACATCAGAGGTCCTCCCATCACATCAGAGGTCTCCCAATCACATCAGAGGTCCTCCTATCACATCAGAGGTTCCCAATCACATCAGAGGTTCCTCCATCACATCAGATATCTTACCATCACATCAGAGGTCCCCAATCACATCAGAGGTTCCTCCATCACATCAGAGAACTTACCATCACATCAGAGGTCCTCCCATCACATCAGAGGTCCCCAATCACATCAGAGGTTCCTCCATAACATCAGAGGTCCCCAATCACATCAGAGGTCCTTCCATCCCATCAGAGGTCCCTCCATCACATCAGAGGTCCTCCCATCACATCAGAGGTCCCTCCATCACATCAGAGGTCCTCCCATCACATCAGAGGTCCCCTATCACATCAGAGGACCCCCCATCACATCAGAGGTCCTCCCATCACATCAGAGGTCCTCCCATCACATCAGAAGTCATCCCATCACATCAGAGGTCCCTCCATCACATCAGAGGTCCCTCCATCACATCAGAGGTCCTCCATCACATCAGAGTCTCTCTATCACATCAGAGTCTCCCTATCACATCAGAGGTCCCTCCATCACATCAGAGGTCCTCCCATCACATCAGAGGTCCCTCCATCACATCAGAGGTCCTCCCATCACATCAGAGGTCCCCTATCACATCAGAGGACCCCCCATCACATCAGAGGTCCTCCCATCACATCAGAGGTCCTCCCATCACATCAGAAGTCATCCCATAACATCAGAGGTCCCCCATCACATCAGAGGTCCTCCTTCAGATCAGAGGTCCTCCTTCACATCAGAGGTCCTCCCATAACATCAAAGGTCCCCAATCACATCAGAGGTCCCCTCCATCACAACAGAGGTCCTCCAATCTCATTAGAGGTCCTCCCATCACATCAGAGGTCCCCCATCAAATCAGAGATCCTCAATCCCATCAGAGGTCCCGTCCATCCCATCAGAGGTCCCCTCCATCACATCAGAGGTCCTCCATCACATTAGAGGTCCTCCCATCACATTAGAGCTCCCCCCATCACATCAGAGGTCCCCATCACATCATAGGTCCTCCATCACATCAGAGGTCCCCCATCACATCAGAGGTCCTCCATCACATCAGAGGTCCTCCCATCACATCAGAGGTCCTCCCATCACATCAGAGGTCCCCCATCACATCAGAGGTCCTCCCCTCACATCAGAGGTCCCCCAATCACATCAGAGGTCCTCCTATCACATCAGAGGTTCCCAACCACATCAGAGGTCCTCCATTACATCAGAGGTCCTCCCATCACATCAGAGGTCCTCCCATCACATCAGAGGTCTTACATCACATCAGAGGTCCTCCCATCACATCAGAGGTCCCCAATCACATCAGAGGTCCCCAATCACATCAGAGGTCCTCCCATCACATCAGAGGTCCTCCCATCAAATCAGAGGTCCCCCCATCACATCAGAGGTCCCCCCATCACATCAGAGGTCCTCCTATCACATCAGAGGTTCCCAATCACATCAGGGGTCCTCCATCACATCAGAGGTCCCCAATCACATCAGAGGTCCTCCCATCACATCAGAGGTCCCCCATCACATCAGAGGTCCTCCCATCACATCAGAGGTCCCCCATCACATCAGAGGTCCTCCCATCACATCAGAGGTCCCCAATCACATTAGAGGTCCCTCTATCACATCAGAGGTCCCCAAGCACATCAGAGGTCCTTCCATCACATCAGAGGTCCCTCCATCACATCAGAGGTCCTCCCATCACATCAGAGGTCCCTCCATCACATCAGAGGTCCTCCCATCACATCAGAGGTCCCCTATCACATCAGAGGACCCCCCATCACATCAGAGGTCCTCCCATCACATCAGAGGTTCTCCCATCACATCAGAAGTCATCCCATCACATCAGAGGTCCCTCCATCACATCAGAGGTCCCTCCATCACATCAGAGGTCCTCCATCACATCAGAGTCTCTCTATCACATCAGAGTCTCCCTATCACATCAGAGGTCCCTCCATCACATCAGAGGTCCTCCCATCACATCAGAGGTCCCTCCATCACATCAGAGGTCCTCCCATCACATCAGAGGTCCCCTATCACATCAGAGGACCCCCCATCACATCAGAGGTCCTCCCATCACATCAGAGGTCCTCCCATCACATCAGAAGTCATCCCATAACATCAGAGGTCCCCCATCACATCAGAGGTCCTCCTTCAGATCAGAGGTCCTCCTTCACATCAGAGGTCCTCCCATCACATCAGAGGTCCTCCCATCACATCAGAGGTCCCCCCATCACATCAGAGGTCCCTCCATCACATCAGAGGTCCTCCTATCACATCAGAGGTTCCCAATCACATCAGGGGTCCTCCATCACATCAGAGGTCCCCAATCACATCAGAGGTCCTCCCATCACATCAGAGGTCCCCCATCACATCAGAGGTCCTCCCATCACATCAGAGGTCCCCCATCACATCAGAGGTCCTCCCATCACATCAGAGGTCCCCAATCACATTAGAGGTCCCTCCATCACATCAGAGGTCCCCAAGCACATCAGAGGTCCTTCCATCACATCAGAGGTCCCTCCATCACATCAGAGGTCCTCCCATCACATCAGAGGTCCCTCCATCACATCAGAGGTCCTCCCATCACATCAGAGGTCCCCCATAACATCAGAGGACCCCCCATCACATCAGAGGTCCTCCCATCACATCAGAGGTCCTCCCATCACATCAGAAGTCATCCCATCACATCAGAGGTCCCTCCATCACATCAGAGGTCCCTCCATCACATCAGAGGTCCTCCATCACATCAGAGTCTCTCTATCACATCAGAGTCTCCCTATCACATCAGAGGTCCCTCCATCACATCAGAGGTCCTCCCATCACATCAGAGGTCCCTCCATCACATCAGAGGTCCTCCCATCACATCAGAGGTCCCCTATCACATCAGAGGACCCCCCATCACATCAGAGGTCCTCCAATCACATCAGAGGTCCTCCCATCACATCAGAAGTCATCCCATAACATCAGAGGTCCCCCATCACATCAGAGGTCCTCCTTCAGATCAGAGGTCCTCCTTCACATCAGAGGTCCTCCCATAACATCAAAGGTCCCCAATCACATCAGAGGTCCCCTCCATCACAACAGAGGTCCTCCAATCTCATTAGAGGTCCTCCCATCACATCAGAGGTCCCCCATCAAATCAGAGATCCTCAATCCCATCAGAGGTCCCGTCCATCCCATCAGAGGTCCCCTCCATCACATCAGAGGTCCTCCATCACATTAGAGGTCCTCCCATCACATTAGAGCTCCCCCCATCACATCAGAGGTCCCCATCACATCAGAGGTCCTCCATCACATCAGAGGTTCCCCCATCACATCAGAGGTCCTCCCATCTCGTCAGAGGTCCTCCCATCACATCAGAGGTCCCCAATCACATCAGAGGTCCCCCCATCACATCAGAGGTCCTCCCATCACATCAGAGGTCCCCCCATCACATCAGAGGTCCTCCCATCACATCAGAGATCTTACCATCACATCAGAGGTCCCCAATCACATCAGATTTTCCTCCATCACATCAGAGATCTTACCATCACATCAGAGGTCCTCCCATCACATCAGAGGTTCCTCCATAACATCAGAGGTCCCCAATCACATCAGAGGTTCCTCCATCACATCAGAGATCTTACCATCACATCAGAGGTCCTCCCATCACATCAGAGGTCCCCAATCACATCAGAGGTTCCTCCATAACATCAGAGGTCCCCAATCACATCAGAGGTCCCCCCATCACATCAGAGGTTCCCCCATCACATCAGAGGTCCTCCCATCTCGTCAGAGGTCCTCCCATCACATCAGAGGTCCCCAATCACATCAGAGGTCCCCCCATCACATCAGAGGTCCTCCCATCACATCAGAGGTCCCCCCATCACATCAGAGGTCCTCCCATCACATCAGAGGTCCTTCCATCACATCAGAGGTCCCTCCATCACATCAGAGATCCTCCCATCACATCAGAGGTCCCTCCATCACATCAGAGGTCCTCCCATCACATCAGAGGTCCCCTATTACATCAGAGGTCCCCCCATCACATCAGAGGTCCTCCCATCACATCAGAGGTCCTCCCATCACATCAGAAGTCATCCCATCACATCAGAGGTCCCCAATCACATCAGAGGTCCCTCCATCACATCAGAGGCCCCCAATCACATCAGAGGTCCCCCATCACATCAGAGGTCCCCCATCACATCAGAGGTCCTTCCATCACATCGGAGGTCCCTCCATCACATCAGAGATCCTCCCATCACATCAGAGGTCCCTCCATCACATCAGAGGTCCTCCCATCACATCAGAGGTCCCCTATCACATCAGAGGTCCCCCCATCACATCAGAGGTCCTCCCATCACATCAGAGGTCCTCCCATCACATCAGAAGTCATCCCATCACATCAGAGGTCCCTCCATCACATCAGAGGTCCCTCCATCACATCAGAGGTCCTCCATCACATCAGAGTCTCTCTATCACATCAGAGTCTCCCTATCACATCAGAGGTCCTCCCATCACATCAGAGGTCCCCCATAACATCAGAGGTCCCCCATCACATCAGAGGTCCTCCTTCAGATCAGAGGTCCTCCTTCACATCAGAGGTCCTCCCATAACATCAAACGTCCCCAATCACATCAGAGGTCCCCTCCATCACAACAGAGGTCCTCCAAACTCATCAGAGGTCCTCCCATCACATCAGAGGTCCCCCATCACATCAGAGATCCTCAATCCCATCAGAGGTCCCGTCCATCCCATCAGAGGTCCCCTCCATCACATCAGAGGTCCTCCATCACATTAGAGGTCCTCCCATCACATTAGAGCTCCCCCCATCACATCAGAGGTCCCCCATCACATCAGAGGTCCTCCATCACATCAGAGGTCCCCCATCACATCAGAGGTCCTCCATCACATCAGAGGTCCTCCCATCACATCAGAGGTCCCCCATCACATCAGAGGTCCTCCCATCACATCAGAGGTCCCCCAATCACATCAGAGGTCCTCCTATCACATCAGAGGTTCCCAATCACATCAGAGGTTCCTCCATCACATCAGATATCTTACCATCACATCAGAGGTTCCCAATCACATCAGAGGTTCCTCCTTTACATCAGAGATCTTACCATCACATCAGAGGTCCTCCCATCACATCAGAGGTCCCCAATCACATCAGAGGTTCCTCCATAACATCAGAGGTCCCCAATCACATCAGAGGTCCCCCCATCACATCAGAGGTTCCCCCATCACATCAGAGGTCCTCCATCACATCAGAGGTCCTCCCATCACATCAGAGGTCCTCCCATCACATCAGAGGTCCCCCATCACATCAGAGGTCCTCCCATCACATCAGAGGTCCCCCAATCACATCAGAGGTCCTCCTATCACATCAGAGGTTCCCAACCACATCAGAGGTCCTCCATTACATCAGAGGTCCTCCCATCACATCAGAGGTCCTCCCATCACATCAGAGGTCTCCCAATCACATCAGAGGTCCTCCTATCACATTAGAGGTTCCCAATCACATCAGAGGTTCCTCCATCACATCAGATATCTTACCATCACATCAGAGGTCCCCAATCACATCAGAGGTTCCTCCATCACATCAGAGAACTTACCATCACATCAGAGGTCCTCCCATCACATCAGAGGTCCCCAATCACATCAGAGGTTCCTCCATAACATCAGAGGTCCCCAATCACATCAGAGGTCCTTCCATCCCATCAGAGGTCCCTCCATCACATCAGAGGTCCTCCCATCACATCAGAGGTCCCTCCATCACATCAGAGGTCCTCCCATCACATCAGAGGTCCCCTATCACATCAGAGGACCCCCCATCACATCAGAGGTCCTCCCATCACATCAGAGGTCCTCCCATCACATCAGAGGTCCCCAATCACATCAGAGGTCCCCAATCACATCAGAGGTCCTCCCATCACATCAGAGGTCCTCCCATCAAATCAGAGGTCCCCCCATCACATCAGAGGTCCCCCCATCACATCAGAGGTCCTCCTATCACATCAGAGGTTCCCAATCACATCAGGGGTCCTCCATCACATCAGAGGTCCCCAATCACATCAGAGGTCCTCCCATCACATCAGAGGTCCCCCATCACATCAGAGGTCCTCCCATCACATCAGAGGTCCCCCATCACATCAGAGGTCCTCCCATCACATCAGAGGTCCCCAATCACATTAGAGGTCCCTCTATCACATCAGAGGTCCCCAAGCACATCAGAGGTCCTTCCATCACATCAGAGGTCCCTCCATCACATCAGAGGTCCTCCCATCACATCAGAGGTCCCTCCATCACATCAGAGGTCCTCCCATCACATCAGAGGTCCCCTATCACATCAGAGGACCCCCCATCACATCAGAGGTCCTCCCATCACATCAGAGGTTCTCCCATCACATCAGAAGTCATCCCATCACATCAGAGGTCCCTCCATCACATCAGAGGTCCCTCCATCACATCAGAGGTCCTCCATCACATCAGAGTCTCTCTATCACATCAGAGTCTCCCTATCACATCAGAGGTCCCTCCATCACATCAGAGGTCCTCCCATCACATCAGAGGTCCCTCCATCACATCAGAGGTCCTCCCATCACATCAGAGGTCCCCTATCACATCAGAGGACCCCCCATCACATCAGAGGTCCTCCCATCACATCAGAGGTCCTCCCATCACATCAGAAGTCATCCCATAACATCAGAGGTCCCCCATCACATCAGAGGTCCTCCTTCAGATCAGAGGTCCTCCTTCACATCAGAGGTCCTCCCATCACATCAGAGGTCCTCCCATCACATCAGAGGTCCCCCCATCACATCAGAGGTCCCTCCATCACATCAGAGGTCCTCCTATCACATCAGAGGTTCCCAATCACATCAGGGGTCCTCCATCACATCAGAGGTCCCCAATCACATCAGAGGTCCTCCCATCACATCAGAGGTCCCCCATCACATCAGAGGTCCTCCCATCACATCAGAGGTCCCCCATCACATCAGAGGTCCTCCCATCACATCAGAGGTCCCCAATCACATTAGAGGTCCCTCCATCACATCAGAGGTCCCCAAGCACATCAGAGGTCCTTCCATCACATCAGAGGTCCCTCCATCACATCAGAGGTCCTCCCATCACATCAGAGGTCCCTCCATCACATCAGAGGTCCTCCCATCACATCAGAGGTCCCCCATAACATCAGAGGACCCCCCATCACATCAGAGGTCCTCCCATCACATCAGAGGTCCTCCCATCACATCAGAAGTCATCCCATCACATCAGAGGTCCCTCCATCACATCAGAGGTCCCTCCATCACATCAGAGGTCCTCCATCACATCAGAGTCTCTCTATCACATCAGAGTCTCCCTATCACATCAGAGGTCCCTCCATCACATCAGAGGTCCTCCCATCACATCAGAGGTCCCTCCATCACATCAGAGGTCCTCCCATCACATCAGAGGTCCCCTATCACATCAGAGGACCCCCCATCACATCAGAGGTCCTCCAATCACATCAGAGGTCCTCCCATCACATCAGAAGTCATCCCATAACATCAGAGGTCCCCCATCACATCAGAGGTCCTCCTTCAGATCAGAGGTCCTCCTTCACATCAGAGGTCCTCCCATAACATCAAAGGTCCCCAATCACATCAGAGGTCCCCTCCATCACAACAGAGGTCCTCCAATCTCATTAGAGGTCCTCCCATCACATCAGAGGTCCCCCATCAAATCAGAGATCCTCAATCCCATCAGAGGTCCCGTCCATCCCATCAGAGGTCCCCTCCATCACATCAGAGGTCCTCCATCACATTAGAGGTCCTCCCATCACATTAGAGCTCCCCCCATCACATCAGAGGTCCCCATCACATCAGAGGTCCTCCATCACATCAGAGGTTCCCCCATCACATCAGAGGTCCTCCCATCTCGTCAGAGGTCCTCCCATCACATCAGAGGTCCCCAATCACATCAGAGGTCCCCCCATCACATCAGAGGTCCTCCCATCACATCAGAGGTCCCCCCATCACATCAGAGGTCCTCCCATCACATCAGAGATCTTACCATCACATCAGAGGTCCCCAATCACATCAGATTTTCCTCCATCACATCAGAGATCTTACCATCACATCAGAGGTCCTCCCATCACATCAGAGGTTCCTCCATAACATCAGAGGTCCCCAATCACATCAGAGGTTCCTCCATCACATCAGAGATCTTACCATCACATCAGAGGTCCTCCCATCACATCAGAGGTCCCCAATCACATCAGAGGTTCCTCCATAACATCAGAGGTCCCCAATCACATCAGAGGTCCCCCCATCACATCAGAGGTTCCCCCATCACATCAGAGGTCCTCCCATCTCGTCAGAGGTCCTCCCATCACATCAGAGGTCCCCAATCACATCAGAGGTCCCCCCATCACATCAGAGGTCCTCCCATCACATCAGAGGTCCCCCCATCACATCAGAGGTCCTTCCATCACATCAGAGGTCCCTCCATCACATCAGAGATCCTCCCATCACATCAGAGGTCCCTCCATCACATCAGAGGTCCTCCCATCACATCAGAGGTCCCCTATTACATCAGAGGTCCCCCCATCACATCAGAGGTCCTCCCATCACATCAGAGGTCCTCCCATCACATCAGAAGTCATCCCATCACATCAGAGGTCCCCAATCACATCAGAGGTCCCTCCATCACATCAGAGGCCCCCAATCACATCAGAGGTCCCCCATCACATCAGAGGTCCCCCATCACATCAGAGGTCCTTCCATCACATCGGAGGTCCCTCCATCACATCAGAGATCCTCCCATCACATCAGAGGTCCCTCCATCACATCAGAGGTCCTCCCATCACATTAGAGGTCCCCTATCACATCAGAGGTCCCCCCATCACATCAGAGGTCCTCCCATCACATCAGAGGTCCTCCCATCACATCAGAAGTCATCCCATCACATCAGAGGTCCCTCCATCACATCAGAGGTCCCTCCATCACATCAGAGGTCCTCCATCACATCAGAGTCTCTCTATCACATCAGAGTCTCCCTATCACATCAGAGGTCCTCCCATCACATCAGAGGTCCCCCATAACATCAGAGGTCCCCCATCACATCAGAGGTCCTCCTTCAGATCAGAGGTCCTCCTTCACATCAGAGGTCCTCCCATAACATCAAACGTCCCCAATCACATCAGAGGTCCCCTCCATCACAACAGAGGTCCTCCAAACTCATCAGAGGTCCTCCCATCACATCAGAGGTCCCCCATCACATCAGAGATCCTCAATCCCATCAGAGGTCCCGTCCATCCCATCAGAGGTCCCCTCCATCACATCAGAGGTCCTCCATCACATTAGAGGTCCTCCCATCACATTAGAGCTCCCCCCATCACATCAGAGGTCCCCCATCACATCAGAGGTCCTCCATCACATCAGAGGTCCCCCATCACATCAGAGGTCCTCCATCACATCAGAGGTCCTCCCATCACATCAGAGGTCCCCCATCACATCAGAGGTCCTCCCATCACATCAGAGGTCCCCCAATCACATCAGAGGTCCTCCTATCACATCAGAGGTTCCCAATCACATCAGAGGTTCCTCCATCACATCAGATATCTTACCATCACATCAGAGGTTCCCAATCACATCAGAGGTTCCTCCTTTACATCAGAGATCTTACCATCACATCAGAGGTCCTCCCATCACATCAGAGGTCCCCAATCACATCAGAGGTTCCTCCATAACATCAGAGGTCCCCAATCACATCAGAGGTCCCCCCATCACATCAGAGGTTCCCCCATCACATCAGAGGTCCTCCATCACATCAGAGGTCCTCCCATCACATCAGAGGTCCTCCCATCACATCAGAGGTCCCCCATCACATCAGAGGTCCTCCCATCACATCAGAGGTCCCCCAATCACATCAGAGGTCCTCCTATCACATCAGAGGTTCCCAACCACATCAGAGGTCCTCCATTACATCAGAGGTCCTCCCATCACATCAGAGGTCCTCCCATCACATCAGAGGTCTCCCAATCACATCAGAGGTCCTCCTATCACATTAGAGGTTCCCAATCACATCAGAGGTTCCTCCATCACATCAGATATCTTACCATCACATCAGAGGTCCCCAATCACATCAGAGGTTCCTCCATCACATCAGAGAACTTACCATCACATCAGAGGTCCTCCCATCACATCAGAGGTCCCCAATCACATCAGAGGTTCCTCCATAACATCAGAGGTCCCCAATCACATCAGAGGTCCTTCCATCCCATCAGAGGTCCCTCCATCACATCAGAGGTCCTCCCATCACATCAGAGGTCCCTCCATCACATCAGAGGTCCTCCCATCACATCAGAGGTCCCCTATCACATCAGAGGACCCCCCATCACATCAGAGGTCCTCCCATCACATCAGAGGTCCTCCCATCACATCAGAAGTCATCCCATCACATCAGAGGTCCCTCCATCACATCAGAGGTCCCTCCATCACATCAGAGGTCCTCCATCACATCAGAGTCTCTCTATCACATCAGAGTCTCCCTATCACATCAGAGGTCCCTCCATCACATCAGAGGTCCTCCCATCACATCAGAGGTCCCTCCATCACATCAGAGGTCCTCCCATCACATCAGAGGTCCCCTATCACATCAGAGGACCCCCCATCACATCAGAGGTCCTCCCATCACATCAGAGGTCCTCCCATCACATCAGAAGTCATCCCATAACATCAGAGGTCCCCCATCACATCAGAGGTCCTCCTTCAGATCAGAGGTCCTCCTTCACATCAGAGGTCCTCCCATAACATCAAAGGTCCCCAATCACATCAGAGGTCCCCTCCATCACAACAGAGGTCCTCCAATCTCATTAGAGGTCCTCCCATCACATCAGAGGTCCCCCATCAAATCAGAGATCCTCAATCCCATCAGAGGTCCCGTCCATCCCATCAGAGGTCCCCTCCATCACATCAGAGGTCCTCCATCACATTAGAGGTCCTCCCATCACATTAGAGCTCCCCCCATCACATCAGAGGTCCCCATCACATCAGAGGTCCTCCATCACATCAGAGGTCCCCCATCACATCAGAGGTCCTCCATCACATCAGAGGTCCTCCCATCACATCAGAGGTCCTCCCATCACATCAGAGGTCCCCCATCACATCAGAGGTCCTCCCCTCACATCAGAGGTCCCCCAATCACATCAGAGGTCCTCCTATCACATCAGAGGTTCCCAACCACATCAGAGGTCCTCCATTACATCAGAGGTCCTCCCATCACATCAGAGGTCCTCCCATCACATCAGAGGTCTTACATCACATCAGAGGTCCTCCCATCACATCAGAGGTCCCCAATCACATCAGAGGTCCCCAATCACATCAGAGGTCCTCCCATCACATCAGAGGTCCTCCCATCAAATCAGAGGTCCCCCCATCACATCAGAGGTCCCCCCATCACATCAGAGGTCCTCCTATCACATCAGAGGTTCCCAATCACATCAGGGGTCCTCCATCACATCAGAGGTCCCCAATCACATCAGAGGTCCTCCCATCACATCAGAGGTCCCCCATCACATCAGAGGTCCTCCCATCACATCAGAGGTCCCCCATCACATCAGAGGTCCTCCCATCACATCAGAGGTCCCCAATCACATTAGAGGTCCCTCTATCACATCAGAGGTCCCCAAGCACATCAGAGGTCCTTCCATCACATCAGAGGTCCCTCCATCACATCAGAGGTCCTCCCATCACATCAGAGGTCCCTCCATCACATCAGAGGTCCTCCCATCACATCAGAGGTCCCCTATCACATCAGAGGACCCCCCATCACATCAGAGGTCCTCCCATCACATCAGAGGTTCTCCCATCACATCAGAAGTCATCCCATCACATCAGAGGTCCCTCCATCACATCAGAGGTCCCTCCATCACATCAGAGGTCCTCCATCACATCAGAGTCTCTCTATCACATCAGAGTCTCCCTATCACATCAGAGGTCCCTCCATCACATCAGAGGTCCTCCCATCACATCAGAGGTCCCTCCATCACATCAGAGGTCCTCCCATCACATCAGAGGTCCCCTATCACATCAGAGGACCCCCCATCACATCAGAGGTCCTCCCATCACATCAGAGGTCCTCCCATCACATCAGAAGTCATCCCATAACATCA
Organism: Rana muscosa; assembly: GCA_029206835.1. Lineage (NCBI taxonomy): Eukaryota > Metazoa > Chordata > Amphibia > Anura > Ranidae > Rana > Rana muscosa. The sequence goes on from JARGYO010005626.1 coordinate 227,789,757, forward strand.
GAGGTCCCCCATCACATCAGAGGTCCTCCTTCAGATCAGAGGTCCTCCTTCACATCAGAGGTCCTCCCATCACATCAGAGGTCCTCCCATCACATCAGAGGTCCCCCCATCACATCAGAGGTCCCTCCATCACATCAGAGGTCCTCCTATCACATCAGAGGTTCCCAATCACATCAGGGGTCCTCCATCACATCAGAGGTCCCCAATCACATCAGAGGTCCTCCCATCACATCAGAGGTCCCCCATCACATCAGAGGTCCTCCCATCACATCAGAGGTCCCCCATCACATCAGAGGTCCTCCCATCACATCAGAGGTCCCCAATCACATTAGAGGTCCCTCCATCACATCAGAGGTCCCCAAGCACATCAGAGGTCCTTCCATCACATCAGAGGTCCCTCCATCACATCAGAGGTCCTCCCATCACATCAGAGGTCCCTCCATCACATCAGAGGTCCTCCCATCACATCAGAGGTCCCCCATAACATCAGAGGACCCCCCATCACATCAGAGGTCCTCCCATCACATCAGAGGTCCTCCCATCACATCAGAAGTCATCCCATCACATCAGAGGTCCCTCCATCACATCAGAGGTCCCTCCATCACATCAGAGGTCCTCCATCACATCAGAGTCTCTCTATCACATCAGAGTCTCCCTATCACATCAGAGGTCCCTCCATCACATCAGAGGTCCTCCCATCACATCAGAGGTCCCTCCATCACATCAGAGGTCCTCCCATCACATCAGAGGTCCCCTATCACATCAGAGGACCCCCCATCACATCAGAGGTCCTCCAATCACATCAGAGGTCCTCCCATCACATCAGAAGTCATCCCATAACATCAGAGGTCCCCCATCACATCAGAGGTCCTCCTTCAGATCAGAGGTCCTCCTTCACATCAGAGGTCCTCCCATAACATCAAAGGTCCCCAATCACATCAGAGGTCCCCTCCATCACAACAGAGGTCCTCCAATCTCATTAGAGGTCCTCCCATCACATCAGAGGTCCCCCATCAAATCAGAGATCCTCAATCCCATCAGAGGTCCCGTCCATCCCATCAGAGGTCCCCTCCATCACATCAGAGGTCCTCCATCACATTAGAGGTCCTCCCATCACATTAGAGCTCCCCCCATCACATCAGAGGTCCCCATCACATCAGAGGTCCTCCATCACATCAGAGGTCCCCCATCACATCAGAGGTCCTCCATCACATCAGAGGTTCTCCCATCACATCAGAGGTCCTCCCATCACATCAGAGGTCCCCCATCACATCAGAGGTCCTCCCCTCACATCAGAGGTCCCCCAATCACATCAGAGGTCCTCCTATCACAACAGAGGTTCCCAACCACATCAGAGGTCCTCCATTACATCAGAGGTCCTCCCATCACATCAGAGGTCCTCCCATCACATCAGAGGTCTTACATCACATCAGAGGTCCTCCCATCACATCAGAGGTCCCCAATCACATCAGAGGTCCCCAATCACATCAGAGGTCCTCCCATCACATCAGAGGTCCTCCCATCACATCAGAGGTCCCCCCATCACATCAGAGGTCCCCCCATCACATCAGAGGTCCTCCTATCACATCAGAGGTTCCCAATCACATCAGGGGTCCTCCATCACATCAGAGGTCCCCAATCACATCAGAGGTCCTCCCATCACATCAGAGGTCCCCCATCACATCAGAGGTCCTCCCATCACATCAGAGGTCCCCCATCACATCAGAGGTCCTCCCATCACATCAGAGGTCCCCAATCACATTAGAGGTCCCTCCATCACATCAGAGGTCCCCAAGCACATCAGAGGTCCTCCCATCACATCAGAGGTCCCCCATCACATCAGAGGTCCTCCCATCACATCAGAGGTCCTCCCATCACATCAGAGGTCCTCCTATCACATCAGAGGTCCCCAATCACATCAGAGGTCCTCCCATCACATCAGAGGTCCTCCCTTCACATCAGAGGTCCCCCCATCACATCAGAGGTCCTCCTATCACATCAGAGGTCCCCCATCACATCAGAGGTCCTCCCATCACATCAGAGGTCCTCCCATCACATCAGAGGTCCCCTCCATCACATCAGTGGTCCTCCCATCACATCAGAGGTCCCCGATCACATCAGAGGTCCCTCCATCACATCAGAGGTCCTCCCATCACATCAGAGGTCCCCCATCACATCAGAGGTCCCCCCATCACATCTGAGGTCCTCCCATCACCTCAGAGGTCCTCCATCACATCAGAGGTCCTCCCATCACATCAGAGGTCTCTCCATTACATCAGAGGTCCTCCCATCACATCAGAGGTCTCTCCATTACATCAGAGGTCCCCCATCACATCAGATGTCCCCTCCATCCCATCAGAGGTCCCCTCCATCACAACAGATGTCCCCCCCTTCACATCTGAGGTCCTCCCAACACATCAGAGGTCCCCCCATCACATCAGAGGTCCCCCTATCACATCAGAATGCCTTCTTGCATCAGATATCCCCCATTACACCAGAGGTTCCCCAACACATCAGAAGTCCTCCCATCACATCAGAGGTCCTCCTATCACATCAGAGGTCCCCAATCACATCAGAGGTCCCCAATCACATCAGAGGTCCTCCCATCACATCAGAGGTCCTCCCATCACATCAGAGGTCCCCCCATCACATCAGAGGTCCTCCCATCACATCAGAGGTCCCCCATCACATCAGAGGTCCTCCCATCACATCAGAGGTCCTTCCATCACATCAGAGGTCCCCTCCATCACATCAGTGGTCCTCCCATCACATCAGAGGTCCCCGATCACATCAGAGGTCCCTCCATCACATCAGAGGTCCTCCCATCACATCAGAGGTCCCCCCATCACATCTGAGGTCCTCCCATCACCTCAGAGGTCCTCCATCACATCAGAGGTCCTCCCATCACATCAGAGGTCTCTGCATTACATCAGAGGTCCTCCCATCACATCAGAGGTCCTCCATCCCATCAGAGGTCCTCCCATCACATCAGAGGTCTCTCCATTACATCAGAGGTCCTCCCATCACATCAGAGGTCTCTCCATTACATCAGAGGTCCTCCCATCACATCAGAGGTCTCTCCATTACATCAGAGGTCCCCCATCACATCAGAGATCCTCAATCCCATCAGAGGTCCCGTCCATCCCATCAGAGGTCCCCTCCATCACATCAGAGGTCCTCCATCACATTAGAGGTCCTCCCATCACATTAGAGCTCCCCCCATCACATCAGAGGTCCCCCATCACATCAGAGGTCCTCCATCACATCAGAGGTCCCCCATCACATCAGAGGTTCCCAACCACATCAGAGGTCCTCCATTACATCAGAGGTCCTCCCATCACATCAGAGGTCCTCCCATCACATCAGAGGTCCCCCAATCACATCAGAGGTCCTCCTATCACATCAGAGGTTCCCAATCACATCAGAGGTTCCTCCATCACATCAGATATCTTACCATCACATCAGAGGTTCCCAATCACATCAGAGGTTCCTCCTTTACATCAGAGATCTTACCATCACATCAGAGGTCCTCCCATCACATCAGAGGTCCCCAATCACATCAGAGGTTCCTCCATAACATCAGAGGTCCCCAATCACATCAGAGGTCCCCCCATCACATCAGAGGTTCCCCCATCACATCAGAGGTCCTCCATCACATCAGAGGTCCTCCCATCACATCAGAGGTCCTCCCATCACATCAGAGGTCCCCCATCACATCAGAGGTCCTCCCATCACATCAGAGGTCCCCCAATCACATCAGAGGTCCTCCTATCACATCAGAGGTTCCCAACCACATCAGAGGTCCTCCATTACATCAGAGGTCCTCCCATCACATCAGAGGTCCTCCCATCACATCAGAGGTCTCCCAATCACATCAGAGGTCCTCCTATCACATCAGAGGTTCCCAATCACATCAGAGGTTCCTCCATCACATCAGATATCTTACCATCACATCAGAGGTCCCCAATCACATCAGAGGTTCCTCCATCACATCAGAGAACTTACCATCACATCAGAGGTCCTCCCATCACATCAGAGGTCCCCAATCACATCAGAGGTTCCTCCATAACATCAGAGGTCCCCAATCACATCAGAGGTCCTTCCATCCCATCAGAGGTCCCTCCATCACATCAGAGGTCCTCCCATCACATCAGAGGTCCCTCCATCACATCAGAGGTCCTCCCATCACATCAGAGGTCCCCTATCACATCAGAGGACCCCCCATCACATCAGAGGTCCTCCCATCACATCAGAGGTCCTCCCATCACATCAGAAGTCATCCCATCACATCAGAGGTCCCTCCATCACATCAGAGGTCCCTCCATCACATCAGAGGTCCTCCATCACATCAGAGTCTCTCTATCACATCAGAGTCTCCCTATCACATCAGAGGTCCCTCCATCACATCAGAGGTCCTCCCATCACATCAGAGGTCCCTCCATCACATCAGAGGTCCTCCCATCACATCAGAGGTCCCCTATCACATCAGAGGACCCCCCATCACATCAGAGGTCCTCCCATCACATCAGAGGTCCTCCCATCACATCAGAAGTCATCCCATAACATCAGAGGTCCCCCATCACATCAGAGGTCCTCCTTCAGATCAGAGGTCCTCCTTCACATCAGAGGTCCTCCCATAACATCAAAGGTCCCCAATCACATCAGAGGTCCCCTCCATCACAACAGAGGTCCTCCAATCTCATTAGAGGTCCTCCCATCACATCAGAGGTCCCCCATCAAATCAGAGATCCTCAATCCCATCAGAGGTCCCGTCCATCCCATCAGAGGTCCCCTCCATCACATCAGAGGTCCTCCATCACATTAGAGGTCCTCCCATCACATTAGAGCTCCCCCCATCACATCAGAGGTCCCCATCACATCAGAGGTCCTCCATCACATCAGAGGTCCCCCATCACATCAGAGGTCCTCCATCACATCAGAGGTCCTCCCATCACATCAGAGGTCCTCCCATCACATCAGAGGTCCCCCATCACATCAGAGGTCCTCCCCTCACATCAGAGGTCCCCCAATCACATCAGAGGTCCTCCTATCACATCAGAGGTTCCCAACCACATCAGAGGTCCTCCATTACATCAGAGGTCCTCCCATCACATCAGAGGTCCTCCCATCACATCAGAGGTCTTACATCACATCAGAGGTCCTCCCATCACATCAGAGGTCCCCAATCACATCAGAGGTCCCCAATCACATCAGAGGTCCTCCCATCACATCAGAGGTCCTCCCATCAAATCAGAGGTCCCCCCATCACATCAGAGGTCCCCCCATCACATCAGAGGTCCTCCTATCACATCAGAGGTTCCCAATCACATCAGGGGTCCTCCATCACATCAGAGGTCCCCAATCACATCAGAGGTCCTCCCATCACATCAGAGGTCCCCCATCACATCAGAGGTCCTCCCATCACATCAGAGGTCCCCCATCACATCAGAGGTCCTCCCATCACATCAGAGGTCCCCAATCACATTAGAGGTCCCTCTATCACATCAGAGGTCCCCAAGCACATCAGAGGTCCTTCCATCACATCAGAGGTCCCTCCATCACATCAGAGGTCCTCCCATCACATCAGAGGTCCCTCCATCACATCAGAGGTCCTCCCATCACATCAGAGGTCCCCTATCACATCAGAGGACCCCCCATCACATCAGAGGTCCTCCCATCACATCAGAGGTTCTCCCATCACATCAGAAGTCATCCCATCACATCAGAGGTCCCTCCATCACATCAGAGGTCCCTCCATCACATCAGAGGTCCTCCATCACATCAGAGTCTCTCTATCACATCAGAGTCTCCCTATCACATCAGAGGTCCCTCCATCACATCAGAGGTCCTCCCATCACATCAGAGGTCCCTCCATCACATCAGAGGTCCTCCCATCACATCAGAGGTCCCCTATCACATCAGAGGACCCCCCATCACATCAGAGGTCCTCCCATCACATCAGAGGTCCTCCCATCACATCAGAAGTCATCCCATAACATCAGAGGTCCCCCATCACATCAGAGGTCCTCCTTCAGATCAGAGGTCCTCCTTCACATCAGAGGTCCTCCCATCACATCAGAGGTCCTCCCATCACATCAGAGGTCCCCCCATCACATCAGAGGTCCCTCCATCACATCAGAGGTCCTCCTATCACATCAGAGGTTCCCAATCACATCAGGGGTCCTCCATCACATCAGAGGTCCCCAATCACATCAGAGGTCCTCCCATCACATCAGAGGTCCCCCATCACATCAGAGGTCCTCCCATCACATCAGAGGTCCCCCATCACATCAGAGGTCCTCCCATCACATCAGAGGTCCCCAATCACATTAGAGGTCCCTCCATCACATCAGAGGTCCCCAAGCACATCAGAGGTCCTTCCATCACATCAGAGGTCCCTCCATCACATCAGAGGTCCTCCCATCACATCAGAGGTCCCTCCATCACATCAGAGGTCCTCCCATCACATCAGAGGTCCCCCATAACATCAGAGGACCCCCCATCACATCAGAGGTCCTCCCATCACATCAGAGGTCCTCCCATCACATCAGAAGTCATCCCATCACATCAGAGGTCCCTCCATCACATCAGAGGTCCCTCCATCACATCAGAGGTCCTCCATCACATCAGAGTCTCTCTATCACATCAGAGTCTCCCTATCACATCAGAGGTCCCTCCATCACATCAGAGGTCCTCCCATCACATCAGAGGTCCCTCCATCACATCAGAGGTCCTCCCATCACATCAGAGGTCCCTCCATCACATCAGAGGTCCTCCCATCACATCAGAGGTCCCCTATCACATCAGAAGTCATCCCATCACATCAGAAGTCATCCCATCACATCAGAGGTCCCTCCATCACATCAGAGGTCCCTCCATCACATCAGAGGTCCTCCATCACATCAGAGTCTCTCTATCACATCAGAGTCTCCCTATCACATCAGAGGTCCCTCCATCACATCAGAGGTCCTCCCATCACATCAGAGGTCCCTCCATCACATCAGAGGTCCTCCCATCACATCAGAGGTCCCTCCAATCACATCAGAGGTCCTCCCATCACATCAGAAGTCATCCCATAACATCAGAGGTCCCCCATCACATCAGAGGTCCTCCTTCAGATCAGAGGTCCTCCTTCACATCAGAGGTCCTCCCATAACATCAAAGGTCCCCAATCACATCAGAGGTCCCCTCCATCACAACAGAGGTCCTCCAATCTCATTAGAGGTCCTCCCATCACATCAGAGGTCCCCCATCAAATCAGAGATCCTCAATCCCATCAGAGGTCCCGTCCATCCCATCAGAGGTCCCCTCCATCACATCAGAGGTCCTCCATCACATTAGAGGTCCTCCCATCACATTAGAGCTCCCCCCATCACATCAGAGGTCCCCATCACATCAGAGGTCCTCCATCACATCAGAGGTCCCCCATCACATCAGAGGTCCTCCATCACATCAGAGGTTCTCCCATCACATCAGAGGTCCTCCCATCACATCAGAGGTCCCCCATCACATCAGAGGTCCTCCCCTCACATCAGAGGTCCCCCAATCACATCAGAGGTCCTCCTATCACAACAGAGGTTCCCAACCACATCAGAGGTCCTCCATTACATCAGAGGTCCTCCCATCACATCAGAGGTCCTCCCATCACATCAGAGGTCTTACATCACATCAGAGGTCCTCCCATCACATCAGAGGTCCCCAATCACATCAGAGGTCCCCAATCACATCAGAGGTCCTCCCATCACATCAGAGGTCCTCCCATCACATCAGAGGTCCCCCCATCACATCAGAGGTCCCCCCATCACATCAGAGGTCCTCCTATCACATCAGAGGTTCCTAATCACATCAGGGGTCCTCCATCACATCAGAGGTCCCCAATCACATCAGAGGTCCTCCCATCACATCAGAGGTCCCCCATCACATCAGAGGTCCTCCCATCACATCAGAGGTCCCCCATCACATCAGAGGTCCTCCCATCACATCAGAGGTCCCCAATCACATTAGAGGTCCCTCCATCACATCAGAGGTCCCCAAGCACATCAGAGGTCCTCCCATCACATCAGAGGTCCCCCATCACATCAGAGGTCCTCCCATCACATCAGAGGTCCTCCCATCACATCAGAGGTCCTCCTATCACATCAGAGGTCCCCAATCACATCAGAGGTCCTCCCATCACATCAGAGGTCCTCCCTTCACATCAGAGGTCCCCCCATCACATCAGAGGTCCTCCTATCACATCAGAGGTCCCCCATCACATCAGAGGTCCTCCCATCACATCAGAGGTCCTCCCATCACATCAGAGGTCCCCTCCATCACATCAGTGGTCCTCCCATCACATCAGAGGTCCCCGATCACATCAGAGGTCCCTCCATCACATCAGAGGTCCTCCCATCACATCAGAGGTCCCCCATCACATCAGAGGTCCCCCCATCACATCTGAGGTCCTCCCATCACCTCAGAGGTCCTCCATCACATCAGAGGTCCTCCCATCACATCAGAGGTCTCTCCATTACATCAGAGGTCCTCCCATCACATCAGAGGTCTCTCCATTACATCAGAGGTCCCCCATCACATCAGATGTCCCCTCCATCCCATCAGAGGTCCCCTCCATCACAACAGATGTCCCCCCCTTCACATCTGAGGTCCTCCCAACACATCAGAGGTCCCCCCATCACATCAGAGGTCCCCCTATCACATCAGAATGCCTTCTTGCATCAGATATCCCCCATTACACCAAAGGTTCCCCAACACATCAGAAGTCCTCCCATCACATCAGAGGTCCTCCTATCACATCAGAGGTCCCCAATCACATCAGAGGTCCCCAATCACATCAGAGGTCCTCCCATCACATCAGAGGTCCTCCCATCACATCAGAGGTCCCCCCATCACATCAGAGGTCCTCCCATCACATCAGAGGTCCCCCATCACATCAGAGGTCCTCCCATCACATCAGAGGTCCTCCCATCACATCAGAGGTCCCCTCCATCACATCAGTGGTCCTCCCATCACATCAGAGGTCCCCGATCACATCAGAGGTCCCTCCATCACATCAGAGGTCCTCCCATCACATCAGAGGTCCCCCCATCACATCTGAGGTCCTCCCATCACCTCAGAGGTCCTCCATCACATCAGAGGTCCTCCCATCACATCAGAGGTCTCTCCATTACATCAGAGGTCCTCCCATCACATCAGAGGTCCTCCATCCCATCAGAGGTCCTCCCATCACATCAGAGGTCTCTCCATTACATCAGAGGTCCTCCCATCACATCAGAGGTCTCTCCATTACATCAGAGGTCCTCCCATCACATCAGAGGTCTCTCCATTACATCAGAGGTCCCCCATCACATCAGATGTCCCCTCCATCCCATCAGAGGTCCCCTCCATCACAACAGATGTCCCCCCCTTCACATCTGAGGTCCTCCCAACACATCAGAGGTCCCCCCATCACATCAGAGGTCCCCCTATCACATCAGAATGCCTTCTTGCATCAGATATCCCCCATTACACCAAAGGTTCCCCAACACATCAGAAGTCCCCCATCAGAGATGGCAAAAATATGAATGCAATCTATACACCGGGGGGAGAACCTCTGGGGGAATCTAGGATGGAAAAGGACCTGGGGGTCCTAGTAGATGATAGGCTCAGCAATGCCAAGCTGCTGCTAACAAAGCAAACTGAATATTTGCATTAAAAAGGGGATTAACTCCAGAGATAAAACGATAATTCTCTCTACAAGACTCTGGTCCGGCCACACCTGGAGTATGCCATCCAGTTCCGGGCTCCAGTCCTACTCAACAGCATAAACAACCATCCAAGATTATGCAAAATGTACAGCAATCGTACAATGAGGGGTGAGTGTAAGTGGCTGGCTGTTCATTGAAGTCATCATTAATTCCAGAAAATGTGAAAGGTTAATTCGGGACACTATTTGTCATTGGGGGTGAATATTGATATTCCATTCTTGTCATTTCTAATTTCTCACACGATCGGAAATTCCGACAACAAAACCGTGGATTTATTTCAGACGGAATGTTGGCTCAAACTTGTGTTGCATACACTTGGTCACACAAATCTTGTCGGAAATTCCGATGGTCAAGAACGCGGTGACATACAAGACGTACGACGAGCCGAGATCAATGAAGTTCAATAGGCAGTTCGGCTCATCTACCTGATTCTGAGCATTTCCGATAGGAACTTTTTCCGTCGAAAAAATAGAGAACCTGCTCTCAATCTTTTGTTGGCGGAAATTCCGGCATCAAAAGTCCGATGGAGCCTACACACGGTCGGAATTTCCGCGCAAAAGCTCACATCAGACTTTTGTTGTCGGAATTTCCAATCTTGTGTACGACACGGCATTATGATTTGGACGGAGTGTTCCTGAATGTGTAGAACCCCCACACAGTACAATTCCTCCATGGGGCTCACCTCTCCTCCTCCATCCTGGGGATTATTTCCAGACTCCCTCCGATCACCATCAGATGGGGTCACCAGCACCACGCAGACAATGAGAGCCCCCAAGATCAGAAGAGTCCTCATAACTGATCCTCACCCCGATCCTCACTATGGAACAAGACAGAAAGACGTACAATGTGTGATCCCCAACTTCTCCTCTTCCTGGGACTGGCTGTTCCCTTCACAGTGCTCACAGAAGTTTCTATGCATCCCTCCCCCTCCCCCTCTCAAATCCTCCCACATTCTACATTTTATTGGAATTTGTTACGGATTTGGTTTTGTTATGTAATGTAAAGAATTTCTTTTTCCATCCTGCTGGTAGAGCGATGGGAATGGTAGAGGCGGGACGGGACACGAGGGATATTTAGGAGTATGTTTGTGTAGCACTACTTTGGGGAAGGTTATGGGGGGTTTATACAATCATTTAGCTTAGGATGACCAGACATCCCCGGTTTCCGGGGACAGTCCCCGGATTGAGGACACTGTCCCCAGACCAAGTCTGTCCCCGGTTTTGTCCCCGGATTAAGGACCGGACCAAGTCTGTCCCCGGTTTTGTCCCCGGATTGAAGACACTGTCCCCGGACCAAGTGTGTCCCCGGATTGAGGACACTGTCCCCGGACCAAGTCTGTCCCCGGTTTTGTCCCCGGATTGAGGACCGGACCAAGTCTGTCCCCGGTTTTGTCCCCGGATTGAAGACACTGTCCCCGGACCAAGTCTGTCCCCGTTTTTTTCCCCGGATTGAGGACACTGTCCCCGGACCAAGTCTGTCCCCGGTTTTGTCCCTGGATTGAAGACACTGTCCCCGGACCAAGTCTGTCCCCAGTTTTGTCCCTGGATTGAAGACACTGTCCCCGGACCAAGTCTGTCCCCGGTTTTGTCCCCAGATTGAGGACACTGTCCCCGGACCAAGTCTGTCCCCGGTTTTGTCCCCGGATTGAGGACACTGTCCCCGGACCAAGTCTGTCCCCAGTTTTGTCCCTGGATTGAAGACACTGTCCCCGGACCAAGTCTGTCCCCAGTTTTGTCCCTGGATTGAAGACACTGTCCCCGGACCAAGTCTGTCCCCAGTTTTGTCCCTGGATTGAAGACACTGTCCCCGGACCAAGTCTGTCCCCGGTTTTGTCCCCGGATTGAAGACACTGCCCCCGGACCAAGTCTGTCCCCGGTTTTGTCCCCGGATTGAGGACACTGTCCCTGGAACAAGTCGGTCCCCGGTTTTGTCCCCGGATTGGATTTGAACAGGGGCTGGGGCAATTTCAAAGACAGTCAGTGCAGAATAAAAAAAAAGGATCTGAATTACACCCCCTCGCTCTCCGCCGCTCCTACTGTGTATTTTTTCCCATTATCTGTGCCCCTTTATGATGATCATGTGCTGGTCGGAGTGGAGGGAATATTTCTTCAGTTTCGGGTGCCCATTCAGCTCCGCTCACATGTTCTTCTGCCTTGGCTCAAGTCCCGGCCAGCCAACTGCCTGCTTATCTCCTTGCCTTCCCTACATTTGGGGACAAACTGGCTGCATTTGGGGACAAACTGGCTGTATTTGGGGGGAAACAGGCTGCATATGGGGACAAACTGGCTGTATTTGGGGGGAAACTGGCTGTATTTGGGGGGAAACTGGTTGTATTTGGGGACAAACTGGCTGCATTTGGGGACAAACTGGCTGTATTTGGGGACAAACTGGCTGTATTTGGGGACAAACTGGCTGTATTTGGGGGGAATCTGGCTGTATTTGGGAACAAACTGGCTGTATTTGGGGACAAACTGGCTGTATTTGGGGGGAAACTGGCTGCATTTGGGGGGAAACTGGCTGTATTTGGGGACAAACTGGCTGTATTTGGGGGGAAACTGGCTGTATTTGGGGACAAACTGGCTGTATTTGGGGACAAACTAGCTGTATTTGGGGGGAAACTGGCTGTATTTGGGGACAAACTGGCTGTATTTGGGGACAAACTGGCTGCATTTGGGGGGAAACTGGCTGTTTTTGGGGACAAACTGTCTGTATTTGGGAGGAAACTGTCTGCATTTGTGGGGGCAAACTGGTGGCGTTTGGGCACAGTGGCGGCAATTGATGATTTTTTTCTTCAGTTTGTTTGTGCCCCACCAAAAATTTTGAGCACCAGCCGCCACTGCCTGGGAGGGGACCCCGGGCTGAGAGGGGAATGGGAGGGGACCCAAGGCTGAGCGGGGCCTGGGAGGGGACCCCGGGCTGAGAGGGGCCTGAGAGGGGACCCCGGGCTGAGAGGGGAATGGGAGGGGACCCCGGGCTGAGAGGGGCCTGGGAGGGGACCCCGGGCTGAGAGGGGAATGGGAGGGGACCCCGGGCTGAGAGGGGCCTGTGAGGGGACCCAGGGCTGAGAGGGGCCTGGGAGGGGACCCCAGGCTGAGAGGGGCCTGGGAGGGGACCCCGGGCTGAGAGGGGAATGGGAGGGGACCCCAGGCTGAGAGAGGCCTGGGAGGGGACCCCGGGCTGAGAGGGGCCTGGGAGGGGACCCTGGGCTGAGACCGGGCTGAGAGGGGCCTGGGAGGGGACCCCAGGCTGAGAGGGGAATGGGAGGGGACCCTGGGCTGAGAGGGGAATGGGAGGGGACCCCAGGCTGAGAGGGGCCTGGGAGGGGACCCCAGGCTGAGAGGGGAATGGGAGGGGACCCCAGGCTGAGAGGGGACTGGGAAGGGACCCCGGGCTGAGAGGGGCCTGGGAGGGGACCCCGGGCTGAGACCGGGCTGAGAGGGGCCTGGGAGGGGACCCCAGGCTGAGAGGGGAATGGGAGGGGACACCGGGCTGAGAGGGGAATGGGAGGGGACCCCCGGCTGAGAGGGGCCTGGGAGAGGACCCCGGGCTGAGAGGGGCCTGGGAGGGGACCCCGGGCTTAGAGGGGAATGGGAGGGGACCCTGGGCTGAGAGGGGCCTGGGAGGGGACCCAGGGCTGAGAGGGGCCTGGGAGGGCACCCCGGGCTGAGACCGGGCTGAGAGGGGCCTGGGAGGGGACCCCAGGCTGAGAGGGGCCTGGAGGGGACCCCGGGCTGAGTGGAGCCTGGGAGGGGACTCCAGGCTGAGAGGGGAATGGGAGGGGACCCCGGGCTGAGAGGGGAATGGGAGGGGACCCCCAGCTGAGAGGGGCCTGGGAGAGGACCCCAGGCTGAGAGGGGCCTGGGAGGGGACCCTGGGCTGAGAGGGGCCTGGGAGGGGACCCCGGGCTGAGAGGGGCCTGGGAGGGGACCCTGGGCTGAGAGGGGCCTGAGAGGGGACTCCAGGCTGAGAGGGGCCTGGGAGGGGACCCCAGGCTGAGAGGGGAATGGGAGGGGACCCCGGGCTGAGAGGGGAATGGGAGGGGACCCCGGGCTGAGAGGGGCCTGGGAGAGGACCCCAGGCTCAGAGGGGCCTGGGAGGGGACACCGGGCTGAGAGGGGCCTGGGAGGGGACCCCGGCTTAGAGGGGAATTGGAGGGGACCCCGGGCTGAGAGGGGCCTGGGAGGGGACCCCGGGCTGAGACCGGGCTGAGAGGGGCCTGGGAGGGGACCCCAGGCTGAGAAGGGAATGGGAGGGGACCCCGGGCTGAGAGGGGAATGGGAGGGAACCCCCGGCTGAGAGGGGCCTGGGAGGGGACCCCGGGCTGAGAGGGGCCTGGGAGGGGACCCTGGGCTGAGACCGAGCTGAGAGGGGACCCCAGGCTGAGAGGGGCCTGGGAGGGGACACCAGGCTGAGAGAGGAATGGGAGGGGACCCCTGGCTGAGAGGGAAATGGGAGGGGACCCCGGGCTGAGAGGGGAATGGGAGGGGACCCCCGGCTGAGAGGGGCCTGGGAGAGGACCCCAGGTTGAGAGGGGCCTGGGAGGGGACCCCGGCTGAGAGGGGCCTGGGAGGGGAGCCTGGGCTGAGAGGGGAATGGGAGGGGACCCCGGGCTGAGAAGAAGCCTGGGAGGGGACCCCGGGCTGAGAGGGGCCTGGGAGGGGACCCCGGGCTGAGAGGGGCCTGGGAGGGGACCCCGGGCTGAGACCGGGCTGAGAGGGGCCTGGGAGGGGACCCCAGGTTGAGAGGGGAATGGGAGGGGACCCCGGGCTGAGAGGGGATTGGGAGGGGACCCCCAGCTGAGAGGGGCCTGGGAGGGGACCCCAGGCTGAGAGGGGCCTGGAAAGGGACCCCGGGCTGAGAGGGGCCTGGGAGGGGACCCCGGGCTGAGAGGGGCCTGGGAGGGGACCCTGGGCTGAGAGGGGAATGGGAGGGGACCCCAGGCTGAGAGGGGCCTGGGAGGGGACCCCGGGCTGAGAGGGGAATGGGAGGGGACCCCAGGCTGAGAGGGGAATGGGAGGGGACCCCAGGCTGAGAGGGGCCTGGGAGGGGACCCCGGGCTGAGAGGGGAATGGGAGGGGACCCCAGGCTGAGAGGGGCCTGGGAAGGGACCCTGGGCTGAGAGGGGCCTGGGAGGGGACCCCAGGCTGAGAGGGAAATAGGAGGGGACCCCGGGCTGAGAGGGGAATGGGAGGGGACCCCCGGCTGAGAGGGGCCTGGGAGAGGACCCCAGGCTGAGAGGGGCCTGGGAGGGGACCCCGGGCTGAGAGGGGCCTGGGAGGGGACCCCAGGCTGAGAGGGGCCTGGGAGGGGACCCTGGGCTGAGAGGGGCCTGGGAGGGGACTCCAGGCTGAGAGGGGCCTGGGAGGGGACCCCAGACTGAGAGGGGAATGGGAGGGGACCCCGGGCTGAGAGGGGAATGGGAGGGGACCCCAGGCTGAGAGGGGCCTGGGAGAGGACCCCAGGCTCAGAGGGGCCTGGGAGGGGACATCGGGCTGAGAGGGGCCTGGGAGGGGACCCCGGGCTGAGACCGGGCTGAGAGGGGCCTGGGAGGGGACCCCAGGCTGAGAGGGGAATGGGAGGGGACCCCGGGCTGAGAGGGGAATGGGAGGGGACCCCCGGCTGAGAGGGGCCCGGGAGGGGACCCCAGGCTGAGAGGGACCTGGGAGGGGACCCCGGGCTGAGAGGGGCCTGGGAGGGGACCCTGGGCTGAGACCGAGCTGAGAGGGGACCCCGGGCTGAGAGGGGCCTGGGAGGGGACCCCAGGCTGAGAGGGGAATGGGAGGGGACCCCTGGCTGAGAGGGAAATGGGAGGGGACCCCGGGCTGAGAGGGGAATGGGAGGGGACCCCCAGCTGAGAGGGGCCTGGGAGAGGACCCCAGGTTGAGAGGGGCCTGGGAGGGGACCCCGGCTGAGAGGGGCCTGGGAGGGGACCCTGGGCTGAGAGGGGAATGGGAGGGGACCCCGGGCTGAGAAGAAGCCTGGGAGGGGACCCCGGGCTGAGAGGGGCCTGGGAGGGGACCCCGGGCTGAGAGGGGCCTGGGAGGGGACCCCGGGCTGAGACCGGGCTGAGAGGGGCCTGGGAGGGGACCCCAGGCTGAGAGGGGAATGGGAGGGGACCCCGGGCTGAGAGGGGAATGGGAGGGGACCCCCAGCTGAGAGGGGCCTGGGAGGGGACCCCAGGCTGAGAGGGGCCTGGGAGGGGACCCCGGGCTGAGAGGGGCCTGGGAGGGGACTCTGGGCTGAGACCGAGCTGAGAGGGGACCAGGGGCTGAGAGGGGCCTGAGAGGGGACCCTAGGCTGAGAGGGGAATGGGAGGGGACCCTGGGCTTAGAGGGAAATGGGAGGGGACCCCGGGCTGAGAGGGGAATGGGAGGGGACCCCGGGCTTAGAGGGAAATGGGAGGGGACCCCGGGCTGAGAGGGGAATGGGAGGGGACCCCCGGCTGAGAGGGGCCTGGGAGAGGACCCCAGGCTGAGAGGGGCCTGGGAGGGGACCCCAGGCTGAGAGGGGCCTGGGAGGGGACCCCGGCTGAGAGGGGCCTGGGAGGGGACCCCGGACTGAGAGGGGAATGGGAGGAGACCCCAGCTGAGAAGGGGCCTGGGAGGGGACCCCGGGCTGAGAGGGGCCTGGGAGGGGACCCCGGCTGAGAGGGGCCTGGGAGGGGACCCCGGACTGAGAGGGGAATGGGAGGGGACCCCGGGCTGAGAAGGGGCCTGGGAGGGGACCCCGGGCTGAGAGGGGCCTGGGAGGGGACCCCGGGCTGAGAGGGGCCTGGGAGGGGACCCCGGGCTGAGACTGGGCTGAGAGGGGCCTGGGAGGGGACCCCGGCTGAGAGGGGCCTGGGAGGGGACTCCGGACTGAGAGGGGAATGGGAGGGGACCCCGGGCTGAGAAGGGGCCTGGGAGGGGACCCCGGGCTGAGAGGGGCCTGGGAGGGGACCCCGGCTGAGAGGGGCCTGGGAGGGGACCCCGGAATGAGAGGGGAATGGGAGGGGACCCCGGGCTGAGAAGGGGCCTGGGAGGGGACCCCGGGCTGAGAGGGGCCTGGGAGGGGACCCTGGGCTGAGAGGGGCCTGGGAGGGGACCCCGGGCTGAGACCGGGCTGAGAGGGGCCTGGGAGGGGACCCCAGGCTGAGAGGGGAATGGGAGGGGACCCCGGGCTGAGAGGGGAATGGGAGGGGACCCCCGGCTGAGAGGGACCGGGGAGAGGTCCCCAGGCTGAGAGGGGCCTGGGAGGGGACCCTGGGCTGAGAGGGGCCTGGGAGGGGACCCCGGGCTGAGACCGGGCTAAGAGGGGCCTGGGAGGGGACCCCAGACTGAGAGGGTAATGGGAGGGGACCCCGGGCTGAGAGGAGAATGGGAGCCCCCTGAGAGCCCCCGAGCAGAGGGGCCCAGAGCCCATAAGAGAACCCCGTTAGAGAGAAGATCGGAGAGCCACACCCAGGAGAAGTACAGGAATGCCGCTTGTTACGGCTGTTATGTAGAAGGGCATCAGGACCTGAGGCTTGTCCCTGAAGTTCCCAACACTGGGAAATGCTACTAATGAATCCCCTTTATCGTACATGGACTCTACCTTTGCAGGTGTCCTCCACCCCTCTCTGCTGATATCTCCACTGACCTCCATTCAGTGTCCTCCACCCCTCTCTGCCAATCCCTCCACTGACCTCCATTCAGTGTCCTCCACCCCTCTCTACCAATCCCTCCACTGACCTCCATTCAGTGTCCTCCACCCCTCTCTGCCAATCCCTTCACTGACCTCCATTCAGTGCCCTCCACCCCTCTCTGCTGATATCTCCACTGACCTCTATTTAGTGTCCTCCACCCCTCTTTGCCGATATCTCCACTGACCTCCATTCAGTGTCATCCACCCCTCTCTGCCAATCCCTCCACTGACCTCCATCCAGTGTCCTCCACCCCTCTCTACCAATCCCTCCACTGGCCTCCATTCAGTGTCCTCCACCCCTCTCTACCAATCCCTCCACTGACCTCCATTCAGTGTCCTCCACCCCTCTCTGCCAATCCCTCCACTGACCTTCATTCAGTGTCCTCCACCCCTCTCTACCAATCCCTCCTCTGTCCTCCATTCAGTGTCCTCCACCCCTCTCTACCAATCCCTGCACTGTCCTCCATTCAGTGTCCTCTACCCCTCTCTACCAATCCCTCCACTGGCCTCCATTCAGTGTCCTCCACCCCTCTCTGCCAATCTCTTCACTGACCTCCATTCAGTGTCCTCCACCCCTCTCTGCCAATCCCCCCAATAACCTCCATTCAGTGTCCTCCACCCCCTCATTGCCAATCCCTCCACTGGTCTCCATTCAGTGTCCTCCACCCCTCACTGCCAATCCCTCCACTGACCTCCATTCAGTGTCCTCCACCCCTCTCTGCTAATCCCTCCACTGACCTCCATTCAGTGTCCTCCACCCCTCTCTGCCAATCCCTCCACTGGCCTCCATTCAGTGTCCTCCACCCCTCTCTACCAATCCCTCCACTGACCTCCATTCAGTGTCCTCCACCCCTCTCTACGAATCCCTCCACTGGACTCCATTCAGTGTCCTCCACCCTCTCTGCACTCTGCAGATCCCTCCACTGACTTCCATTCAGTGTCCTCCATCCCCTCTCTGCCAATCCCTCCACTAACCTCCATTCAGTGTCCTCCACCCCTCTCTTCCAATCCCTCCACTGACCTCCATTCAGTGTCCTCCACCCCTCTCTACCAATCCCTCCACTGACCTCCATTCAGTGTCCTCCACCCCTCTCTACCAATCCCTCCACTGACCTCCATTCAGTGTCCTCCATCCCCTCTCTGCCAATCCCTCCACTGACCTCCATTCAGTGTCCTCCACCCCTCTATACCAATCCCTCCACTGACCTCCATTCAGTGTCCTCCACCCCTCTCTACCAATCTCTCCACTGACCTCCATTTAGTGTCCTCCACCCCTCTCTACCAATCCCTCCACTGACCTCCATTCAGTGTCCTCCATCCCCTCTCTGCCAATCCCTCCACTGACCTCCATTCAGTGTCCTCCACCCCTCTTTGCTGATTTCTCTATTGCCACCCACAACTTTGTAAAGCACATTGGGGTATGAAAAGGTCAGTAACCGAAGTTGATATAGTTTTCAGATACAAGTCATTACCTCGGGTAGTTTACCAAGCAGCCTGTCATTAAGCATGTGCCTGGGACAAGTGGGGTATCCTCTTGGCAGGAGGAGGTTGTTATTGGCGCTCTCCCTGTGATTGGCCCGTCTCCTATAGCAACAGGAGCGGACTCACTCCGCAGCAACTGCTGAACAGGTACGGAAGAGCAAGAGTTAAGGAAGTGCATGCATGAGGGGGGGGGGGGTTACTAGTTGCCATAACCCCGGTATCCTCTTCTTCAGCGGGCGGTCCTCTTTCAGATAAAAGTGGTCTCTGCGTTGGATTTGCCACAAGATCACTTTTATTGGGGGCAGGAGAGGGGCACCCCCCCTCCCGCCAAGCTCCGGAGGTCTCCGCCGCTTACCGGAGTGGCCAGTAGCGACGGAGACAATCGCATCCTTTCCCCCCACAGGCTGGATGCAGAGTGAGGGAAAGATGGCCCGCACTCGGCTCCATAGCATTGACTGGTGGAAGCGACGTCAAACATTACTTCCACCCAATGCTCTTCAAGGAGAATTTTTTTTTTTTTTAAAAAGACAGTGTCAAAATAAAAAATAAAATAAATAAGATTTTTTTATTTTTAAAGCGCCCCGTCCCGACGAGCTTTGCGCACAGAATCGAACACATACGTGAGCAGCGCCCGCATATGAAAATGGTGTTCAAACCACACATGTGAGGTGTCGCCGCGATCGTTAGAGCGAGAGCAATAATTCTAGCCCTAGACCTCCTCTGTAGCGCAAAACCGGTAATAACCTGTAGAAATTTATTATTGTCCCCTATGGAGATTTTTAAGGGTAAAAGTTTGTCGCCATTCCACAAGCGGGCGCTATTTTGAAGATAAGAGGAATAGAATATAATATAAGGTATAGGATATCTGATTTAGTTTCTTCTTTTCTTTTACCATTTATATTTAAAAGAATAAACTATTTTCAGATTTTTTTCTTTGTTTTTGTAGTGTCACATAAAAACTGTTTATTTAAAAAAATAAAAAAAAATTAATTTGTAATCAACTCCCCTCCATGTGTTGTACCAGAAAATGTCGGCAGTAGAAAAAAGCTTTTTTTTCAAATAATTTTACCTATAGATTACATAGAAAGGAAAATAATTCTACAAGGCGGTGTTGACACGAATAATGATTGATGAGTTATTTTGGCACCATAATTAATGACAAAATGATTGCAGAATATTCAGGTGAATAGATGAGGAAATGTCTCTGGCCCATGGGAGGTGAAGGACCTTGGGATGTCTATGTAGAGATCCTGGGATGTCCATGTAGAGATCCTGGGATGTCCATGTAGAGATCCTGGGATGTCCATGTAGCGATCCTGGGATGTCCATGTAGAGATCCTGGGATGTCTATGTAGAGATCCTGGGATGTCCATGTAGAGATCCTGGGATGTCCATGTAGATCCTGGGATGTCTATGTAGAGATCCTGGGATGTCTATGTAGAGATCCTGGGATGTCCATGTAGAGATCCTGGGATGTCCATGTAGAGATCCTGGGATGTCCATGCAGCGATCCTGGGATGTCCATGTAGAGATCCTGGGATGTCTATGCAGAGATCCTGGGATGTCCATGTAGAGATCCTGGGATGTCCATGTAGAGATCCTGGGATGTCCATGTAGAGATCCTGGGATGTCCATGTGGAGATCCTGAGATGTCCATGTAGAGATCCTGGGATGTCCATGTAGAGATCCTGGGATGTCCATGTAGAGATCCTGAGATGTCCATGTAGAGATCCTGAGATGTCCATGTGAGATCCTGATTCCTGAGATGTCCATGTAGAGATCCTGGGATGTCCATGTAGAGATCCTGGAATGTCCATGTAGAGATCCTGAGATGTCCATGTAGAGATCCTGAGATGTCCATGTAGAGATCCTGGGATGTCCATGTAGAGATCCTGGGATGTCCATGTAGAGATCCTGGAATGTCCATGTAGAGATCCTGAGATGTCCATGTAGAGATCCTGAGATGTCCATGTAGAGATCCTGGGATGTCCATGTAGAGATCCTGGGATGTCCATGTAGAGATCCTGGGATGTCCATGTAGAGATCCTGCGATGTCCATGTAGCGATCCTAGGATGTCCATGTAGAGATCCTGGGATGCCCATGTAGAGATCCTGGGATGCCCATGTAGAGATCCTGGGATGCCCATGTAGAGATCCTGGGATGTCCATGTAGAGATCCTGGGATGTCTATGTAGAGATCCTGGGATGTCCATGTAGAGATCCTGGGATGTCCATGTAGAGATCCCGGGATGTCCATGTAGAGATCCCGGGATGTCCATGTAAAGATCCCGGGATGTCCATGTAGAGATCCCAAGATGTCCATGTAGAGATCCTGGGATGTCCATGTAGCAATCCTGAGATGTCCATGTAGAGATCCCGAGATGTCCATGTAGAGATCCCGGGATGTCCATGTAGAGATCCTGGGATGTCCATGTAGAGATCCCGGGATGTCCATGTAGAGATCCCGGGATGTCCATGTAAAGATCCCGGGATGTCCATGTAGAGATCCCAAGATGTCCATGTAGAGATCCTGGGATGTCCATGTAGCAATCCTGAGATGTCCATGTAGCAATCCTGAGATGTCCATGTAGAGATCGGTCAATAGCAATAGGTGGGATTGTAGTGATGATGAGTGATGACATGAACACCTGGTAGGAAGGAAATGAGAAGAAGGTTACTTTGTGTCATCCCCGTGTACAATGGAACTGATTAGGAGATACAAAATGTCATAGAGAGAGTCACCAGTAATACTGATCTCCATACTGTGTGTCAGGCCGCCATGATGGCGCCAATTAGGTCTACCACAAACCCTTACATGTTCTCTAGCAGAGTATCTCAGGCTGAGATCAGGAGGCAAACAAAAGTCCTCCGTGCCGAGAGTGGGGTCAATAAATCTGACGGTGAACCCTTCTAAGTGTCAGTCCTCCCAATACAGATATAGGTGGAATTTGGTGGGCGGAGTCACCCACTTAATGTATATATTTTTGGTGACTCCTTCTATAGGTTCTGGTTCTGTTCCCACCTGCATGTCAGACTACAAATGACTAAATTACGCAAAATGAATCTATACATCTGTATATAAAGCCCTGATGAAGGGGGATCTTTGAGCCCCTGAAATGTGTTGGCTTTGTGACCTCTTATAAATAATACAATTTCTACTGGACTCATTCAAGACTTGTGGAGCTCTCATCCCTGTTATGTACCTCAGCATGCTTCCTGTCAGCACAAGAATAGATTGGCTCCTTGTGCTGCCTCTTCCTCCCACACTCCAGCCCCGCTGTACTCTGCAAGGTGTTGATGTCTGGTCACATCGGGGTTCTTACACCTGTTATTGGACCGGTGATATGTGAGGCTGCTTTGTGCGGATCAGGAAAAGATTCCCAGAGATATTCAGTTTAGGAGCACTTCATTCAAAAATACAAACAGCCCCTCCTAGGGGGCACATTAGGTGGTCGGTCTCAATGGATAAGATGTGACCGTAGAGCAGCGGTCTCTATCCTATGGCCCACCGCAGGACTGGCTGTCTCTGCTCACACGGGTCTTCAGGTCATCACATAGTCTCAATTTCTCCCCAACATCCACAACCCCCCTCCCCCAGTCTCCAGAACAGGTTTTCCAGGGGGGCTCTGATAGTGACCCTGATGTGATGGGGGACTGATGAGGACTCTGATGTAAGGGAGGACACTGACGTAAGGGGGGACCCTGCTGTAAGGGGGGACTCTGATTTAAGGGATGATCCTGATGTAAGGGGGAACCCTAATGTAAGGGGGGCTCTGATGTGGACCTAATGTAAGGGGGATTCTGATGGGGACCCTAATGTAAGGTATATTTGTGTTTTTTCCTCTGTTGGGTGAATGTTTTTTCTTATTAATTAATTAATTAAAAAATATATAATACCGCATTTGGCCACTGGATGGCGCTAAGTATCCTAGGCATTTCCTATTAATCGTAGTACCATCTAGTGGCCAAATGTAGTAAATGTAGTAAGTATCTTAGCAATTTCCTAAGATGCTTAGTACCATCTAGTGGTCAAATGCTGTTATTTTTCCAATATAAATCAATAAAAAACATTCAACCAGCCTGGGAAATAGCCCAAAAATAACACTTTGTCAGTTATGGCTCTTTCTAGCAGCTTCCCATCAACAAGGTGGACTTCCCATGGTGCCCCCCGTCTTTCAGCTGGCATTTAACCCTAACAGTTTATGAGCTTCCCCTGACTTACGGCTATGGGGGCATCTGGTGGCCCAAGAGGGAATTACAATGGGCCACCTACATGTCATACCCCCTACAGTAGCAGCCACCCGGAGGTAAGGGCAGTGCAAGTTATAGAGGAGCACTAAACAAGGCAGGCTCATTGCCTTGGCTCTTCTGGTGTTCCTCTGGCCTCCCAAGAGCTTTCACAGCTCCATCTCTCTGGTTGATAAGTGTAGCTTCTGTTTGCAGAGAACTCTGAGCATCTCAACCGGTTGCACCCAGGCTACACAGTGCTGGTAGCACACTGGAGGATTAGAGCTGTAGTAGCCGCCAGTGGCATGGCGTGGGGGGTGCGAGGGGGGGCGCGGCCCCAGGCGCAACATTTTGGGGGGTGAAATCCCACACCAGTGAGTGTGTCACTCCGTCTGAATTCCGCTATAATGTATCCCCACGCTCCGGCACCCTGTGATTGGCGAATGGGGTCATGTGCTTTCCTATCTGCGATCGCGGGTGGCACATGCGCAAATGTTGCTCCTGACCTGGAGTCCCGCCTCCGCCTTGATGTGACCCGCTGCCACTGTCTTCTTATCCTCCCCCTTTCCTCTGGATCTCCGATCATTTCCCCGTTGTGGCAAGCCAGTCTGTCAGTGTGGCAGAGCAGAGGCAGACCACATCGATCATGGATGGAAGACAAAAGGCAGGTGAGACTCAAGTCATGTTGTGGCCTGGGGGGAGTGGACATGGTCTGGGGAGAGGAAGCAGCCAGCCAGAGAGAGAGTAAACAAGCAGCTGGAGTCATGCCGTGTAGTGGTCAGTATAGGAATACTGTAGGTAGGACAGTGCAGTGTAGTGTAGTGGTCAGTGTAGTATAGTGTGCAGTGTAGTGGACAGTGTAGTGGGTAGTGTAGTGGACAGTGTAGTGTATTGGGTAGTGGTCAGTGTAGTGTGTAGTGGGTAGTGCATTGGACAGTGAGGTTTAGTGGGTAATGTAGTGGACAGTGCAGGGTAGTGTAGTGGTCAGTGTAGTGTGCAGTGGGTAATGTAGTGGACAGTGCAGGGTAGTGTAGTGGTCAGTGTAGTGGGTAGTGGTCAGTGTAGTGTGCAGTGGGTAGTGCAGTGGACAGTGCAGTGTAGTGGGTAGTGGTCAGTGTAGTGGGTAGTGCAGTGGACAGTGCAGTGTAGTGGGTAGTGGTCAGTGTAGTGTGCAGTGGGTAGTGTAGTGGACAGTGCAGGGTAGTGTAGTGGTCAGTGTAGTGGGTAGTGGTCAGTGTAGTGTGCAGTGGGTAGTGCAGTGGACAGTGCAGTGTAGTGGGTAGTGGTCAGTGTAGTGGGTAGTGCAGTGGACAGTGCAGTGTAGTGGGTAGTGGTCAGTGTAGTGTGCAGTGGGTAGTGTAGTGGACAGTGCAGGGTAGTGTAGTGGTCAGTGTAGTGGGTAGTGGTCAGTGTAGTGTGCAGTGGGTAGTGCAGTGGACAGTGCAGTGTAGTGGGTAGTGGTCAGTGTAGTGGGTAGTGCAGTGGACAGTGCAGTGTAGTGGGTAGTGGTCAGTGTAGTGGGTAGTGGTCAGTGTAGTGGACAGTGCAGTGTAATGGGTAGTGCAGTGGACAGTAAGGTGTAGTGGGTAGTGCAGTGGACAGTGAGGTGTAGTGTGTAGTGCAGTGGACAGTGAGGTGTAGTGTGTAGTGCAGTGGACAGTAAGGTGTAGTGGGTAGTGCAGTGGACAGTGCAGTGTAGTGGGTAGTGGTCAGTGTAGTGTGCAGTGGGTAGTGTAGTGGACAGTGCAGGGTAGTGGGTAGTGGTCAGTGTAGTGGGTAGTGGTCAGTGTAGTGTGCAGTGGGTAGTGCAGTGGACAGTGCAGTGTAATGGGTAGTGCAGTGGACAGTGAGGTGTAGTGTGTAGTGCAGTGGACAGTGCAGTGTAGTGGGTAGTGGTCAGTGTAGTGTGTAGTGCAGTGGACAGTGCAGTGTAGTGGGTAGTGGTCAGTGTAGTGTGCAGTGGGTAGTGTAGTGGACAGTGCAGGGTAGTGTAGTGGTCAGTGTAGTGGGTAGTGGTCAGTGTAGTGTGCAGTGGGTAGTGCAGTGGACAGTAAGGTGTAGTGGGTAGTGCAGTGGACAGTGAGGTGTAGTGTGTAGTGCAGTGGACAGTGCAGTGTAGTGGGTAGTGGTCAGTGTAGTGGGTAGTGCAGTGGACAGTGCAGTGCAGTGGGTAGTGGTCAGTGTAGTGTGCAGTGGGTAGTGTAGTGGACAGTGCAGGGTAGTGGGTAGTGGTCAGTGTAGTGGGTAGTGGTCAGTGTAGTGGACAGTGCAGTGTAATGGGTAGTGCAGTGGACAGTAAGGTGTAGTGGGTAGTGCAGTGGACAGTGAGGTGTAGTGTGTAGTGCAGTGGACAGTGAGGTGTAGTGTGTAGTGCAGTGGACAGTAAGGTGTAGTGGGTAGTGCAGTGGACAGTGCAGTGTAGTGGGTAGTGGTCAGTGTAGTGTGCAGTGGGTAGTGTAGTGGACAGTGCAGGGTAGTGGGTAGTGGTCAGTGTAGTGGGTAGTGGTCAGTGTAGTGTGCAGTGGGTAGTGCAGTGGACAGTGCAGTGTAATGGGTAGTGCAGTGGACAGTGAGGTGTAGTGTGTAGTGCAGTGGACAGTGCAGTGTAGTGGGTAGTGGTCAGTGTAGTGTGCAGTGGGTAGTGTAGTGGACAGTGCAGGGTAGTGGGTAGTGGTCAGTGTAGTGGGTAGTGCAGTGGACAGTGCAGTGCAGTGGGTAGTGGTCAGTGTAGTGTGCAGTGGGTAGTGTAGTGGACAGTGCAGGGTAGTGGGTAGTGGTCAGTGTAGTGGGTAGTGGTCAGTATAGTGGACAGTGCAGTGTAGTGGGTAGTGCAGTGGACAGTGAGGTGTAGTGTGTAGTGCAGTGGACAGTGCAGTGTAGTGGGTAGTGCAGTGGACAGTAAGGTGTAGTGGGTAGTGCAGTGGGTAGTGGTCAGTGTAGTGGGTAGTGGTCAGTGTAGTGGGTAGTGCAGTGGACAGTGAGGTGTAGTGTGTAGTGCAGTGGACAGTGCAGTGTAGTGGGTAGTGGTCAGTGTAGTGTGCAGTGGGTAGTGTAGTGGACAGTGCAGGGTAGTGGGTAGTGGTCAGTGTAGTGGGTAGTGCAGTGGACAGTGAGGTGTAGTGTGTAGTGCAGTGGACAGTGCAGTGTAGTGGGTAGTGGTCAGTGTAGTGTGCAGTGGGTAGTGTAGTGGACAGTGCAGGGTAGTGGGTAGTGGTCAGTGTAGTGGGTAGTGGCCAGTGTAGTGTGCAGTGCAGTGTAATGGGTAGTGCAGTGGACAGTGAGGTGTAGTGTGTAGTGCAGTGGACAGTAAGGTGTAGTGGGTAGTGTAGTGGACAGTGAGGTGTAGTGGGTAGTGCAGTGGACAGTGCAGTGTAGTGGGTAGTGCAGTGGACAGTGAGGTGTAGTGGGTAGTGTAGTGGGCAGTGAGGTGTAGTGGGTAGTGGTCAGTGTAGTGTGTAGTGGGTAGTGCACTGACAGTACAGTGTAGTGGGTAGTGTAGTGGACAGTGAGGTGTAGTGGGTAGTGTAGTGGACAGTGAGGGGTAGTGGGTAGTGGTCAGTGTAGTGTGTAGTGGGTAGTGCAGTGGACAGTACAGTGTAGTGTGTAGTGCAGTGGACAGTGAGGTGTAGTGTGTAGTGTAGTGGACTGTGCAGGGTAGTGGGTAGTGGTCAGTGTAGTGGGTAGTGCAGTGGACAGTGCAGTGTAGTGGGTAGTGGTCAGTGTAGTGTGCAGTGGGTAGTGTAGTGGACAGTGCAGGGTAGTGGGTAGTGGTCAGTGTAGTGGGTAGTGGTCAGTGTAGTGTGCAGTGCAGTGTAATGGGTAGTGCAGTGGACAGTGAGGTGTAGTGTGTAGTGCAGTGGACAGTGCAGGGTAGTGGGTAGTGGTCAGTGTAGTGGGTAGTGGTCAGTGTAGTGTGCAGTGGGTAGTGTAGTGGACAGTGCAGGGTAGTGGGTAGTGGTCAGTGTAGTGGGTAGTGGTCAGTGTAGTGTGCAGTGCAGTGTAATGGGTAGTGCAGTGGACAGTGAGGTGTAGTGTGTAGTGCAGTGGACAGTGCAGTGTAGTGGGTAGTGCAGTGGACAGTGAGGTGTAGTGGGTAGTGCAGTGGACAGTGCAGTGTAGTGGGTAGTGGTCAGTGTAGTGGGTAGTGTGTAGTGCAGTGGACAGTAAGGTGTAGTGGGTAGTGTAGTGGACAGTGAGGTGTAGTGGGTAGTGCAGTGGACAGTGCAGTGTAGTGGGTAGTGCAGTGGACAGTGAGGTGTAGTGGGTAGTGTAGTGGGCAGTGAGGTGTAGTGGGTAGTGTAGTGGACAGTGAGGGGTAGTGGGTAGTGTAGTGGACAGTGAGGGGTAGTGTAGTGGTCAGTGTAGTGTGTAGTGGGTAGTGCACTGACAGTACAGTGTAGTGGGTAGTGTAGTGGACAGTGAGGTGTAGTGGGTAGTGTAGTGGACAGTGAGGGGTAGTGGGTAGTGTAGTGGACAGTGAGGGGTAGTGTAGTGGTCAGTGTAGTGTGTAGTGGGTAGTGCAGTGGACAGTACAGTGTAGTGTGTAGTGCAGTGGACAGTGAGGTGTAGTGTGTAGTGTAGTGGACTGTGCAGGGTAGAGTAGTGGTCAGTGTAGTGGGTAGTGCAGTGGACAGTGAGGTGTAGTGGGTAGTGCAGTGGACAGTAAGGTGTAGTGGGTAGTGCAGTGGACAGTGAGGTGTAGTGTGTAGTGCAGTGGACAGTGCAGTGTAGTGGGTAGTGCAGTGGACAGTAAGGTGTAGTGGGTAGTGCAGTGGACAGTGCAGTGTAGTGGGTAGTGGTCAGTGTAGTGGGTAGTGGGTAGTGCAGTGGACAGTAAGGTGTAGTGGGTAGTGTAGTGGACAGTGAGGTGTAGTGGGTAGTGCAGTGGACAGTGCAGTGTAGTGGGTAGTGCAGTGGACAGTGAGGTGTAGTGGGTAGTGTAGTGGGCAGTGAGGTGTAGTGGGTAGTGGTCAGTGTAGTGTGTAGTGGGTAGTGCACTGACAGTACAGTGTAGTGGGTAGTGTAGTGGACAGTGAGGTGTAGTGGGTAGTGTAGTGGACAGTGAGGGGTAGTGGGTAGTGGTCAGTGTAGTGTGTAGTGGGTAGTGCAGTGGACAGTACAGTGTAGTGTGTAGTGCAGTGGACAGTGAGGTGTAGTGTGTAGTGTAGTGGACTGTGCAGGGTAGAGTAGTGGTCAGTGTAGTGGGTAGTGCAGTGGACAGTGAGGTGTAGTGGGTAGTGCAGTGGACAGTGAGGTGTAGTGGGTAGTGCAGTGGACAGTGAGGTGTAGTGGGTAGTGCAGTGGACAGTGAGGTGTAGTGGGTAGTGCAGTGGACAGTGAGGTGTAGTGTGTAGTGTAGTGGACAGTGCAGGGTAGTGTAGTGGTCAGTGTAGTGGGTAGTGCAGTGGACAGTGCAGAGTAGTGTACAGTGTTGTGGGTAGTGTAGTGGACAGTGAGGTGTAGTGGGTAGTGTAGTGGACAGTGAGGGGTAGTGTAGTGGTCAGTGTAGTGTGTAGTGGGTAGTGCAGTGGACAGTAAGGTGTAGTGGGTAGTGCAGTGGACAGTGAGGTGTAGTGTGTAGTGTAGTGGACAGTGCAGGGTAGAGTAGTGGTCAGTGTAGTGGGTAGTGCAGTGGACAGTGAGGTGTAGTGGGTAGTGTAGTGGACAGTGAGGGGTAGTGGGTAGTGTAGTGGACAGTGAGGGGTAGTGTAGTGGTCAGTGTAGTGTGTAGTGGGTAGTGCAGTGGACAGTACAGTGTAGTGTGTAGTGCAGTGGACAGTGAGGTGTAGTGTGTAGTGTAGTGGACTGTGCAGGGTAGAGTAGTGGTCAGTGTAGTGGGTAGTGCAGTGGACAGTGAGGTGTAGTGGGTAGTGCAGTGGACAGTAAGGTGTAGTGGGTAGTGCAGTGGACAGTGAGGTGTAGTGTGTAGTGCAGTGGACAGTGCAGTGTAGTGGGTAGTGCAGTGGACAGTAAGGTGTAGTGGGTAGTGCAGTGGACAGTGCAGTGTAGTGGGTAGTGGTCAGTGTAGTGGGTAGTGGGTAGTGCAGTGGACAGTAAGGTGTAGTGGGTAGTGTAGTGGACAGTGAGGTGTAGTGGGTAGTGCAGTGGACAGTGCAGTGTAGTGGGTAGTGCAGTGGACAGTGAGGTGTAGTGGGTAGTGTAGTGGGCAGTGAGGTGTAGTGGGTAGTGGTCAGTGTAGTGTGTAGTGGGTAGTGCACTGACAGTACAGTGTAGTGGGTAGTGTAGTGGACAGTGAGGTGTAGTGGGTAGTGTAGTGGACAGTGAGGGGTAGTGGGTAGTGGTCAGTGTAGTGTGTAGTGGGTAGTGCAGTGGACAGTACAGTGTAGTGTGTAGTGCAGTGGACAGTGAGGTGTAGTGTGTAGTGTAGTGGACTGTGCAGGGTAGAGTAGTGGTCAGTGTAGTGGGTAGTGCAGTGGACAGTGAGGTGTAGTGGGTAGTGCAGTGGACAGTGAGGTGTAGTGTGTAGTGTAGTGGACAGTGCAGGGTAGTGTAGTGGTCAGTGTAGTGGGTAGTGCAGTGGACAGTGCAGAGTAGTGTACAGTGTTGTGGGTAGTGTAGTGGACAGTGAGGTGTAGTGGGTAGTGTAGTGGACAGTGAGGGGTAGTGTAGTGGTCAGTGTAGTGTGTAGTGGGTAGTGCAGTGGACAGTAAGGTGTAGTGGGTAGTGCAGTGGACAGTGAGGTGTAGTGTGTAGTGTAGTGGACAGTGCAGGGTAGAGTAGTGGTCAGTGTAGTGGGTAGTGCAGTGGACAGTGAGGTGTAGTGGGTAGTGCAGTGGACAGTGCAGTGTAGTGGGTAGTGGTCAGTGTAGTGGGTAGTGGGTAGTGCAGTGGACAGTAAGGTGTAGTGGGTAGTGCAGTGGACAGTGAGGTGTAGTGGGTAGTGCAGTGGACAGTAAGGTGTAGTGGGTAGTGCAGTGGACAGTAAGGTGTAGTGGGTAGTGCAGTGGACAGTGAGGTGTAGTGTGTAGTGTAGTGGACAGTGCAGGGTAGAGTAGTGGTCAGTGTAGTGGGTAGTGCAGTGGACAGTAAGGTGTAGTGGGTAGTGCAGTGGACAGTAAGGTGTAGTGGGTAGTGCAGTGGACAGTAAGGTGTAGTGGGTAGTGCAGTGGACAGTGAGGTGTAGTGTGTAGTGTAGTGGACAGTGCAGGGTAGAGTAGTGGTCAGTGTAGTGGGTAGTGCAGTGGACAGTGAGGTGTAGTGGGTAGTGCAGTGGACAGTAAGGTGTAGTGGGTAGTGCAGTGGACAGTGAGGTGTAGTGGGTAGTGCAGTGGACAGTAAGGTGTAGTGGGTAGTGCAGTGGACAGTAAGGTGTAGTGGGTAGTGCAGTGGACAGTGAGGTGTAGTGTGTAGTGTAGTGGACAGTGCAGGGTAGAGTAGTGGTCAGTGTAGTGGGTAGTGCAGTGGACAGTAAGGTGTAGTGGGTAGTGCAGTGGACAGTAAGGTGTAGTGGGTAGTGCAGTGGACAGTAAGGTGTAGTGGGTAGTGCAGTGGACAGTAAGGTGTAGTGGGTAGTGCAGTGGACAGTGAGGTGTAGTGTGTAGTGTAGTGGACAGTGCAGGGTAGAGTAGTGGTCAGTGTAGTGGGTAGTGCAGTGGACAGTGAGGTGTAGTGGGTAGTGCAGTGGACAGTGCAGTGTAGTGGGTAGTGGTCAGTGTAGTGGGTAGTGGGTAGTGCAGTGGACAGTAAGGTGTAGTGGGTAGTGCAGTGGACAGTGAGGTGTAGTGGGTAGTGCAGTGGACAGTAAGGTGTAGTGGGTAGTGCAGTGGACAGTAAGGTGTAGTGGGTAGTGCAGTGGACAGTGAGGTGTAGTGTGTAGTGTAGTGGACAGTGCAGGGTAGAGTAGTGGTCAGTGTAGTGGGTAGTGCAGTGGACAGTGAGGTGTAGTGGGTAGTGCAGTGGACAGTAAGGTGTAGTGGGTAGTGCAGTGGACAGTGAGGTGTAGTGGGTAGTGCAGTGGACAGTGAGGTGTAGTGTGTAGTGTAGTGGACAGTGCAGGGTAGTGTAGTGGTCAGTGTAGTGGGTAGTGCAGTGGACAGTGCAGAGTAGTGTACAGTGTTGTGGGTAGTGGTCAGTGTAGTGTAGTGGACAGGTAGGTCAGTGTAGGAATCAGGTAGGTCCGTACTACTGTTGTAGTGGAAGGGACTCAGGGAGTGCTAAAAGTCCGGAGGTTAGGGGGGCACAAAGTTCTTGCCTTGCCCCGGGTGCTGACAACCCACGCTACACCACTGGTAGCCAGCAGCCACTAGGAGACTAGAGAGGTTAGGCAGGCTAGTCGGCTGTGACTTGAGGGGCCCATGGTGTATCATGGAGGACCTCAGTGCCCAATATGTTTCTCCAAGTGACAGTTCTTTGATGAACTGTGGAAAAACATCCAGAGGTAATGGGAAGGCAGTGGCGGAGAGGGCTGTACGGTGCAGGGTGTGGACCAATGCCAAGGTCCTTTAGCACCCAAGGCGAAAAGGCCAAAGTGCCCCCCCCCCCCCATGAGCCCTTATGGAGGTGCACAAAGGTCCTGCCATTTTTGTGCCCAGCTTCTACTAAAATGCCCAAGATGGCCACCTCTTCTGCCCAGCACTGGTGCAGAGAGTGCTGAGAGGGAATAGAAGGGAGCGCCGGCTAAATCTGGTAATTCAAGTAGAATGTGCCAGGACTAGAAATATCCCTGTAAAATCAGCTGTTAATACTGTAAATGCAGAAAACCTAAGTGAGAGCTCTTGGACAAGCCGAGGTCCACCAATCAGACAAAGAAGCATAGAAGCATGTATCTGCTGTTAGGGGGTTCTACAGGCTGACATCCACTATAATATGGAATGTTGGAGAGACAGACACGCTGATTGCACAGCTGTGTACTGGCCTATTTAGTTGTGACCTGACTATGGCTCAGAGCTCCACCCAACAGACAGGAGGTCTGTGCATTGGAGTCAGGAGGATTCCAATTCCTATGCAGGAGAGGAGTCAGGAGGATTCCAATTCCTCTGCAGGAGTTAGGAGGATTCCCATTCCTCTGCAGGAGTTAGGAGGATTCCCATTCCTCTGCAGGAGTCAGGAGGATTCCCATTCCTCTGCAGGAGTCAGGAGGACTCCCATTCCTCTGCAGGAGTCAGGAGGACACCCATTCCTCTGCAGGAGTCAGGAGAACTCCCATTCCTCTGCAGGAGTCAGGAGGACTTCTATTGCTCTGCAGGAGTCAGGAGGATTCCCATTCCTCTGCAGGAGTCAGGAGCACTCCCATTCCTCTGCAGGAGTCAGGAGGACTCCCATTCCTCGGCAGGAGTCAGGAGGACTCCCATTCCTCGGCAGGAGTCAGGAGGACTTCCATTCCTCGGCAGGAGTCAGGAGGACTCCCATTCCTCGGCAGGAGTCAGGAGGACTTCCATTCCTCGGCAGGAGTCAGGGGGACTTCCATTCCTCGGTAGGAGTCAGGGGCACTCCCATTCCTCGGCAGGAGTCAGAAGGACTCCCATTCCTCGGCAGGAGTCAGGAGGACTCCCATTCCTCGGCAGGAGTCAGGAGGACTTCCATTCCTCGGCAGGAGTCAGGGGGACTTCCATTCCTCGGTAGGAGTCAGGGGCACTCCCATTCCTCGGCAGGAGTCAGGAGGACACCCATTCCTCTGCAGGAGTCAGGAGGACTCCCATTCCTCTGCAGGAGTCAGGAGGACTTCCATTCCTCTGCAGGAGTCAGGAGGACTTCTATTCCTCTGCAGGAGTCAGGAGGATTCCCATTCCTCTGCAGGAGTCAGGAGCACTCCCATTCCTCTGCAGGAGTCAGGAGGACTTCCATTCCTCTGCAGGAGTCAGGAGGACTTCCATTCCTCTGCAGGAGTCAGGAGGACTCCCATTCCTCTGCAGGAGTCAGGAGGACTCCCATTCCTCTGCAGGAGTCAGGAGGACTCCCATTCCTCTGCAGGAGTCAGGAGGACTCCCATTCCTCGGCAGGAGTCAGGAGGACTCCCATTCCTCGACAGGAGGACTTCCATTCCTCGGCAGGAGTCAGGAGGACTTCCATTCCTAGGCAGGAGTCAGGAGGACTCCCATTCCTCGGCAGGAGTCAGGGGGACTTCCATTCCTCGGCAGGAGTCAGGAGCACTCCCATTCCTCTGCAGGAGTCAGGAGGACTCCGATTCCTCTGCAGGAGTCAGAAGGACTTACATTCCTCTGCAGGAGTCAGGAGGACTTACATTCCTCTGCAGGAGTCAGGAGGACTTCCATTCCTCTGCAGGAGTCAGGAGCACTTCCATTCCTCTGCAGGAGTTAGGAGGACTCCCATTCCTCTGCAGGAGTCAGGAGGACTTCCATTCCTCTGCAGGAGTCAGGAGGACTTCCATTCCTCTGCAGGAGTCAGGAGGACTTCCATTCCTCGGCAGGAGTCAGGAGGACTCCCATTCCTCGGCAGGAGTCAAGGGGACTTCCATTCCTCGGCAGGAGTCAGGGGCACTCCCATTCCTCTGCAGGAGTCAGGAGGACTCCCATTCCTCGGCAGGAGTCAGGAGGACTCCCATTCCTCGGCAGGAGTCAGGGGGACTTCCATTCCTCGGTAGGAGTCAGGGGCACTCCCATTCCTCGGCAGGAGTCAGGAGGACTCCCATTCCTCGGCAGGAGGACTTCCATTCCTCGGCAGGAGTCAGGAGGACTTTCATTCCTCGGCAGGAGTCAGGAGGACTCCCATTCCCCGGCAGGAGTCAGGGGGACTTCAATTCCTCGGCAGGAGTCAGGAGCACTCCCATTCCTCTGCAGGAGTCAGGAGGACTCCCATTCCTCTGCAGGAGTCAGGAGGACTTCCATTCCTCTGCAGGAGTCAGGAGGACTTCCATTCCTCTGCAGGAGTCAGGAGGACTTCCATTCCTCTGCAGGAGTCAGGAGGACTCCCATTCCTCTGCAGGAGTCAGGAGGACTTCCATTCCTCTGCAGGAGTCAGGAGGACTTCCATTCCTCGGCAGGAGTCAGGAGGACTCCCATTCCTCGGCAGGAGTCAGGGGGACTTCCATTCCTCGGCAGGAGTCAGGGGCACTCCCATTCCTCTGCAGGAGTCAGAAGGACTCCCATTCCTCTGCAGGAGTCAGGAGGACTTCCATTCCTGTGCAGGAGTCAGGAGGACTTCCATTCCTCTGCAGGAGTCAGGAGGACTTCCATTCCTCTGCAGGATTCAGGAGGATTCCCATTCCTCTGCAGGAGTCAGGAGGACTTCCATTCCTCAGCAGGAGTCAGGAGGATTCCCATTCCTCTGCAGGAGTCAGGGGGACTTCCATTCCTCAGCAGGAGTCAGGAGGATTCCCATTCCTCTGCAGGAGTCAGAGAGGCTGCATGGGGGCAGCCAGAGCATGCAGGTCTGCAGGAGGCAGATGTAATCTGGGACAGAGCAGCAAGGAGCTGGTCGGGAGTAAGCTATAAGAGAGCTTGACTCCAAGGAACTCTTTTGGTCTGAGGAGCAGGTCTTTGGGCTAAGCTGTAGGCCTGAAGCAGCCGTGTGGCAAGAGAGTAAGCCAGGAGGCTGAAGTGTTCTGATTTTGCAAGATACAGTAATGGTGGAACCCCCTGCGTGGGCTACTGATGTCTTTTGTAAACTTCTCTATTCTTTTAAAGTGGATGTAAACCCGATTTAGTTTTTTTTTTGTTTTTTTGCTGTCACAATGTAGAGTATAAGATTTCCTATCATTTGTGCCAGGTCTTGCCACAAAGAGTTAATCCAGCTCTGAGAAATCCTCTTTTATTGTTCAGTGAGATAAAACGGACAAACAGAGAAAAACCTTTGTCCGTTCCGCCCCCCTTGCTGTGAGTGACAGGTTATTTACATATCTCGTGCACTACCTTTTTTAATTCCCACCCCCCACTCCTTTTCTGAAGTCATGTGGTTACTTTTTTGGATTTTGACTGGATGTTAGTGATCATAGCAGAAGGAATACACAGGAGAAAATGCATGTTGACAAAGGGGAGTGTAGAGGTGGGCGGGGAGTCTACTGACATCACGACTCCACCCACCGAGCTCCAGACAACAGATCCACCCACAGAATCTGCAGTTTTTCAGGTCTTATAACAGACAGAGGGGAGACATTTGACAGATAAGGATACATGCAGGAGGCATCTATATCCTTATAGATCAGCACTATGGCAGGAGTTTAGAAAGGATGAGAGGTGGTTTACATCCACTTTATATAAAAGTGGGCTACCATGCCCTTAAAAATACAGTTTTGGACTGGCACACTCATTGAAAATGCACCTACCTGAGTCTGATCACCCCAATCTTACACGGGGAATAAGAATATATTAGAGATATCTGGATTACCTATTGATATGTGATGTCTTCATGGTTGTGGGGATATTGCTTGCAGACCTGAGGAGAGAGAAGAGATCGGGTTTATAGATGGTTTGTATGAGTAAGTTGACCTGTCAGAAGTTGGCCTTCGGACTCTGCAGATATAAGACAAAAATAAAGTGTAAGCTCCTATACCGTACCCTGCAGCCCTTTGTTTTTCGGCCCCGGCATGGACAACAATGTATGTTGAAGGTTTCCCTCTTAGCGAGTCTTCGTAGTGCCAGATTTTGGTATCCAGATGCCCCCGACTTCAATCAACAGAATCAAACACAGAATTATTTCCCAGTGATGATACATAACCAACACAATGTACAATGGGAATTACAACTCCAGTTTATTATCAAAAATGAATTTGCTCCTCCAACGCCTTCCACAGCCATATACAGTATATATTTGTAGCACCTTGATGTTTAGGCAGGGCTGCTATTAAATTTATTTGCCAAGTGATAGTTGCCTTGGTCAATTGTTAGGAGGTCAATTGATTTCACCCTAATTCTAGAATCGCTGCACTTCTTTCTTCTGTCACTAGATGGCCGGGTATCTGGTGACATTAGATAAGACAAGGGCATTGCAAGGACAGATTAGGAATGAATAGGGTGTCTCAGCCAATGGGCAGAGATTTTCTTGGGTCCCTTGGCCTGTTGGACGTGTGTTGTGTTACCCCGGGCTGCTAGGCTAGAAACTTTCTGAGCGCCTATCCAGAAGTAGTGCAGGGTTGGGACTGCGGTCTTGTAGTCCAACCAGAAGTAACGGTTTCGCCAGCCGGGGAACTAGTCGTGGTCGGAGGTAGAGGGCAAGCTGCCGCCACCAAGGGGCCATCCACCTTGAGGCCAGTACCAAAACAGACTTCTCACCAACCAGGGACGGTATAGAAATGGGAAAGCATCAGCAAGTGCCAAGGCAGGGACCCAGTGGGACAGCAGAGGTGACGCTTGTGGAGTGCCAAGCCAGGGACCTAACGTGTCAGCAAGAGTGAAACTTGAGAGTATCTGTAAGTGCCAAGCCAGGGGCCCAGCAGTGAAGCAGGGGTGATGCTTGCGGAAGATACTGAGTGCTAGATTGGAAGCGAACAAGTGGCCTCACCAGTGGCCATCAGTGCAGCCTCATCAGTGCCCATAAATGCAGCCTCACCAGTGCCCATCATTGCATCCTCACCAATGCCCGTCAATGCAACCTGATCAGTGCCCATCAATGCAGCCTGTTTAGTGCCCGTCAATGAAACCTGATCAGTGCCCATCAATGCAGCCTGTTTAGTGCCCATCAATGCAGCCTGATTAGTGCCCATCGATGCACCCTCACCAGCGCCCATCAATGCACCCTCACCAGCGCCCATCAATGCAGCCTCACCAGTGTCCATCAATGCAGCCTCACCATCGCCCATCAATGCAGCCTCACCAGTGCCCACCAATGCAACCTGATTAGTGTCCATCAATGCAGCCTCACCAGTGCCCATCAATGCAGCCTCACCAGTGCCCATCAATGCAGCCTCACCAGATGGGATGTGGGGGTCAGCTGGGGGTGTCAGGGTCTCTCACCTGGAAGCTCAGCTCAGCAGGTCCTTGCATGCCACAGCCTCCTGTGGGGGTGCTGCTTCTGAGGCCCTGCAGCCCAAGCCAGTCATGCATCCTGACACCCTGGCGTGCCCTGCCTCTAGTTTCCTCTGCACTGCTCTCAACACAGATAGCTTCAGTGCAGACTTCAACTCCCGGAATGCAACAGTGGCCGGCCGCCCGCCGCGGCCATGCCCCCACCACCCACCGCGATTTCCTACAGAATAAAAAAAATGGTAGCAGGCAGTGGCCGCTGGCCGTATTTAACATTAGTTAGGGTGGTCTGGGGGAAGTTGCCACTCTGCCCCCTGGCCCAGCCTGCCCCTAAGTGTAACATGTGATATAGTATATATATATAAATATATATATATATATATATATATATATATATATATATATATATATACTGTAGAGATGCCAGCCCGTGCCACTGTTTATTTTAGCAGTTTAAGCCAGATTTTGGTAAAGGCAGGCATGCCGATTGCACAGGTGTGGGCTGGGTTCATATTATTCCTGGGGTTAGAGCTCAGGGCTCCCAGTTGGAGACGGCTCCACTCAACAGACAGGAGGTCTGTGCATGGGAGTCAGGGGGACTCCCATCCCAGTGGCGGCTGGTGCTGAAATGTTTTAGGGGGCGCAAACAAACTGAAAAATTCTGAAAAAAAACCCATCAATTGCAGCCTCGCTGTGCCCATCAAACACAGCCACTGTGCCCATCATTTGCAGTCACTGTGCCCATCAAATGCTGTCACTGTGCCCATCAAATGCAGCCACTGTGCCCATCAAATGCTGCCACTGTGCCCATCAAATGCAGCCACTGTGCCCATCAAATGCTGCCACTGTGCCATCAAATGCAGCCACTGTGCCCATCAAATGCAGCCACTGTGCCCATCAAATGCAGCCACTGTGCCCATCAAATACAATTGTGGACTGGCACAACTTCTTGAAAACGCATGTACCACTTGAGTTTAATCACCCCGATCTTTACAATACACACACACACACACACAAACAAGGGTTCTTCAAAACTTTTCCACACTTTTATGTATATATAATAGAGTTGAAAAATAATGCGGAAATTTTTGAAGACCCCTCGTATAATAATTTTATGCAAATGGTGGTTTTGTTTCCTACCTGGACTCCTCGGCACAGTGTTTCCCACACACAGATCTGAGGACAAGAGCAGAGTCTGCCTAGATCAGAGAAATGGGGGGGGGGGGAGAGGATGGGGATCCCTGAAGTAAAATGGCACCTCAACATTATATCTATCTTTAGATTTGGATGGAGTTAGGAAAAGGTTAGGGTCCATTCACACAGTTGTGTTGCGGTAACCAAGGGCGTTGCTAGGATGGAGAAAAATTGGGGTCACATTTGGACACTCAGAGAAGTAAAAAGGCTGAGGCAAATGGTGGGCGTGGCCACATTGCGCTAGCAGTGGGAGGGACTTAGAGGTCATGGTTAAATAGAAGCATAAACTTTTTGCTTTATACACTGAACACATATGCCAGAGTCCTCACAGCCACATAATGTGCTTCAATACTGAGTCGCAGACACACATAAATCTCAGCACAATAATTAAAAAAAATAAACTTTTCTATTACTTGCCTTTTCTGCACACAGATTGTAGAGCTAACACTTTTTTCTGAGCTTATCCTAAATAGAACTTCTTTCCAATAGTCAAGACATGTATGCAGCCATAGTAAAATAGAGGCGTAGGACAGATGTGACAGGGTGTAAGGAGCTTACAGGAGAGGAATAGGTTAAGGAAAAGGGGGGGTGTTCAAGAAAAGTACTGTTCTTACCTGATTGGTGGGCAGGAGCAGACGGGGAAGAGTGGTATAGATTACCCAGGAGAGAGGAGGAGCTGGGGTCAGCAGTTTGGGAGAAGAATCGGTGTGAGAAGTCCCGCCCTCCCGCCCTTTAACCACTTTGCATCCGGGCCAATTCTGACACTTCGCTCCTACATGTAAAAAGCCTAATTTTTTTGCTAGAAAATTACATATAACCCCCAAACACTATATATATATGTTTTTTTAGCAAAGACCCTAGAGAATACAATGGCGGTCATTGCAACTTTTTATCTCACACGGTATTTGCACAATAATTTTTCAAACGCATTTTTTGGGGAAAAAAAACGGTTTCATGAATTAAAAAATATTAAAACAGTAAAGTTAGCCCAATTTTTTTGCATAATGTGAAAGATGAAGTTACGCCGAGTAAATAGATACCTAACATGTCACCCTTCAAAATTGCACACGCTCGTGGAATGGCGCCAAACTTCGGTACTTAAACATCCTCATGGGCGACGCTTTAATTTTTTTTACTGGTCGCATGTTTTCAGTTACAGAGGAGGTCTAGGGCTAGAATTATTGCTCTCACTCTAACGTTCGCTGCGATACCTCACATGTGTGTTCTGAACACCGTTTTCATATGTGGGCGGGACTTACGTATGCTTCTGCGTACGAGCTACCGGGGACAGGGGCGCTTTCATTTTTTTTATTTTTATTTATTGTTAATTTTACTTTAAACTTTTTACTTTGACACGTTAAAAAAATATAATAATAAAATGATCACTTTTATTCCTATTACAAGGAATGTAAACATCCCTTGTAATAGGAATAAGCATGACAGGTCCTCTTTACAGTGAGATATGAGGGGGGGGGGGGTCAAAAAGACCCCACATCTCTCCTCTAGGCTGGGAAGCCTGAAATAAAAAATAAAAAACGATCACTGCTTCCTAGCCGAAGCGGTGCCGTTTTTTTGAATGCAGAGGCCGGGCGTGACGTCATAACATCGCGTCCGGCCTCCGAACGATCATAGAGACTCCGGCAACCATCTGGTCCGCCGGAAATCTCTATGGTAAGAAGCCGGGGCCGGTGGATCCTGTCACTGACTCACCGATCGCTCAGGTGAGTCGGTAGAAGCACCGGAGGGCGGCGGGAGGGGGGGGGACGTCCCCTCTCGCCGCCCGTGAAAGAACGATCAAGCGGCGGAACAGCCGCTATGATCATTCTTACGGTACACAGAATCGCCGGCTCTAAAAAACGATATCTGAATGATGCCTGTAGCTGCACCCATCATTCAGATATCCCGGCTCAAAGTCAAGGACGTCCATGGACGTCCTTGGGTGCGAAGTGGTTAATGGAGGTTGTTCCTCTTGATGGAGGTGGACTGTAGGCAGTTAGTTGAGGTTGAATCCCTGACGTTTGGTGGAAAAACAGGAGGTATGTGAGAGAACGGTGGGACCCATCTCAGGTATGGAGTCCTCCCGGTTGGTCTGGTGTTAGTCTGGACCACCGGTAACAAGTTGGGTCTGTGGTCAGTTAGTGGTCCTCGAGGCGATTTTGGCGGCTGGGGACAGGATGCTAACTAAAAGGTATCAAAGACTCAAAAAATGTTAAAGTGTTAAAATGTTAAATTATTAAAATATTTAAATAATGGTTATATATATTTTTAGATATATGTTTTATTTTGGTTTTGTTAATAAAAGGCCGAACAGGCCATTTAAATCCAGCAGGTGTCAGTGTTTCATTCTAATAATGTCAGGTCATATGCATGTGTGGTTGGGTGCAGTAAGTTATCTGACTGCCCTAGTCATGTATGATTTGGCAACCAACAAGAAATACTTTGGTCAAGAGTACACTTGTTTTTTTTTTATATAACTTTTGTTGATGGTTTCCACGTACTTCCATGGGCATTGTAGTAGCTTCTTTAGAAAATGTATCATTGAGGGATGGAAGTTTCATACAGAAAAGGAGTCTCCAAACTTTCTAAACGAAGGGCCAGTTTATTGTTCTTCAGGCTTTAGGGGGGCCGGACTTTAGCCAGTGGGAAAGGAAATTTGTTCTGGCATTATTGGGAGTAAACAGTTACCTCCAGATACCCCATCATTGGTATTAGGGGAGGAATAGTGGCCCATTGTTGGTGTCAGTGGGAGAAAGAGTGCCCCATGGTTGATGTCAGTGGGCAGAATAGTACCTCATGTCAGTGGGATGAATAGTGCCCCAAGGGCCAGATAAAGACAAGTAAAGGGCCTGTATCCGGCCAACGGGCCACCAGTTAGAGACCTTTGATGTAGAAGATCACAATATAAAAATATTACATACCTGTCAGGACCTGGAGCACTGTGCTTCCCAGTGCGGGAGGTTGCAGTTCTGGTGTCCACCAGCAGGTTTCTCGCAGCAGCCAGCATCAGGTGGAGACTGATTACTAGAAACTGCTGGCTGCTGGGAGGGTATTTAGTTTCTCCTGTACTAGTGTCTTTTGCATCAGTCATTTGCTAGCCAGATACTGTGTGCCATTTATCCTGCTCCTGATCTTGCTCGTATCCTTCATCCTGCTGCCTTTTCTGCTCCCCTTGTACCTGATCCCAGTCCTGGTTCCCCCTTCCCATCTGTTCTCTGCATCTCCAGTTTAACCTGTTTAACTGTGTTCCCCACATATTGTACAGTACATAAGGGGGGATATGATCTCCATGTATAAATACATAAGGGGGGATATGATCTCCATGTATAAATACATAAGGGGGGATATGATCTCCATGTATAAATACATAAGGGGGATATGATCTCCATGTATAAATACATAAGGGGGGGATATGATCTCCATGTATAAATACATAAGGGGGGATATGATC
This sequence comes from Rana muscosa, assembly GCA_029206835.1. Lineage (NCBI taxonomy): Eukaryota > Metazoa > Chordata > Amphibia > Anura > Ranidae > Rana > Rana muscosa. The sequence goes on from JARGYO010005626.1 coordinate 227,831,390, forward strand.
ACCATGTATAAATACATAAGGGGGGGTATGATCTCCATGTATAAATACATAAGGGGGGATATGATTACCATGTATAAATACATAAGGGGGATATGATTACCATGTATAAATACATAAGGGGGATATGATCACCATGTATAAATACATAAGGGGGGGATATGATCTCCTTGTATAAATACATAAGGGGGGGTATGATCACCATGTATAAATATATATGGGGGGGATATGATCTCCTTGTATAAATACATAAGGTGGGATATGATCTCCATGTATAAATACATAAGGGGGATATGATCTCCATGTATAAATACATAAGGGGGGATATGATCTCCATGTATAAATACATAAGGGGGGATATGATCTCCATGTATAAATACATAAGGGGGGATATGATCTCCATGTATAAATACATAAGGGGGGACATGATCTCCGTGTATAAATACATAAGGGGGGATATGATCATCATGTATAAATACATAAGGGGGTGATATAATCTCCATGTATAAATACATAAGGGGGGGACATGATATCCATGTATAAATACATAAGGGGGGATATGATCTCCATGTATAAATATATAAGGGGGGGATATGATCTCCATGTATAAATACATGAGGGGGGATATGATCTCCATGTATAAATACATAAGGGGGGATATGATCACCATGTATAAATACATAAGGGGGGATATGATCTCCATGTATAAATACATAAGGGGGGGTATGATCTCCATGTATAAATACATAAGGGGGGATATGATCTCCATGTATAAATACATAAGGGGGGGTATGATCTCCATGTATAAATACATAAGGGGGGGTATGATCTCCATGTATAAATACATAAGGGGGGATATGATTACCATGTATAAATACATAAGGGGGATATGATTACCATGTATAAATACATAAGAGGGGATATGATCTCTATATATAAATACATGTAGCAATACCCCCGAAGGGGCCGCTGGTTTAAGATTTGGGCCTGCCGTTACTTTTCTGTTCACCACACTCGTCTCAGGGGTCCCTCTTGAAGAGCTTTCATGAATGTCCACACCAACACTTGGTTTCTTTTTTCTTCAAGAGTTTTATTAAACAGTTCTGTAGCGGCCTCACCCCATCTCTTTGGTCTAGGGGTATGTCACACGACAGGGTGAGATGCGCTACGGCCCATGTCCTCCCCATAGCTGTGGGTGAGGTGAAGGCCAGTACCAGATATTTCCTCGGGCCTGTGTGCTTTTGTCTAGAATCAAGTCCCGCTGTGCCAACACTTCCCTTTGCTCCCATTAACCAGAGTCCCACACACTGATCACAGTCCAACTCTTGCTTTATTGTATATCTCACAATAAACAGTGCTTCAGTAGCCATCTGGTTGCGACTTGATGACATTTTGATACGGGGGTGAGCAGGTTGAGGCACTATCCTGGTTATTAACTAAACCACTGCGATCTCTACAGCGGTTACTATAGCATTAGCTAGAAAGGACTTAGAACTTGAGAGTCTCTACCAGCGACTCAAGAGAACGTATATAGGAGTACCTTCGCTGCGCTGCGGCCCCTGTCAGGGGAAGATGTCCCTCCAAGGGAGTTACCAGAGGCCCATCCGTCACTGGGTTGATGCTGCTCCAGACTCTCCGAATGGGTAACCTCCCCGGCCTCCTCACCTCAGACATGGGCCCCGTCCCCCTCAGGGACCCTCGGACTTCTCCACCCTCGTGGGATCCAGTCAAAGTCACTGGACCCCAGGCCTCCTAGTTTAGTACCTCACCCCAGGCTGAAGGTGCCTGGGATGGACTCCAACTCCATTCCGGTCAGGCCTAGGGTGCCTGGGCCGGAATCCGGAACCGCCCTCACCCAGGCCTAAGGTGCCTGGGCGCATGAAGAAGATCCTCCTGAAGACCTCGTGGTTAGGGCGTCTCCCCCTTTTATCTCCTCCCATCGACACCACGACAGGTTCCCCGCCCTCGCCGTACCATCTCCGGAAAGGGACAAAAAGGACAGCACTGTAATGGCAAATCTACCTTGAGCCTCCCGGTACCCCGCCACCCAGAGGCCAAAGAGATTATTACACCGTCCAATCCTCCACGAACACAAATGGTCCATTATTCCCATACTTACACACCTGAGTGTCCTACCTAAATTTAGAGACCCCGCTACAGTTCCAACAGTGGGGTAGAGGGATAGGGGAGGTTCAGGCACTTTGCTTTGCGGATCACGGGCACAATCTTAAAACCAGAGGACAAATCGGTTCCACACTGGATTCAGCAACCACCGGATAGGCAGAACTCTCACTGGCCTAGCAACCGGTACGAAGCTCTTCAAAGTCTCTGCCACAGACTTGATGAGTGCCGTCGAGTCGTTTCACAATCTTCTGCCTCAAGATCGTGTAACCAACACTGACACTTTGCAAAAAGTTCCTTCAGGAAATACACAGCTCACAATGCCAGAATCTTTCAGCCAGCCGGCAGCACCGTGAGGTAAATTGGCCAGGATGCGTCCTTCAATTGAGTCCCCAATTGTTCCGCTTCTTCCTGTAGGTAAGACCGCGTAGGACCATCCCTGGACTAGTAGGCCCCAGAAGCTCCTGGGCCTACTCTCAGTAGCAGAGCCTTGGGCCAGCAGGCCCCGAGGCCGAGAAACAGCTCGCACATCCTTGAGGCCAGGAGGGCCCCCAGGTCAGGATCCGGCAAAAGAACCACAATAGCGCGGTCTCTGTCCCTTAAGTAACCCTCCCCAGAATGTACAGCGGGTTGGCCACGCCCCCTGAGCCACTTTTTCGGAAAGGAATACCCAATACATCCAGCCCACTGCATTTCCAACCTTGACCTGTGGTGACAGTGACACCAAGTGGAAAAATGTGCAACCCAGCTGGACTGAAACAGAGCCTACAATTTAGCAAAATTCTTCTGAGCTAAACTACGGCTCAGATAACTAAATTTAACACATAGCGCCTACCCAACAGGAGCAGGGCGCTACACACATAACGGGGGATATAATCTCCATGTATAAATACATAAGGGGGGATATGATCTCCATGTATAAATACATAAGGGGGGGATATGATCTCCATGTATAAATACATAAGGGGGATTCTTTAATGGGAGGGATTTGTGCTAGGAGGGGGATTCTTTAATGGGAGGGATTTGTGCTAGGAGGGGGGTTCTTTAATGAGGGGGATTTGTGCTACGAGGGGGATTCTTTAATGGGAGGGATTTGTGCTAGGAGGGGTATTCTTTAATGGGAGGGATTTGTGCTAGGAAGGGGATTCTTTGATGGGAGGGATTTGTGCTAGGAGGGGGGTTCTTTAATGAGGGGGATTTGTGCTACGAGGGGGATTCTTTAATGGGAGGGATTTGTGCTAGGAGGGGTATTCTTTAATGGGAGGGATTTGTGCTAGGAAGGGGATTCTTTGATGGGAGGGATTTGTGCTAGGATGGGGGATTGGGGAGGGAAATTTGTGAGGGGGGGAGATTTGGAGAGTGGGGGGTGTAGATTTGTGCTCAGAGGGGAAATTTCAGGGCTAGAGGATATGTGCTAGGAGGGGGATTGTTGGGGGGATTTGTGATGAGGGAATATGGGGAGAAAGATGGAAGACAAAAAATTGTACGGGGAGGGGGGATTTTAGCAGGGGGGCGGATTTGTACTGGGAGGGGGATTAATGCTTACAGGGTAAACATGCAGATTACTGCTCATTTTTTGCTAACACATAACGCTCATACATCCTGGGGGGGGGGGAGGGTGCTTGTTCTACCTCTTTCCCTTTTTATACCTTCTTTTATAAGTGTGGAGAATTCATAGAAATGGGAATACAAAGTGTTACTTCTCCACATGGAGCCGGTCATTGTAACCAGCACAGAAAGGACGCCGCAACCTCGTGTATTATAATATACAACACGCAATCACTCACATCACATATTACACTCACAATACAAGAGATGAAATATTGTCCTACAACAGCCTGGAGGTCACATTGACCCCCCACAGACTGGAAATGGAACCGCCCCAAAAACTCTCCACCCAAAACTGATCATCCGTTAAACAGCTCAGGGGGGGGGGGGAGCAACAGCACAAGACTTGGTTGTCATCGATCCAACTCTCCTTACTGCACATTGTGAGGAGGAATGAGAACAAATCACCTCCTGAAATGGTAAAACCAGGGACTTTTAACCCACAAAAAAGGGGCAAGTGCTCCCCTCTTCTAAGTCACCCCTTGTCTCTGCCCCCTACTCATCTCCAAGTATCATCCCTTGGTTCCAGCCCCACCCACCTCCAAGTACCACCCCTTTCTCCCACCCCCACCCACCTCCAAGCACTATCCCTTTCTCCCACCCCCACCCACCTCCAAGAACTATCCCTTTCTCCCACCCCCACCCACCTCCAAGCACTATCCCTTTCACGCACCTCCAAGCACTATCCCTTTCTCCCACCCGCACCCACCTCCAAGCACCGTCCCTTTCTCCCACCCCCACCCACCTCCAAGCACCGTCCCTTTCTCCCACCCCCACCCACCTCCAAGCACCGTCCCTTTCTCCCACCCCCACCCACCTCCAAGCACTATCCCTTTCACGCACCTCCAAGCACTATCCCTTTCTCCCACCCGCACCCACCTCCAAGCACCGTCCCTTTCTCCCACCCCCACCCACCTCCAAGCACCGTCCCTTTCTCCCACCCCCACCCACCTCCAAGCACCGTCCCTTTCTCCCACCCCCACCCACCTCCAAGCACCGTCCCTTTCTCCCACCCCCACCCACCTCCAAGCACCGTCCCTTTCTCCCACCCCCACCCACCTCCAAGCACTATCCCTTTCTCCCACCCCCACCCACCTCCAAGCACTATCCCTTTCACGCACCTCCAAGCACTATCCCTTTCTCCCACCCCCACCCACCTCCAAGCACCGTCCCTTTGTTCCACCTCCAAGTACTATCCCTTTCTCCCACCCCCACCCACCTCCAAGCACCGTCCCTTTCTCCCACCCCCACCCACCTCCAAGCACTATCCCTTTCACCCACCTCCAAGCACTATCCCTTTCTCCCACCCCCACCCACCTCCAAGCACCGTCCCTTTCTCCCACCCCCACCCACCTCCAAGCACTATCCCTTTCTCCCACCCCCACCCACCTCCAAGCACCGTCCCTTTCTCCCACCCCCACCCACCTCCAAGCACCGTCCCTTTCTTCCACCCCCACCCACCTCCAAGCACTATCCCTTTCTCCCACCCCCACCCACCTCCAAGCACCGTCCCTTTCTTCCACCCCCAAGCACTATCCCTTTCTCCCACCCCCACCCACCTCCAAGCACTATCCCTTTCTCCCACCCCCACCCACCTCCAAGCACTATCCCTTTCTCCCACCCCCACCCACCTCCAAGCACTATCCCTTTCACCCACCCCTCCCACCTCCAAGCACTATCCCTTTCTCCCACCCCCACCCACCTCCAAGCACTATCCCTTTCACGCACCTCCAAGCACTATCCCTTTCTCCCACCCGCACCCACCTCCAAGCACCGTCCCTTTCTCCCACCCCCACTCACCCCCAAGCACCGTCCCTTTGTTCCACCTCCAAGCACTATCCCTTTCTCCCACCCCCACCCACCTCCAAGCACCGTCCCTTTCTCCCACCCCCACCCACCTCCAAGCACTATCCCTTTCACCCACCTCCAAGCACTATCCCTTTCTCCCACCCCCACCCACCTCCAAGCACCGTCCCTTGCTCCCACCCCCACCCACCTCCAAGCACTATCCCTTTCTCCCACCCCCACCCACCTCCAAGCACCGTCCCTTTCTCCCACCCCCACCCACCTCCAAGCACCGTCCCTTTCTCCCACCCCCACCCAACTCCAAGCACCGTCCCTTTCTTCCACCCCCACCCACCTCCAAGCACTATCCCTTTCACCCACCTCCAAGCACTATCCCTTTCTCCCACCCCCACCCACCTCCAAGCACCGTCCCTTTCTCCCACCCCCAAGCACTATCCCTTTCTCCCACCCCCACCCACCTCCAAGCACTATCCCTTTCTCCCACCCCCACCCACCTCCAAGCACTATCCCTTTCTCCCACCCCCACCCACCTCCAAGCACTATCCCTTTCTCCCACCCCTCCCACCTCCAAGCACTATCCCTTTCTCCCACCCCCACCCACCTCCAAGCACTATCCCTTTCTCCCACCCCCACCCACCTCCAAGCACTATCCCTTTCTCTCACCCCCACCCACCTCCAAGCACCGTCCCTTTCTCCCACCCCCACCCACCTCCAAGCACCGTCCCTTTCTTCCACCCCCACCCACCTCCAAGCACTATCCCTTTCACCCACCTCCAAGCACTATCCCTTTCTCCCACCCCCACCCACCTCCAAGCACCGTCCCTTTCTCCCACCCCCAAGCACTATCCCTTTCTCCCACCCCCACCCACCTCCAAGCACTATCCCTTTCTCCCACCCCCACCCACCTCCAAGCACTAGCCCTTTCTCCCACCCCCACCCACCTCCAAGCACTATCCCTTTCTCCCACCCCTCCCAACTCCAAGCACTATCCCTTTCTCCCACCCGCACCCACCTCCAAGCACCGTCCCTTTCTCCCACCCCCACCCACCTCCAAGCACCGTCCCTTTCTCCCACCCCCACCCACCTCCAAGCACTATCCCTTTCACCCACCTCCAAGCACTATCCCTTTCTCCCACCCCCACCCACCTCCAAGCACCGTCCCTTTCTCCCACCCCCATCCACCTCCAAGCACCGTCCCTTTCTTCCACCCCCACCCACCTCCAAGCACTATCCCTTTCACCCACCTCCAAGCACTATCCCTTTCTCCCACCCCCACCCACCTCCAAGCACCGTCCCTTTCTCCCACCCCCAAGCACTATCCCTTTCTCCCACCCCCACCCACCTCCAAGCACTATCCCTTTCTCCCACCCCCACCCACCTCCAAGCACTATCCCTTTCTCCCACCCCCACCCAGCTCCAAGCACTATCCCTTTCTCCCACCCCCTACCCACCTCCAAAAACTATCCCTTTTTCCCACCCCCTACCCGCCTCCAAGCACTATCCTTTTCTCCCACCCCCACCCACCTCCAAGCACTATCCCTTTCTTCCACCCCCTACCCGCCTCCAAGCACTGTCCCTTTCTCCCACCCCTACCCATCTCCAAGCACCGTCCCTTTGTTCCACCCCACCCACCTCCAAGCACTATCCCTTTCTCCCACCCCCACCCACCTCCAAGCACTATCCCTTTCTCCCACCCCCACTCACCTCCAAGCACTATCCCTTTCTACCACCCCCACCCACCTCCAAGCACTATCCCTTTCTCCCACCCCCTACCCGCCTCTAAGCACGATCCCTTTCTCCCACCCCCTACCCACCTCCTAGCACTATCCCTTTCTCCCACCCCCTACCCGCCTCAAAGCACCACACCTTTCTCCCACCCCCACCCACCTCCAAGCACCGTCCCTTTCTCCTACCCCCACCCACCTCCAAGCACCGTCCCTTTGTTCCACCCCCACCCACCTCCAAGCACTATCCCTTTCTCCCACCTCCAAGCACTATCCCTTTCTCCCACCCCCACCCACCTCCAAGCACCGTCCCTTTGTTCCACCCCCACCCATCTCCAAGCACTGTCCCTTTCTTCCACCCCCACCCACCTCCAAGCACTATCCCTTTCTCCCACCCCCTACCCGCCTCCTAGCACTATCCCTTTCTCCCACCCCCTACCCGCCTCAAAGCACTATCCCTTTTTCCCACCCACCTCCAAGCACTATCCCTTTCTCCCACCCCCTACCCACCTCCAAGCACTATCCCTTTCTCCCACCCCCACCCACCTCCAAGCACCATCCCTTTCTTCCACCCCCTACCCGCCTCCAAGCACTATCCCTTTCTTCCCACCCCACCCACCTCCAAGCACTATCCCTTTCTCCCACACCCTACCCGCCTCCTAGCACTATCCCTTTCTCCCACCCCCTACCCGCCTCAAAGCACCACACCTTTGTTCCACCCCCACCCACTTCCAAGCACTATCCCTTTCTGCCACCCCCACCCACCTCCAAGCACTGTCCCTTTCTCCCACCCCCACCCACCTCCAAGCACCGTCCCTTTGTTCCACCTCACCCACCTCCAAGCACTATCCCTTTCTCCCACCCCCACTCACCTCCAAGCACTATCCCTTTCTTCCCACCTCCAAGCACTATCCCTTTCTCCCACCCCCACCCACCTCCAAGCACCGTCCCTTTGTTCCACCCCCACCCACCTCCAAGCACTATCCCTTTCTTCCACCCCCACCCACCTCCAAGTACCACCCCTTTCTCCCACCCCCACCCACCTCCAAGCACTATCCCTGTCTCCCACCCCCTACCCGCCTCCAAGCACTATCCCTTTCTCCCACCCCCTACCCGCCTCCTAGCACTATCCTTTTCTCCCACCCCCTACCCACCTCCTAGCACTATCCCTTTCTCCCACCCCCTACCCGCCTCAAAGCACCACATCTTTCTGCCACCCCCACCCACCTCCAAGCACCGTCCCTTTCTCCCACCCCCACCCACCTCCAAGCACTGTCCCTTTGTTCCACCCCCACCCACCTCCAAGCACTATCCTTTTCTCCCACCCCCACCCACCTCGAAGCACTATCCCTTTCTCCCACCTCCAAGCACTATCCCTTTCTCCCACCCCCTACCCGCCTCCTAGCACTATCCCTTTCTCCCACCCCCTACCCGCCTCAAAGCACAACACCTTTGTTCCACCCCCACCCACCTCCAAGCACTATCCCTTTCTCCCACCCCCACCCACCTCCAAGCACTATCCCTTTCTCCCACCTCCAAGCACTATCCCTTTCTCCCACCCCCACCCACCTCCAAGCACTATCCCTTTCTCCCACCCCCACCCACCTCCAAGCACTATCCCTTTCTCCCACCCTCTACCCGCGTCCTAGCACTATCCCTTTCTTCCACCCCCACCCACCTCCATGCACTATCCCTTTCTCCCACCCCCACCCACCTCCAAACCCCTTGTAGGAAGCTGTAGTGCAGGGAAGCCTAGCTGGCTGCAAGAGGAAGTGGGTTAGCAAGTGTATATACTCACTTTTCAGTCAATTTGATATTTTTACATGTACATATGTTCAGAGCTGTTTGGCCTCTATAATTGTCTCCTGCACCATTTTGGAGAAGCCTGGGATCCTGATATGACAAGCAAATCTCTGGAGATTTGGTCGGCCATTTTTGGGTGGATATCTTATATATAGGAAAGCCCAGCCACGTTTAGGACAGAAGACGTGTGTGTGGAGACAGGGGCAGAGACCCCACTTGTGAGGGAGAGTTAGGAGGAGGTAGGGAGAGTGTTCCGGCCTGTGAGGGATAGCTCAGGGTTCCTACGGAATTCTGTATCAGCAATCCTGGTCGAATGAAAGACTCCCTGTTGCAGATATATCCCTCTGTTGAAGGAATACCGTTGTTACCGGGTAACGTGTGTGAATATCACCCTCTACAGATACGCATTGTGTTCTCGGGGTATATATCAGGGCCGTCGGAACAGGACAGGCAAACCAAACAACTGCTTGGGGCCCCGAGCTGTCCTGGGGCCCCACAGCAGTCCCGCGATCGCCCCCCCCCCTCCTCAGTAGCACACCCCCCAACTTTGATTGTCGATTCTACCGCTTACACCAGAAGTGACTGTGCCGTGTATCTGTGTCTCCATGCTGGGAGTGGAACTATTTGCATTACTGCTGTAAATTCTCTTTCTACTCCCGTCTCTCCGTTAATAAACATTGCCTGGTTTATAAAGTCAGTACGTGGGATTCCCTCTGTGAAGCCGCTACACCCTACACCCTGCCCGCTGCACCCTACACCCCGCCAACTACACCCTACACCTGCCCACTACACCCTATCCCCATCATTAACGCACCCGTGTTACGTTTTTGATGCACTTTTTGAGTCACATGACCTATGAAGAAAAGCACACCATAAGCACAGTAGATCCTGGTAAAATGGTCACAAAATCACAGCAAAATCGTCGCAAATTCGTGGTAAGATCGTGGCAAAACTGCGTGCGTTTTTGGTGCAATTATCATCACCCTTTTCTCTTATCGGCCAAATGCAGATAACACCATTTCTGACCAAAATGTTTCGGAGGGTGAAATTTTGGTGCATCTCTACCTAGTATGTGTATGTATGCATGGGATGTAGGAACCGTAGATTGTAAGCTCCTTGCAGGCAGGGAGAGGACAGATATTGTCACTCCTAAGAAAAATCTGACATCTCAGTTATTCCCCTAAGTCTACATATATTTTCTGTGATCATCAGCTCCATCTAGTGGTCATATTGCGGTATTTTCCCTAAAATACCCCAATCAGGAAAATACCTCCTCATGGCCACTAGATGGAGCAAATTAGAGGGAATTATTTGTGTCAGCCGTGCCAATGCTTGAGACGTTGGCACAGAGAATTCTTTAATGAATAGACCCTCATATCTCGGGGGATGATTGTTCAACCTGCACAATAGCGGGAGATGCCCCCCCCCCCTGTGGATTTATGTATTCTTCATGTGATGATATGTGATCACCTTCATTCCATTCTGTCCCTTGTGCTATTATTTCCTTGTCTCTGTATAATCAGCATGGAAACATTTCACATTTATTTCCAATAACATCCGGAACTCCGGGCCGATAGAAAAGTCACAATGAATGCCGATCTGTGTTCATCAGATACAAATTTTATTATGTAATAAAAGAAATGTTAGTAAAGTGCCAACTCGTCATTTCCGGAAGTCGGTCCCTGAAGACCTTTGCAGATCTACGAAGAGCCAATTAGAGGATGGTAGAGGGCGGAGTCACGGCATTCACTCCTTGATAGAAAAGGAAGAAGAAGGTTACCTACAGCGGACCTTCACCCAATAGGAGAAGTTATTTGCACCTGGCTCCTCCCCCTCCCACAATTATATTTAGAAAAATGTATTTTCTTAAATATTATCTGAGTTCTGGCTTCCATGCATGCGCAGATGTGCCACGGGGCTTCTGGACCCGGCAGAGACATGCGGCTCATATGTTGGGGTGCCCCCCGCGCATGCACAGACACCGCAGGTATGGAGGTCCCGGGTCTCAGGTTGCTGTGAATGTGCCAATGTGGTGGAGATCTCTGCCGGGTCCTGAAGCCCTTGTGACACGTCTGCACACGCCTCAGATATATAAAGATGGCGACATCAGAGAGGGGGCGGGGCCAGCATTACAGAGAATGGAGTTCCTTTTTCATCATCTCAATGTACAATAATAATATGAAAGATACAAAATAAGAAGAGAGAGTCCCAACTCAGAGGAAGGTGTTTGGGTGCTGAAGGGTTACGTATCAATTTATTACACAAAATAAAGAATCGATTGTCTGATTGTGAGATATATAGAAGACTTCTGCAAGGGAGGATTCTGATGTAAGGGGGGGGACTCTGATGTAAGGGGGGGGGACTCTGATGTAAGGGGGGGACTCTGATGTAAGGGGGGGGGACTCTGATGTAAGGGGGGGGGGACTCTGATGTAAGGGGGGGGACTCTGAAGTAACGGGGGGACTCTGAAGTAACGGGGGGACTCTGAAGTAACGGGGGGACTCTGAAGTAACGGGGGGACTCTGAAGTAACTGGGGGACTCTGAAGTAACTGGGGGACTCTGATGTAACGGGGGGACTCTGATGTAACGGGGGGACTCTGATGTAACGGGGGACTCTGAAGTAACGGGGGACTCTGATGTAACGGGGGACTCTGATGTAACGGGGGGACTCTGAAGTAACGGGGGGACTCTGAAGTAACGGGGGAGTCTGATGTAAGGGGGGACTCTGATGTAAGGGGGGAGTCTGATGTAAGGGGGGAGTCTGATGTAAGGGGGGACTCTGATGTAAGGGGGGACTCTGAAGTAAGGGGGGACTCTGAAGTAAGGGGGGACTCTGATGTAAGGGGGGACTCTGAAGTAACGGGGGGACTCTGAAGTAACGGGGGACTCTGAAGTAACTGGGGGACTCTGAAGTAACGGGGGGACTCTGAAGTAACGGGGGGACTCTGAAGTAACGGGGGGACTCTGATGTAACGGGGGGACTCTGAAGTAACGGGGGGACTCTGAAGTAACGGGGGACTCTGAAGTAACGGGGGACTCTGATGTAACGGGGGGACTCTGATGTAACGGGGGACTCTGATGTAACGGGGGACTCTGATGTAAGGGGGGAGTCTGAAGTAAGGGGGGACTCTGAAGTAAGGGGGGACTCTGAAGTAAGGGGGGACTCTGATGTAAGGGGGGACTCTGATGTAAGGGGGGGACTCTGATGTAACGGGGGGGACTCTGATGTAACGGGGGACTCTGACGTAAGGGGGGACTCTGAAGTAAGGGGGGACTCTGATGTAACGGGGGGGACTCTGATGTAACGGGGGGGACTCTGATGTAACGGGGGGGACTCTGACGTAACGGGGGACTCTGACGTAACGGGGGACTCTGACGTAACGGGGGACTCTGATGTAAGGGGGGACTCTGAAGTAAGGGGGGACTCTGATGGGGTCATTGATGTAGGGACGGACTCTGTGGAGGACTCTGATGTGATGGAGGCTTCTACAATGTTATTACTTGAAGTGGTTTATTCATTCATTTTTTATTTTATTTTTTGATTCACCTATAAAACAGGATTTTTTTGTAATTTTTTGGTAAATACACGATCTGGAGGTCACGGAACGGTCTGGAGGGCGTGTCCTACGACAACCGCATATTCCGGGCATCCTGTGACTTCCTGTTGTGGATCTGGGACAGGAAGTGAAGGGAAATTTCCTGCCAGGGGTCACACCCCCCCCCTCAGTGTTGTACAGGAAGTAGTAGGTAGGGATGTATAAAGGGGTCAGTCTACTAGACAATGAGGGGGAGGGGGCAGAATTTCCTGATGTCTCCCCCCGGGAATAACACATAGAACCCCAATTACCTGATCATCAGCAGGGATGTGATTGGATGGAGGCCGGATAAATGAACCCCATCCTGAACACTTCTGTGGAGAGAGAAGAGATGATCGGTATTAGTAAAGTGACGGAAGTGTCAGAAGATGGCGGCAGACGACCCCACAAACATGACGGGTCTATTTATAACCCCATCATCATTACCAGAGAAACTTCATGTACATTCAGTCTGGGTCATCATCACCAGTCTATGGGATCATCATCATCATCACCAGTCTATGGGATCATCATCATCACCAGTCTATGGGATCTTCATCATCACCAGTCTATGGGATCATCATCATTACCAGTCTATGGGATTATCATCATCATCATCACCAGTCTATGGGATCATCATCATCACCAGTCTATGGGATCATCATCATTACCAGTCTATGGGATTATCATCATCATCATCACCAGTCTATGGGATCATCATCATCACCAGTCTATGGGATCATCATCATCATCACCAGTCTATGGGATCATCATCATCACCAGTCTATGGGATTATCATCATCATCATCACCAGTCTATGGGATCATCATCATCACCAGTCTATGGGATCATCATCATCATCACCAGTCTATGGGATCATCATCATCACCAGTCTATGGGATCATCATCATCACCAGTCTATGGGATCATCATCATCATCACCAGTCTATGGGATCATCATCATCATCACCAGTCTATGGGATCATCATCATCATCATCACCAGTCTATGGAATCATCATCATCACCAGTCTATGGGATTATCATCATCATCATCACCAGTCTATGGGATCATCATCATCACCAGTCTATGGGATCATCATCATCACCAGTCTATGGTATCATCATCATCACCAGTCTATGGTATCATCATCATCACCAGTCTATGGGATCATCATCATCATCACCAGTCTATGGGATCATCATCATCACCAGTCTATGGGATTATCATCATCATCATCACCAGTCTATGGGATCATCATCATCACCAGTCTATGGGATCATCATCATCATCACCAGTCTATGGGATCATCATCATCACCAGTCTATGGGATTATCATCATCATCATCACCAGTCTATGGAATCATCATCATCACCAGTCTATGGGATTATCATCATCATCATCACCAGTCTATGGGATCATCATCATCACCAGTCTATGGGATCTTCATCATCACCAGTCTATGGGATCATCATCACCAGTCTATGGGATCATCATCATCACCAGTCTATGGGATCATCATCACCAGTCTATGGGATCTTCATCATCACCAGTCTATGGGATCATCATCATCACCAGTCTATGGGATCATCATCATCACCAGTCTATGGGATCATCATCATCACCAGTCTATGGGATCATCATCATCACCAGTCTATGGGATCATCATCATCACCAGTCTATGGGATCATCATCATCATCATCAGTCTATGGGATCATCATCATCACCAGTCTATGGGATCATCATCATCACCAGTCTATGGGATCATCATCATCATCATCACCAGTCTATGGGATCATCATCATCACCAGTCTATGGGATCATCATCATCATCATCACCAGTCTATGGGATCATCATCATCACCAGTCTATGGGATCATCATCATCATCATCACCAGTCTATGGGATCATCATCACCAGTCTATGGGATCATCATCACCAGTCTATGGGATCATCATCATCATCATCATCACCAGTCTATGGAATTATCATCATCACCAGTCTATGGGATCATCATCATCACCAGTCTATGGGATCATCATCATCACCAGTCTATGGGATCATCATCATCACCAGTCTATGGGATCATCATCATCACCAGTCTATGGGATCATCATCATCACCAGTCTATGGGATCATCATCATCACCAGTCTATGGGATCATCATCATCACCAGTCTATGGGATCATCATCATCACCAGTCTATGGGATCATCATCATCACCAGTCTATGGGATCATCATCATCACCAGTCTATGGGATCATCATCACCAGTCTATGGGATCATCATCATCACCAGTCTATGGGATCTTCATCATCATCACCAGTCTATGGGATCATCATCATCACCAGTCTATGGGATCATCATCACCAGTCTATGGGATCATCATCATCACCAGTCTATGGGATCATCATCATCACCAGTCTATGGGATCATCATCATCACCAGTCTATGGGATCATCATCATCACCAGTCTATGGGATCATCATCATCACCAGTCTATGGGATCATCATCATCACCAGTCTATGGGATCATCATTACCAGTCTATGGGATCATCATCACCAGTCTATGGGATCATCATCATCACCAGTCTATGGGATCATCATTACCAGTCTATGGGATCATCATCACCAGTCTATGGGATCATCATCATTACCAGTCTATGGGATCTTCATCATCACCAGTCTATGGGATCATCATCATCACCAGTCTATGGGATCATCATCACCAGTCTATGGGATCATCATCATCACCAGTCTATGGGATCATCATCATCACCAGTCTATGGGATCATCATCATCACCAGTCTATGGGATCATCATCATCACCATTCTATGGGATCATCATCATCACCAGTCTATGGGATCATCATCATCACCAGTCTATGGGATCATCATCATCACCAGTCTATGGGATCATCATAATCATCACCAGTCTATGGGATCATCATCATCACCAGTCTATGGGATCATCATAATCATCACCAGTCTATGGGATCATCATCATCACCAGTCTATGGGATCTTCATCATCACCAGTCTATGGGATCATCATCATCATCACCAGTCTATGGGATCATCATCATCACCAGTCTATGGGATTATTATTTCCAGCATTTCTGTGGCTCATCTACTAGAAATACGTTGTTATCAGTGCTGACTATTCATAATCTATCAGTCCTCATTCCATCCTCAGGTGAGAGGCGGCGCCCGCTGATCTATGTTATTAATAATCATAAGAACATTCGTCCCAAAGAGAAAACACCTGAAGAACATTTGATTTTCCCCCTATCCTCACACCCGCTGGATCCCTCGTACAGAAGGAATGTACATGGAGTAGTGCTGGATGAATAGTTATGGGGATTCTTTTATAAATAGACCCCAAAGTGTCACCTCCATTCTCTTACCTTGCAAGGCTTCTTTCTTGGCCATCTGCAGCACGGGGGTTGTGCGGGCTCCTCCTCTATGGGACCCTCGTTGGGTTCTTCTGGGACTGTCGGATCTCCGGAATCCATTGACTTCTTCTACAGAATAAAACACAGATTTATCATTCTGTGATAAGGACCGGCAGGACCGGCTTTTCTTCTACAATGGGAAGCAACACTTTTAAAGCAAAACTGTATTTTATAACAGAGCAAGACCTCCATCCCCTCCCCCCAGGGCCGGACTGGCCCACCGGGACACCGGGAAAACTCCCGGTGGGCCGGCTGCCTGGCTGCTTCTGGGGCCGCTGTGAGGGCAGCGGCGCCTGAAAAAAATGGCTGCGTGGCCGGCCGACATGCAACTGCGCATGCGCCAGCGCAGTTCCGAAACTAGCCGTGCTCGGGAAAGCTCGTCCATGCTCCGCAATTTCCGGAAAGGCGTGCGCATGCGCAGTGACACAATGGCGCAGAGTGCCTCTGACCTCCTGTCCCCCCGCAGCCTCTGACCTCCTGTCCCCCCCCTCCGCAGCCTCTGACCTCCTGCCTCCTGTCCCCCCCTCTGCAGCCTCTGACCTACTGTACCCCCCTCCGCATCCTCTGACCTCCTGCCCCCCCCTCCGCAGCCTCTGACCCCCCCCTGTACCATCCACAGCCTTTGACCCCCCCCCCTGTACCATCCGCAGCCTCTGACCCCCCCCCCGTACCATCTGCAGCCTCTGACCTCCCCTGTACCATCCGCAGCCTCTGACCTCCCCTGTACCATCCGCAGCCTCTGACCTCCCCTGTACCATCCGCAGCCTCTGACCTCCCCTGTACCATCCGCAGCCTCTGACCTCCCCTGTACCATCCGCAGCCTCTGACCTCCCCTGTACCATCCACAGCCTCTGACCCCCCCTGTACCATCCGCAGCCTCTGACCTCCCCTGTACCATCCGCAGCCTTTGACCTCCCCTGTGCCATCCTCAGCCTCTGACCTCCCCTGTACCATCCGCAGCCTCTGACCTCCCCTGTACCATCCGCAGCCTCTGACCTCCTGCCCCCCCCTCCGCAGCCTCTGACCCCCCCCTGTACCATCCACAGCCTCTGACCCCCCCTGTACCATCCGCAGCCTCTGACCCCCCCCGTACCATCTGCAGCCTCTGACCTCCCCTGTACCATCCGCAGCCTCTGACCTCCCCTGTACCATCCGCAGCCTCTGACCTCCCCTGTACCATCCGCAGCCTCTGACCTCCCCTGTACCATCCGCAGCCTCTGACCTCCCCTGTACCATCCACAGCCTCTGACCCCCCCTGTACCATCCACAGTCTCTGACCTCCCCTGTACCATCCGCAGCCTCTGACCTCCCCTGTACCATCCGCAGCCTTTGACCTCCCCTGTGCCATCCTCAGCCTCTGACCTCCCCTGTACCATCCGCAGCCTCTGACCTCCCCTGTACCATCCGCAGCCTCTGACCTCCTGTCCCCCCCTCCGCAGCCTCTGACCCCCCCCCCCCCTGTACCATCCGCAGCCTCTGACCTCCCCTGTACCATCCGCAGCCTCTGACCTCCCCTGTACCATCCGCAGCCTCTGACCTCCCCTGTACCATCCGCAGCCTCTGACCTCCCCTGTACCATCCGCAGCCTCTGACCTCCCCTGTACCATCCGCAGCCTCTGACCTCCCCTGTACCATCCGCAGCCTCTGACCTCCCCTGTACCATCTGCAGCCTCTGACCTCTCCTGTACCATCCTCAGGCTCTGACCATCTCTTGTACCATCCGCAGCCTCTGACCTCCCCTGTACCATCCGCAGCCTCTGACCTCCCCTGTACCATTCGCAGCCTCTGACCTCCCCTGTACCATCCGCAGCCTCTGACCTCCCCTGTACCATCCGCAGCCTCTGACCTCTCCTGTACCATCCGCAGCCTCTGACCATCTCTTGTACCGTCTGCAGCCTCTGACCTCCCCTGTACCATCCGCAGCCTCTAACCTCTCTCCTGTACCATCCGCAGCCTCTGACCATCTCTTGTACCGTCTGCAGCTTCTGACCTCCCCTGTACCATCTGCAGCCTCTGACCTCTCCTGTACCATCCGCAGCCTCTGACCATCTCTTGTACCGTCTGCAGCCTCTGACCTCTCCTGTACCATCCGCAGCCTCTGACCTCTCCTGTACTATTCGCAGCCTCTGACCATCTCTGAAGTAAAGGGGAATGCAGTGGACACTGATATAAGTGGGGTCTCTGGTCACCAGTGCCCCCTTTATATCAGAGTGCAACCCCTTTCACACTGAGGCGCTTTGCATGCGCTATACCGCTAAAAATAGCGCCTGCAAAGCACCCTGAAAGAGCCACTTCACACACTCCAGTGTGAAAGCCCCGAGGGCCTTCACACTGGAGCGCTGCGCTGGCAGGAAGCCGAAAAAACCAAAAAATGTCCTGCTAGCCGCATCTGTGGAGCGGTGGAGAAGCGGTGTGTATATACCGCTCCTCCACCACTCCTGCCTTTTGATATGAATGTGCACTGCGGCTATACCGCCGGAAAAGCGCATTTTGCTGGTGGTTTTAACCCTTTTTCGGCCGTTAGCGGGGATTAAAAGTGCCCAGCTAGCGGCCGAATAGCGCCCCGAAATTGACGGTAAAGCGCCGCTAAAATTAGCGCCGCTTTATCGCCGACGCACCCACCGCCCCAGTGTGAAAGGGGCCTTCCTACTTAGATCATGATCTGCAATGTTCCCCTTTATGTCAGAGTTCCCTTGCACTGTAAAGGGGAATCCTGCAGACTCTGATATATGGGGGAACTCTGTGCTGCCTGCCGGGTTATATTACTCTGACCTTCATGTAAATGGAGAAATAGGGTTTTTGACTTTTGTTTAACTTAAACACATTGCTATCCCCACCTTCTGAAACCTATCCATTTCCCCATTTATATTATCTTTCGCTCATGGATGTAGCCTCTCATTGTATGGTAGCTTTCTCTGTCTGATGGTCAACTTGATTTCTATTTGGTGCTTTTTCTCTGTTTACTTTTTTATTATTATTATTATTTCTTCTTTCTTTATTCCCCCCACCCCCTTTTTTTTTTCTTTGTTTTTTGTTTTTGCTTTTGATTTAATATCATTGTTATGTACTTTTCCAATGCCTGCTATATCTTTATTCGATATTTCAAATTACTGTTTGATTTGTACTTTTCTGAAAATTTCTCAATAAAAATACAATTATAATAAAAAAAACACATTGCTAATAGTTTTAGCTACATGTTTATAAATTAAATATTGATATTTGCACTGAAAACTCCCATTTTAGGCAACGTTGTCTGTGCCAGTAAATGATAAAATTTGTGCTGTTTGTAAATTCCGTGTCTCTCTTATCTTTATATAATACACTCTTCAAATGTGCTTTAAAATGCATGGTTTTCCCTTTTATGTACAAGAAAATAATGACGTTATGATGTTGGGCTGGTATAATAATGCTATGGGGCTGGTATGAAATTATTTCCAGGGCTGGTTTTTATTCCCAGTCCGGCCCTGCCTCCCCCCTCCAGGGATACTTATAGTCGATCGTTATCTTATATCCGATGATGTTCCTGTCACCTGCGCGGCACGGTGATCACCGCACACACATGGGCGGGTCTGATGACAGGACGGGAGGGCTCGGAGTCATAGGAAGTAATGACCAGTATGCCAAGACCCCGTCTCCAGTATGGCGCAATGGACACATTGAGGGAAATCTCATTAGGGGGATATGATCTCCATGTATAAATACATAAGGGGGGGATATGATCTCCATGTATAAATACATAAGGGGGGGATATGATCTCCATGTATAAATACATAAGGGGGGATATGATCTCCATGTATAAATACATAAGGGGGGATATGATCTCCATGTATAAATACATAAGGGGGGATATGATCTCCATGTATAAATACATAAGGGGGGGATATGATCTCCATGTATAAATACATAAGGGGTGATATGATCTCCATGTATAAATACATAAGGGGGGGATATGATCTCCATGTATAAATACATAAGGGGGGATATGATCTCCATGTATAAATACATAAGGGGGGATATGATCTCCATGTATAAATACATAAGGGGGGGATATGATCACCATGTATAAATACTGTGAACTTTTGGGGATTATAGCTCCACGGGACTAAGTGCATAAACCGTTGACTTTTAAACAGAAAGGCTTTTATTTGTGAATAAAGCAAAAATAACGCTTAATTCAGCACACAGAAAAGTATAAACTAAAGTCCACTTATCTTCCAGCATAAATCAAAAGTCCTGCTTGTCTTCAGCACAAAAATAAACCAAAGGAAAGACACATACAGTTCTGTGTAGAGGAACTTCCAGAGCCCTTGCTGAATCTTTCCAAGCTCCCAGCAAACAGACACCTCCTCTCCACAGGTGCAATCCTCATACTCCTTCCACACACCTCTAGCATCACTTCCTGTTTTATAAACTGTCTTCCTGGAAGCCCTTAACCCCCTGTGTGCTGACTCCCAGTGGTCAGGAGTGGAGGCTCTATCCCACCCGAATGTCACTTTAGAGCCTCCGAAATTCCGGGCCCCAAATACCTCTCTATTAAGACAAAGAGGACTGCGAGCCAGTCCTCTCTGGACTATTTATTTTGCCAGAAATTTCTCACCCATTGGGTGACCTCCTGAACACTATTACCACTCGTTAAAGGGACCATAACCCAAATATTGGTGCTACATAGCACCCGTCCAGGACCCAACCTTGGCGTCCTGTACATTTCCCCCCCCTCTGCCTCAACGCGGAGGTGTTGGAGGCACCACTCGACACCATACAATGGACTCGGGAGAGGGCATCGGCATTCTGATGTTGTCTCCCGGGTCTGTGTTCTACCACGAAATTGAACTCCTGGAGAGAAAGGAACCACCTTGTCACCCTGGCATTGGTGTGCTTGTTTTGCCTCATCCAGGTAAGGGGAGCGTGGTCTGACATCAAGCGAAACTTCCTACCTAGGAGGAAATATCGTAGGGAGTCCAAAGCCCACTTGATGGCAAGACATTCCCGCTCTACCACAGCGTAGTTTTTCTCAGCTGCTGTCAGCTTCCTACTAAGAAAAACTACGGGATGCTCTTCCCCATTGATTTCCTGTGACAGGACTGCTCCCAACCCCTCACTTGAAGCGTCTGTCTGCACTACAAAATCTTTTGCGAAATCCGGAGCTACAAGCACCGGATCCTGGCACAATGCCGTCTTAAGCTTTTGAAAAGCTTTCTCGGCCTCGGCATTCCACTTTATCATCACTGACTTTCTGCCCTTGGTTAAGTCCGTCAGCGGTGCAGCAATGGTGGCGAAGTTGGGGACAAACCTCCTATAATAGCCAACTATGCCCAGAAACGCTCTGACCTGCTTCTTGGTTAGGGGACGGGGCCAGTCCTGTATGGCTTCCACCTTACTCATTTGGGGCTTCACCAACCCCCTACCCACAATATACCCTAGGTACTTGGCTTCCTCCATCCCAATGGCACACTTCTCCGGATTGATGGTGAACCCTGCTCTTCTCAAGGAGTCTACCACTGCCTGAACCCGGGGAAGATGGGACTCCCAATCAGTGCTGAAGATGACTATGTCATCTAAGTAGACGGAAGCGTACTGTTGATGTGGGCGCAGAGTTTTGTCCATGGCCCTTTGGAACGTGGCAGGGGCAGAGTGTAGACCAAATGGCATCCTTTTGTATTGGAAGTGGCCTTCCGGGGTAGAGAAGGCCGTTTTCTCCCTGGCTTCCTTGGTCAGGGGAATCTGCCAGTACCCTTTTGTGAGGTCCAGCGTGGTGATGTACCTGGCAGGACCTAACCTCTCAATTAGCTCATCTACTCGTGGCATGGGATACGCATCAAACTTGGAGACTTCATTAAGTTTTCTGAAGTCGTTACAGAAGCGGAGGGTGCCGTTGGGTTTGGGTACCAACACGATTGGACTTGACCACTCGCTTTGTGACTCCTCAATGATTTCAAGTTCGAGCATTCTTTTAACCTCGTCAGATACCGCCACCCTATGAGCTTCTGGGATACGGTAAGGCTTTAACCGGATTTTTACATTGGGTTCGGTTAGGATGTCATGCTTGATGACGTTGGTGAGACCAGGCAATTCTGAAAACATGACCCTATTTCTTTGCAGAAACTCTTTTGCTTGCTGGGTTTGGGGTCTAGTCAGGGTGGCAGCAACCTGCACCAGGTCGATCCCTGCATGGTCCCCTGACTGTACCCCTACCACTGCAGATACCTGTTCCCTGTCTCTCCAGGGTTTCAATAAATTCACGTGATAGATTTGGTAGGGTTTTCTTTTCCCTGGCTGGTGTATCTTGTAGTTCACCTCACCTACTTTCTCTACTACCTCAAACGGGCCTTGCCACTTGGCCAAGAATTTGCTCTCCACCGTGGGTATTAGAACAGCCACCCGGTCTCCTACTTGAAACTGTCTAATTTTAGCCGACCGGTTATACACTCTTCTTTGGGCATCCTGGGCCTTCTGCATGTGCTCCCTCACCAGCGGCATCACCTTAGCCACCCTCTCTCGCATTTGAGAGATATGTTCTACCACAGTTTTATGTGGTGAGGACTCACTTTCCCATGTTTCTTTTACTAGGTCGAGCAACCCCCGGGGCCTTCGTCCATACACTAGCTCAAACGGCGAGAAGCCCGTGGATGCTTGTGGAACCTCCCGGATGGCAAACAACAAGGCAGGGAGTAACATATCCCAATCCTTCCCGTCTTTCTGGACCACTCTTTTCAACATGGACTTTAGAGTTTTATTAAACCTCTCGACTAGGCCATCGGTCTGCGGGTGATAAATGGACGTCCGCAACTGCTTAATCTGAAACAGTTTGCATAAGTCCGCCATCACCTTTGACATAAAAGGGGTGCCCTGGTCCGTCAGTATCTGTTTGGGGAATCCAGTCCGTGAGAAAATTTGAAACAACTCCCGGGAAATGGCCTTAGAGGAAGCTTTCCTCAAAGGGATTGCTTCTGGATACCTAGTTGCGTAATCTAGTATGACCAATATGTATTGGTGCTCCCTTGCCGACTTTACCAGGGGTCCCACCAGATCCATAGCGATCCGCTGGAATGGGACTTCAATAATTGGCAAGGGTACTAGAGGGTTTCTATAGTGGGGCATCGGGGCAGTTAACTGGCAAATGGGACAAGATGCACAATATTTTTTAACCTCGGCCTTCACTCCTGGCCAATAAAACCGGTCGGTTATCCTGGCCTCTGTTTTCTCTGCCCCCAGGTGTCCTCCTAGTGCGTCGTTGTGGGCTAGATCAAGGAGCATCCGCCGATATGGTTGGGGAACCAGCAACTGCTCTACAGTTTCCCCTCGGCTCTCAGCTACTCGATATACCAAGTCCCCCTTCAATGCAAAATGAGGAAACCTCTGATCTGCCCCTGGCACTTGTGAGACCCCATCAATGACAGAAACCTGCTCTCGAGCATTGATCAAGGTAGGATCCTGTAATTGGGCGGTGCCGAATGCACCCCTGGATACATCCAGGTCTGGATGCACTGGCCTCGAGGATGTTTCCCCCTCATCCTCCACAGCCGGAGAGAGCTCCTCATCTTCCTCCCCCAGCATGACTTGTAATGGGAAAACTTCCCCCCCCTCAGAGATCAACTCGGTTTTAAGACCTGGAACAGAAACATTACCCACATTAGTATTCTCTGTAACTTCACTATCAGTGATGGGTATCTCCATATTAGAGGGGTGTGTTGTGGGGGTTTCAGGCCCGGATCCCTCAGACTCTGTCCCTTCCAGGCCCTGTGTCCCCAGTACTCCGGGCAGCCCCATCTGTACCTGGTTCCATAGTTCAAGGAATAGTGGACAGTCCCGCCCCACTATGATGTCATGTATTAAGCTTTTCACCACCCCAACCTCTTGTGTAACTGAAATATGGCCATAGGAAACCGTTACTGGGACCAGGGGGTACTCCCTGGTGTCCCCATGGATACACACTACCCGTAGAGTCTTATTCACTGGGCCAAGTCTCCCGAACACCCTGGCATGTACCAGTGTTATCATGCTGCCGGAGTCCAGGAGCGCCTTGGCAGGAAGGTGGTTCACCCACACTTCACACTCGAACCGTCCTTCAGCCAGATCAAGATGAGTGGCACACACTCTTTGCACATAGAAGGAGCTTCTCCGACCGGTCCCACAGTCCATAGGCTCCTCCTGCAGCGGGCACTGTGCCCGGGTATGCCCCCCAGGACCGACATCGCCAACACTGTAGGTCCCCCATCCGTGGGACAGGAACCAACCTTCGTGGTTCTGCGGAGGATGATGCAGGTTTGCGGGTTCCAACATCAGGCAGGGCTTCTCTCCTCGGTGCTGTGGCTGGTCTGGTTGCCCTTGGTGTGGGTTCCCGACGCTTGGCAGGCCCAAGCAGGTCCTCTACCACGGTGTACCTTTCGACCAACTCAACCAGCTGGTCAGCAGTTGCAGGGTCTCCGTGGCTTACCCAGCGCTGTAGGTCATTTGGCAGGGACCGCAGGTACCAATCCATCACCACCCGTTCCACCATTTGTGGGCCTGAAAATTTTTCCGGCTGCAGCCATTTTTTCACCAGCTGCACTAGTTCGTGCATTTGGGACCTAGGTGGTCGGTCAGGTTTGTACCGCCAGCGATGCACCCTCTGAGCCCAGACGGCTGTGGTCACTCCCAGGCGGGCCAGGATCTCTGCCTTCAGCCGTTCATAGTCGCTGATGTGCTCAGATGGGAGATCAAAATAGGCCTTTTGCGGGTCACCGGTGAGGAAAGGGGAGATAATGCCAGCCCATTGGTCACGGGGCCACCCCTCTCTCTCCGCTATTCTTTCAAAGGTGGTGAGAAAGGCCTCTACATCATCGCTGGGTGTTAGTTTTTGTAAGAAATGGGTGGCTCTCACGGACACTTGGTTGCCAGCGGCAACGACCGCTTGCTCTCGTCCCTGAGCCAGCCGCTGTACTGCCTCCTGCAAGGCAGCCACCTGTGCTCAAGTGGACTCCTGCTGGGCCGTAAACTGGGTAGTTAGCAGCAGTGTGCTTTCCTCATGGCGACGGTTTGCCTCTGCTAAAGCTTGCTGTTGGGTCGCAATGGCTTGTTGCTGGGTCGCAGTGGC
This sequence comes from Rana muscosa, assembly GCA_029206835.1. Lineage (NCBI taxonomy): Eukaryota > Metazoa > Chordata > Amphibia > Anura > Ranidae > Rana > Rana muscosa. The sequence goes on from JARGYO010005626.1 coordinate 227,856,554, forward strand.
TTGCTGCTGGGTCGCAGTGGCTTGTGCCAAAGCCTTGATGACCTCCTCCATGCCTTTGTCTGCTGTTTGCAATGTCTGAGCTGACTTCACCCAAGACATGCCATAAGCCCACTGTTTCTTTAAATGTCAGTTTGTTTTTTAAACGGTTTTTGCAGCTGCAAATGCACTTTGCACGCATCCAAGGCACCAGTTGTGAACTTTTGGGGATTATAGCTCCACGGGACTAAGTGCATAAACCGTTGACTTTTAAACAGAAAGGCTTTTATTTGTGAATAAAGCAAAAATAACGCTTAATTCAGCACACAGAAAAGTATAAACTAAAGTCCACTTATCTTCCAGCATAAATCAAAAGTCCTGCTTGTCTTCAGCACAAAAATAAACCAAAGGAAAGACACATACAGTTTTGTAGGGGAACTTCCAGAGCCCTTGCTGAATCTTTCCAAGCTCCCAGCAAACAGACAGCTCCTCTCCACAGGTGCAATCCTCATACTCCTTCCACACACCTCTAGCATCACTTCCTGTTTTATGAGCTGTCTTCCTGGAAGCCCTTAACCCCCTGTGTGCTGACTCCCAGTGGTCAGGAGTGGAGGCTCTATCCCACCCGAATGTCACTTTAGAGCCTCCGAAATTCCGGGCCCCAAATACCTCTCTATTAAGACAAAGAGGACTGCGAGCCAGTCCTCTCTGGACTATTTATTTTGCCAGAAATTCCTCACCCATTGGGTGACCTCCTGAACACTATTACCACTCGTTAAAGGGACCATAACCCAAATATTGGTGCTACATAGCAGTGTTTCTCAACTCCAGTCCTCAAGGCGCCCCAACAGGTCATGTTTTCAGGATTTCCCTCAGATGAAATAGCTGTGGTAATTACTAAGGCAGTGAAACTGATTACATCACCTGTGCAAAATAATGGAAAGCCTGAAAACATGACCTGTTGGGGCGCCTTGAGGACTGGAGTTGAGAAACCCTGCTACATAGCACCCGTCCAGGACCCAACCTTGGCGTCCTGTACAATACATAAGGGGGATATGATCTCCATGTATACATACATAAGGGGGGATATGATCTCCATGTATAAATACATAAGGGGGATATGATCTCCATGTATAAATACATAAGGGGGGATATGATCTCCATGTATAAATACATAAGGGGGGGATATGATCTCCATGTATAAATACATAAGGGGTGATATGATCTCCATGTATAAATACATAAGGGGGGGATATGATCTCCATGTATAAATACATAAGGGGGGATATGATCTCCATGTATAAATACATAAGGGGGGATATGATCTCCATGTATAAATACATAAGGGGGGGATATGATCACCATGTATAAATACTGTGAACTTTTGGGGATTATAGCTCCACGGGACTAAGTGCATAAACCGTTGACTTTTAAACAGAAAGGCTTTTATTTGTGAATAAAGCAAAAATAACGCTTAATTCAGCACACAGAAAAGTATAAACTAAAGTCCACTTATCTTCCAGCATAAATCAAAAGTCCTGCTTGTCTTCAGCACAAAAATAAACCAAAGGAAAGACACATACAGTTCTGTGTAGAGGAACTTCCAGAGCCCTTGCTGAATCTTTCCAAGCTCCCAGCAAACAGACACCTCCTCTCCACAGGTGCAATCCTCATACTCCTTCCACACACCTCTAGCATCACTTCCTGTTTTATAAACTGTCTTCCTGGAAGCCCTTAACCCCCTGTGTGCTGACTCCCAGTGGTCAGGAGTGGAGGCTCTATCCCACCCGAATGTCACTTTAGAGCCTCCGAAATTCCGGGCCCCAAATACCTCTCTATTAAGACAAAGAGGACTGCGAGCCAGTCCTCTCTGGACTATTTATTTTGCCAGAAATTCCTCACCCATTGGGTGACCTCCTGAACACTATTACCACTCGTTAAAGGGACCATAACCCAAATATTGGTGCTACATAGCAGTGTTTCTCAACTCCAGTCCTCAAGGCGCCCCAACAGGTCATGTTTTCAGGATTTCCCTCAGATGAAATAGCTGTGGTAATTACTAAGGCAGTGAAACTGATTACATCACCTGTGCAAAATAATGGAAAGCCTGAAAACATGACCTGTTGGGGCGCCTTGAGGACTGGAGTTGAGAAACCCTGCTACATAGCACCCGTCCAGGACCCAACCTTGGCGTCCTGTACAATACATAAGGGGGATATGATCTCCATGTATACATACATAAGGGGGGATATGATCTCCATGTATAAATACATAAGGGGGATATGATCTCCATGTATAAATACATAAGGGGGGATATGATCTCCATGTATAAATACATAAGGGGGGATATGATCTCCATGTATAAATACATAAGGGGGGATATGATCTCCATGTATAAATACATAAGGGGGGATATTATCTCCATGTATAAATACATAAGGGGGGATATGATCTCCATGTATAAATACATAAGGGGGGGATATGATCTCCATGTATAAATACATAAGGGGGGATATGATCTCCATGTATAAATACATAAGGGGGGATATGATCTCCATGTATAAATACATAAGGGGGGATATGATCTCCATGTATAAATACATAAGGGGGATATGATCTCCATGTATAAATACATAAGGGGGGATATTATCTCCATGTATAAATACATAAGGGGGGATATGATCTCCATGTATAAATACATAAGGGGGGGATATGATCTCCATGTATAAATACATAAGGGGGGATATGATCTCCATGTATAAATACATAAGGGGGGATATGATCTCCATGTATAAATACATAAGGGGGGATATGATCTCCATGTATAAATACATAAGGGGGATATGATCTCCATGTATAAATACATAAGGGGGGATATGATCTCCATGTATAAATACATAAGGGGGGATATGATCCAGTTACCACAGATGAAGTTGATGAACTCCTCTCCATGACCCACCTCACTACCTGTCCCTTCACAGTTGCTGCGATCACGTTCCAGCTCTATCCTAACCTCTCTAACCCGCATCTTCAACCTCTCCCTCTCCTCCGGAACCTTTCCTTCCCCGCTCAAACATGCACTGGTTACCCCCATACCTAAAAACCCTCACTAGACCCCACCTGCTTGAATAACTTAAGACCCATCTGTGACAGGGGTCACTTTGGGCACAGGGTGAGCAAGAAAATAACGGACATTAAGAATATGTCTTGGATTGCTTTAAAATGGGACAGTAATATTTTTCCACAATATTCCCCAGGATATCTGTAAAGAACTATTTACTGTTTGATTATGAACTCAACAGGTTAACTGAAAAAGTGACTCCTTCATAATGTTGGGACACATACTGTTAGATGCGAATGTCAACAACTCAAGCCCACCTGTCTGCCTGTTGTGATGTAAATAAATCTAGGATGGCTTCTGAGGATCTTTCATTGTGATAATTGACCCTGTATTGTGTGAAGAAGTCCTGTGATAATGTGTACTGTGGTTTAGGAGACAGCAAGGCTAGCCTAAAGGTCATTTGTCCGAGTCATCAGCTGTAGTTAATTAGCTCATGTAAATTAGGTCTGGTCAAGGGTGTATTGTCAGAGGAAAATGAGGAGAATGTAAGAACCTCCTCTTTTGGTGTATAAAACTTGTAGTTTTTCAATAAAGATTGTCAGACCTCCTGGAAACCTCAAAACAGAGCGTTTGTCTCGTTTGTGGAGGGAGAAGTATTTGCATGGGGTCTTATTCGGCTGGTTGGAGTGTCTGGTAGCTGTCGTGTGTTCGGGAATGGAATATCTTAAACGGCGTTACCCCTTTCGTATTGGGCTTGCCGTTACACCATCTCCCTGCTCCCATTTGCCTCCAAGCTCACAGAATGTCTTGTCCATGACTAAGTGAGGCTCTACCTCACGTACGACAACCTTCTCGACTCCCTACAGCCCGGCTTCCACCCACAACATTCTACTGAAACTGCCCTACTAAAACTCACCAAAGACCTACTAACTGCTAACACCAATGGCCATTACTCCATACTAATACTCTTATGCCCCATACACACGATCGTTTTTCATGCCATTTTTTAAACCAACGTTTTTCTCGTCGTTTTTTTTCGTGTTTCCTCTCAAGCCTGTCTTGCGTACACACGATCATTAAAAAAAACGTTCAAGCAAAGCGCAGTGACGTACAACACGTACAACGGCACTATAAAGGGGAAGTTCCGTTCGGATGGCGCCACCCTTCATGTTAGTAAAGTTTGTTGAGCGACGATTCGCGCTTTTCAGCCTCGTGCTTTTCAGTCCGTTACAGCGTGACGAATGTGCTATCTCCATCACAAACGCTAGTTTTACCAGAACGAGCGCTCCCGTCTCATACTTGATTCTGAGCATGCGCGTTTCTTTTCACCTCGTAAAAGCATACACACTATCGTTTTTCACGTCGTTAAAAAAAACGACATGAAAAACGAGCATAGAGCAAAAAATAGAGCATGTTCGAAATTTTCAATGGCCGTTTTTCACGCCGTTAAAAATGCTCTGGAGCATACACACGATCGGTTTTAATGCCCATTTTTAAAAGTGGCATTTTTAACGGCATGAAAAACGATCGTGTGTATGGGGCATTAGACCTCTCTGCTGCCTTTGACACAGTTGACCACCTGCTCCTCCTCAGCAAACTACACTGCCTTGGCCTCTGTGATTCTGCTTTATCCTGGTACTCCTCCTACCTATCTCAGCGCACTTTTAGTGTCACTTACAACTCCATCTCCTCCGCTCCTCTTTCTGTTGGGGTACCCCAAGGCTCTGTCCTTGGGCCTCTCCTATTTTCTCTCTCTCTACCTCTTCCCTGGGCCAGTTGATAACCTCCCATAGCTTCCAATACCACCTCTATGCCGACAAAACCCAGATCTATCTCTCCACTCCTCAACTCACCCCCTCGATTTCCTCATGGATCTCTGTAACGGGAGGGCCCGTGGAACCTAGAATCCCTTAGAAAGTATGGGATACCCTTACTTCAGCTCCCCATGCACCTCTTATGTCTAAATCACCCTGTGTCTATTAGGGGCACAGGGTGAGCAAGAAAATAACGGACATTAAGAATAGGTCTTGGATTACTTCAAATGGGACAGAAATATTTATTAACAATATCTCTCAAGAAATATGAAGATGTTATCCCCTGTACCTGTGAGGGCTATGCCCAGGAAGTATAACTCCTTATATGGGCATTCCAGGATGTTCAATTTAAGAGTCATTAGATCTCATTGTTGCTTGTGCTAATTGACCTTGCAATTGTGTGAAGGTGTATTTGTGATAATGTTGATTGTGTCTTTTGAGCTACCAGACGGCAAGTCTAGCCTAAAGGTCATGTCTCTGAGTCATCAGCTGCTGTAAGGGATTAGTTAATGAGCTCATGTTAATTAGGTCTGGTCACAGGTGTGTTTTCAGAGTAATATGAGCAGGATATGTATGCACCTCCTCTTTTACTGTATATAAGTCTGTAGTCTTTCAATAAAGATTGTGATTCCTGCTTGAACCTCACACAGAGCCTCGTCTTGTATTTGGGGGAGAATTATTCATGTGTACGGTAGCTGCCTTGTGTTCGGGAATGTAATATCCTAAACGACCTTAACCCCTTTCATACACGGGGCGTCGTTACATTGGTGGCAAGCAGCGGGATTATTCCCACAGCCAGAAGGACAGCTACAAGAGGACTCTTCTCTCAATGACTTACTGGAGAACCGGGGCAGACCAGCCAACAACCGTAATAAGAGGGACATTATCGCAGAACTAGTCAAAATGGATAGAGCCGAAAGACCCAACATAACCGAAAGACCCAGCGTAACAAACAGGACACCCGAAGAGGCAAGTTTGAGCGGGCTGTTAAAATAAGACTGGCACAGTATGGTCCTAACCCTCCAGCGGAGATCATAGACCTAGTTATAGCGGCTGTGGATGCAAATTTGCTACAGCAAAGAGGTGCTGCAGCAGAAGTCACAGCAGCACCAACCGAAAGGAGAGGAGAGGTACAGATACTAGCCGCCATGGAAGAGGAATTCAGAAGGAGGTTGCGAGAGATACAGCAAAGAGGACCAGTATCAGAGCAGGTCCTGCTGGGATGGTCTGATTCTATCTGCTGCGAACTCTGGAAGAAAGTGCTAGCTCTTGAGCAGCAACACCAGGGAAAGGTTCTCCCCTCCATCTATGTAAGGTACTGGTCGCAGTATGATGTACGAATGCTGTTATTGGGGGAACAACCGAAGCAGGAGTGGACAGCTGAGTTAAGCAGGCTGATCCGGGCAGAGATGCAGTTGGACGAGACCTACAGAGCCCTCCGGTGGTATGTAGCCCAAGAGTGCCCGTGGTCAGCGGATGACAGCCCCACAGAAGGCTTTGACTATGATGGCCTGGGATTGTTGTATTGGAGGCTGTCCAGGGACCCTGACTTTGGGAGTGATCGGGAGTGGCGTTTGGAGGAAATAATGGAGCACAGAGAACGAAGACTGAATGTCTCGGAAGGGCACTGGGCAGAGGAAGATTTGGAGTTTCTGGCCGTTCAGGAATGGGAGCTGGAGATCGCCTACAGACAGCTGCTAGACTCTGCTCAGCAGAAGGGTGGGGCTCCCTTTGCCTGGGACTATCAGGAAATACCAGTTGACAACTCTGAAATCCTGGCTGAAGAATCGGCAGTGGAAAATATGGAGAGTGCCATCCCCAAAGCTGAAGTGCTGACTGACCTTGATGATCCTGTTTCTGCTTGGGATGATCTTGGATGGAGGAATGTACCTGTCTAGCAGCATGCCAGAGAATCGGCAGTGGAAAATATGGAGATTGCCATCCCCAAAGCCGAAACGGATGATGTGGAGTCCCCAGCAGAAGTGCTCGCAACAGGGCAGAGTGCTACCAAACTCTACCCAGCAATGGCAACAACTGTGGAGTTTCAGGGAGCCGGGGCAGTTGGCCCCTCTCTCCAGCAACAAGCTGAGGTGGTAAAGCTTTTACTCCCAGCTGAATCACTGGCAGCAGGGCAGAATGCTACTGGCCTCTGCACACAACTGCAGCTTGAGCTTATATCGGGGGATGGGACTGCGGTCTCCACTCACAGAAACCCAGCAGAAGAGCTGGCACCAGAGCAGAGCGCTGCTGGCCTCTGCCCTCAACTAACAGAAGAGGGAGTTCCTGTGGTAGTGGATGGGACTTCGGTCTTCACTGACACAACCCCAGAAAATGGTGCGACACTGAGACAGGAGGATGTCAGCCTTGCTTTGCAAGCACTAGGGGATTTTCACCTACCACAAGTGGATGGGACTTCAGTCTCCACTTGTATACTCCAGGGATGCTGGGCAGTTGGCCCAGATACCCAACAGCATGACGGACTGAGCCAAGTCACCCTGTCTTCTCTCCAGAGGCTGAAAGGACTCCAGGGAGAAGGGCCAGTCCAGGCTTCTCCCCAGAGGCGGGTATGTTCTCTGAGAGAGGCAGAGGTTGGCTGGGTGAGTAATGCTCTGTTTGGAGCAATTTGTTTAGGGTACTGTGTGGATACCGGCATTGGGGGAATGAAACTATGGACTAACTTCGGAGTCAACCCGTCTGGGGTCTCCTCCTGTGTTAGTCTCCTGCCGAAAGGGGAGAGATGTAACGGGAGGGCCTGTGGAACCCAGAATCCCTTAGAAAGTATGGGATACCCTTGCTTCAGCTCCCCATGCAGCTCTTATGTCTAAATCACCCTATGTCCATTAGGGGCACAGGGTGAGCAAGAAAATAATGGACATTAAGAATATGTCTTGGACTACTTCAAATGGGACAGTAATATTCATTAACAATATCTCTCAAGAAATATGAAGATGTTATCCCCTGTACACTGTGAGGGCTATGACCAGGAAGTATAACTCCTTATATGGGCATTCCAGGAAGTTCAATTTAAGAGTCATTAGATCTCATTGTTGCTTGTGCTAATTGACCCTGCAATTGTGTGAAGGTGTATTTGTGATAATGTTGATTGTGTCTTTTGAGCTACCAGACGGCAAGTTTAGCCTAAAGGTCATGTCTCTGAGTCATCAGCTGCTGTAAGGGATTAGTTAATTAGCTCATGGTAATTAGGTCTGGTCACAGGTGTATTTTCGGGGTAATATGAGCAGGATATGTATGTACCTCCTCTTTTACTGTATATAAGCCTGTAGTCTTTCAATAAAGATTGTGATTCCTGCTTGAACCTCACACAGAGCCTTGTCTCGTATTTGGGGGAGAATTATTTGTATGGGTTTCTTGTTCGCCTGGTTGGAGTGTCCGGTAGCTGCCTTGTGTTCTGAAATGGAATATCCTAAACGACTTTAACCCCTTTAATACACGGGGTGTCGTTACAATCTCAAACTTACTGAATTACATATCGGTATGGATGTCACACCACTTCCTCAAACTCAATCTTTCTAAAACTGAGCTGGTTATATTTCCTCCTTCCTGATCCCCCAGTGTGACTTCACCATTAATATCAACAACACAACTATTAGTCCCTCCACACATGCCAAGATCCTGGGTGTAATCCTTGACTCTGACTTCTCCTTCAGCCCCCACATCCAATCACTGGCTAAATTCTGCCGCCTTACCTCCGCAACATCTCCAGAATCCGACCCTTCCTGACTAATGACACCACCAAGCAACTTATTCACTCCTTGATTATTTCCCGCCTTGACTACTGCAACTCTCTCCTTAATGGCCTACCCTTACACAGGCTGTCCCCCCTTCAGTCTATTATGAATGCTGCTGCTAGACTAATAAACCTCACTAACCGATCTGTGACTGCTGCTCCTCTGCCAATCCCTTCACTGGCTTCCCCTACCCCACCGTATAAAATTCTAAATACTAACCATAACATACAAGGCCATCCACAATATCGCCCCATCTACATCACCAACCTCATCTGCAGATATGGCCCAAATCGTCCCCTGCGCTCCTCCCAGGACCTCCTGCTCTCTAGCTCCCTTGTTACCTCCTCCCATGCTCGCCTTCAGGACTTCTCCAGAGCCTCTCCCATCCTTTGCAACTCCCTGACCCAGTATGTCCGATTAGCCCCTACCCTGTCCACCTTTAGGAGATCCCTGAAAACTCATTTATTCTGGGAAGCCACACCCACCTAACAACTATCCCCGAGCCACCCCCATCAAATTCTCTGCAGCTATTACCTTTTTACCACCACCCCCTCCCTTCAGAATGTAAGCTCTACGAACAGAGCATTTTTCTGGGTTAAATTGACAATGTTGCTTGATATGGCTGTGTCTGGTATAGCAGCTTGGATGTGGGCTTGTGGCTGTCGTTTTGCTGGATGTGGGGATGTCTCTTACTGGATATGGGGCTGTCTCTTACTGGATGTGGGACATTCTCTTACTGGATGTGGGACATTCTCTTACTGGATATGGGGCTGTCTCTTACTGGATGTGGGACTGTCTCTTACTGGATGTGGGACAGTCTCTTACTGGATATGGGACTGTCTCTTACTGGATTTGGGACTGTCTCTTACTGGATTTGGGACTGTCTCTTACTGGATTTGGGACTGTCTCTTACTGGACATGGGGCTGTCTCAAGCTGGATATGACCCTGTCTCAAGCTGGATATGGGGCTGTCTCTTACTGGATATGGGACTGTCTCTTGCTGGATATAGGGGGGTGACTCTTGCTGGATATGGGGGGGGTGTCCCTTTACTGGATATGGGGCTGTCTCTTACTGGATATGGGACTGTCTCTTACTGGATATGGAACTGTCTCTTTCTGGATATGGGACTGTCTCTTGCTGGATATGGGGATGTCTCTTGCTGGATATGGGGGATGTCTCTTGCTGGATATGAGGGATGTCTCTTGCTGGATATGGGGGATGTCTCTTGCTGGATATGTGGGATGTCTGCTGGATATGGGATGTAGGGGGCTGTCTCTTGCTGGGTATAGGGGGCTGTCTCCTACTGGACATGGGACCGTCTTGCTGGATATGAGGGGTGTCTCCTGCTGGATATGGGGGATGTCTCTTGCTGGATATGGGGGATGTCTCTTGCTAGATATGGGGGATGTCTCGCTGGATATGGGGGATGTCTCTTTCCTGGATATGGGGGATGTCTCTTGCTGGATATTGGGATGTCTCTTGCTGGATATTGGGATGTCTCTTTGCCAGATATGGGGATGTCTCTTGCTGGATCTGGGGGATGTCTCTTGTTGGATATGGGGGATGTCTATTTGCTGGATATGGGGGATTTCTCTTTGCTGGATATGGGGGCTGTCTCTTACTGGATGTGGGACTGTCTGGGGAACCAGGGGAGCACACATGAGGCCGGGCAGCAGAAACAAGAGGATCAGGGACAGGAGGGGCGGCGGGGGGGGGGGCAGAAATTACTGTTACCAATCCCCTACATCTTCCTTCTGTGGCAGCTAAATGCCAGAGGGAGGTAGAGGAGAAGAAGCCAACTTTCAGCTGTTGCAGGAGGAAAATGGAGATTGATCCCCAGGATTAGGGCGTGCCTAGGCACACCCAGCACACCCGATGTGCACACTTATGGGTGTGACCTAGGGAAGGGGGGGTTGCCTTCCTCCTGGATCATCTGTAGGTAGAGGATGGTGTCCTGTATATAGGATTGTATCATTTCTTTTCCTTTCTTGGTTAAACTGGATGGACTTGTGTCTTTTTATAACCAGACTAACTATGTAACTAATGACAGATAAGTATTGATACATTGTCCTCATTATAGATCTGCAGAACATTGCTCTGTAAAACCTATAAATTGTGTGGAGCCCACACACCGTACAACCCCCCCCCCCCCCCCCCCCCCGGGAACTCACCTCTCCTCCATCCTGGTACTCCGTCTGGTCACAATTAGATGGGGTCACCAGCAGCACGTAGACCACGAGACCCCCCAAGATCAGAAGAGTCCTCATAACTGATGCTCAGCCCGATCCTCACTACAGCAACAAGACAGAAAGACGTACTATGTGTGACCCCCACCCTCCGTATACCTCACAGTGCTGAGAGAAGTTCTTATATACCACCTTTCCCCTCCTTCCCTTCTTGCTGGGACTTGCCGGCTGTGGGATCCAAACCTAAAGATGAGTCAAAACCCTTCCCTGTTCTACTGTCACATTGTCTTTTGTGTTTTACTGATGATATGTGATTATTTCCTAGAAATGTATTGTAGCATCCTCCTAGGTGGGTGCTAGGAATGACATAAGTTAGATGTACAGTGCCCTGCAAAAGTATTCGTACCCCTTGAATAGGGATGAGTGGAACACCCCCCCGGTTCGGTTCGCACCAGAACCTGCGAACGGACCGAAAGTTCACGCGAACTTTAGAACCCTATTAAATCGAATCAACATGACTGTTCGAAAACTAAAGTGCTAATTATAACGGCTAATATGCAAGTTATTGTCCTAAAAAGGGATTGGGGACCCGGGTCCTGCCCCAGGGGACATATATCAATGCAAAAATAATTTTTAAAAACTGCAGTTTTTTCGGGAACAGTGATTTTAATGATGCATAAAGTGGAAAAAAATGTGAAATATTCCTTTAAATATCGTACCTGGGGGGTGTCTAAAGTATGCCTGTGAAGTGGCACGTGTTTCCCGTGTTTAGAACTGTCCCTGCACAAAATGACATTTCTAAAGGAATAAAAGTAATTTAAAACTGCTTGCGGCTTTAATGTCATGTCTGGTCCCGGCAATATGGATAAAAATCATTGAGAAAAATGGCATGGCTACCCCACCCCAGCCCATTACCTGCCCCTTTGGGTCTTGTATGGATATTAAGGGGAACCCTGCACACAAAATAAAAAAAGGCCCTATATACTCCGAACAGCCGTATACAGGCGGTGCATACAAGACAGGGACTGTAGGTTTGTTCTTATGTAGAATCTGTTTGTAATTTTGAACAGGTACATTGTTTAAGTGTAGCTCCAGCCAAAAAATCTATTTTTAAGCTTTTTTGGAAAACATAGGGAAGGGTTATCACCCCTGTAACATTTGTTTTGCTGTCTGTGCCCCTGTTCAGAAGATTTCGCCTCACTTTCCGTCCCAATGACAACTGTTTTTGGAAAAGTGTTTTTTTTATTGAAACAAGGATTGGTGATCAAGCATCAGTAGAGAGGAGACACCTTTTTCCCATATGAACTCTTACAGGAGAGAATTTCCCTTCCTAGGGGTAGATTTCCTCTCACTTCCTGTTGTCTTCTTCCGTTTGCAAGTAGGAGTCGTTTGTAAGTTGGATGTTTGAAAGTAGGGGCCTGCCGTATATACTCTGCAGAAATTGGCCCCTTAGGTGTTGGTGTTGGCACAACACTGTAAGCCCTCACAGTTACTCTTGGTGGGTGCTGGAACGCCCTGCTGTGAAATATTAGATCATGAATTGTAATTACATGCCATTGTTGAACAGTGGTAAGAAAAATTGGGCCTTTGGTGGTGGTGCTGGTGCCGCAACACTGTAAGCCCTCACAGTTACTCTTGGTGGGTGCATGAATGGGCCCTGCTGTGAATTATTAGATCAAGAATTGTAATTGCATGCCCCTGTTAAACAGAGGCAGAAAAATTGGGCCTTAGGCGCTGGTGCTGGTGCCACAACACTGCAACCCCTCACAGATACTGTACTTAGAGCGCAGCAATGAGCCCTGTTGCAAAGTATTGCATCAAAAATTGTAATTACACGCCCCTGTTAAACAGGGGCTGAAAAATTGGGCCTTAGCCACTGGTGGCGGTGCCCAGAACCAAAAATGTTCTTTCAAGCTATCAGCATGATTATTGAGGAGGAAGAGGATAGTCACTCAGCATAACAGGATAGTCACTCTGCATCAGCATAGGCAGTCTTGAAGGGAGCTGACATTTCAAAGAAAACTATTCTGTTACATCAGCATCAGGTGCTTGGTAGCTGGTGGTGATCCAAGACTGATTCATTTTTATGAAGGTCAGTCGATCGACCGAGTCGGTTGACAGGCGCACCCTATGATCGGTTACAAAGCCTCCAGCAGCACTGAATGTGTGTTCCGAAAGAACGCTGGATGCAGGACAGGCCAGTATCTCAATTGGATACTGTGCAAGCTCTGGCCAGTGATCCATCCTCAAGACCCAGTAACCCAGAGGATTTTCGGTGGGGAAGGTGTCCAAATCTGATCTTGCCCCTAGGTATTCCTGCACCATGTAAACCAGATGCTGGCGATGGTTGCTGGAACCGATCATACCTTGGGGCTGCGGACTGAAAAATTGTCTGAACGCATCGGTCAGACGGCCACCTTCTCAACCGCTCCTTCTTTTACTGACCGAAGCCTCAGCAACACGTTGTCCAGGACCAGGAATTTGTAACCTCCCAATCTCTGGGAATGCGTTGCACAGACCTTTCTGCAAGGCCTCCCGAAGATGTTTCATCCTCTGCTCCCTCTGCAATGGCAAGATAAGGTCCGCAACCGTACCCTTGTAACGTGAATCAAGGAGGGTTGCCAGCCAGTAATGATCCCTCTCCTTGATCGCACGAATACGAGGATCCTTACGCAGGCTTTGCAGGATCAGGGAGGCCATGCAGCGTAGGTTTGCTGAGGCATTCGGTGCCGAGTCCTCTGGGTCACTGAGGACGACATGATCCGCAGCCACCTCCTCCCAGCCACGTACAAGTACACGGGTGTCTTGGGACTGTAATTGATCCCTTGAAGACTGCTGCTGATGCTGAGTGCTAGGCTCCACTTCCATGCTGCTGACACAATCCTCCTCCTCCTCATCCTCTTCCTGTGTGATAGCCGGGCCAGCAGGAACACTGTCTGGATAAAGGGGGCCTTGAGAGGTAAGGAAGTCCTCCTCTTCCTGCCTCTGTTCTGCCTCAAGTGCCCTGTCCACACACATAGATCTGTACTTACATCTAGTAGTACTGTTGTATGATTTATTGTTGTATATGTTTTTAGTGGATGAGTTTTTTATCATTATATACATCGCTATCTGACCACTTCTCAGCCCCCAACTCCCCCCAACTTGCATCACCCCCAGACCACTTCATACAGACATCACTCCGAGCTGCTTCCTACCCCCCAGCTGAGGGACATCATTCCATGGTCACTTTCCTTCCCTTATCTTCCCAACATCACTCCCTGGTCACCCCATAGACACCGCAAGAAATCCCTCCCCATTCTGCCACCGCCATACCCTCCGAACTCCTCTCCTGTACTAACTGCCCCCATCATACCCTCCACACTCCTCTCCTGTACATGCTGCCCCCATCATACCCTCCACACTCCTCTCCTGTACATACTACACCCACCACCCTACCCTCCATACTTCTCTCCTGTACATACTGCATCCATCATACCCTCCACACTCCTCTCCTGTACATACTGCACCCACCATACCCTCCATACTGATTTCCTGTACATACTGCCCCCATCATACCCTCCGCACTCATCTCCTGTACCTACCGCCCCCATCATCCCCTCCACACTCCTCTCCTGTACATACCGCCCCCATCATACCCTCTGCACTCCTCTCCTGTACATACTGCCCCATCTTACCCTCCGAACTCCTCTCCTGTACATACTGCCCCATCATCCCCTCCGCATTCCTCTCCTGTACATGCTGCCCCCATCATCCCCTCCACACTCCTCTCCTGTACATACCGCCCCACCTCATACCCTCCAAACTCCTCTCCTATACATACTGCCCCATCATACCCTCCACACTTCTCTCCTGTACCCACCATACCCTCAATACTGCTTTTCTGTTCATACTGCCCCCATCATACCCTCCGCACTCCTCTCCTGCACATACCGCCCCCCTCATACCCTCCAAACTCTTCTCCTGTACATACCGCCCCCATCATCCCCTCCGCACTCCTCTCCTGTACATACCGCCCCATCATCCCCTCCGCATTCCTCTCCTGTACATGCTGCCCCCATCATCCCCTCCACACTCCTCTCCTGTACATACCGCCCCACCTCATACCCTCTAAACTCCTCTCCTATACATACTGCCCCATCATACCCTCCACACTTCTCTCCTGTACCCACCATACCCTCAATACTGCTTTTCTGTTCATACTGCCCCCATCATACCCTCCGCACTCCTCTCCTGCACATACCGCCCCCCTCATACCCTCCAAACTCATCTCCTGTACATACCGCCCCCATCATCCCCTCCGCACTCCTCTCCTGTACATACCGCCCCCCTCATACCCTCCAAACTCCTTTCCTATACATACTGCCCCATCATACCCTCCACAGTTCTCTCCTATACATACTGCCCCCATATTACCCACTGCACTTCTCTTCTGCAGAACCCTGTGCATTCAGATGTAAAGGGGAACTCTGCGGATTCAGATCTAAAGGAGAACTCTGTTGACTCTGATATAAAGGGGGACTCTTGTGATTAACTCCATATGATTAGAAATTTTCTTAAATCACAAAATTATATGTACAGTGTATACTACATAAAAAAAATTAGCTGTGCATTGCTTTGTACAGTGGTAATGAATTTAATCTACTACAAAAAATATATATATATATTGGCGAGCGCTGCTAATGTGTTCGAGTTTGGCTTGAGGAAAAGGTGGCAACCCTAATCGAACGTCATTCCTCTCAGTGCAGGTTTCAGAGAGGACTGAAGGTATAGTGGGGTTGGAGATCCCAGCTGATGAGGAGCAAGGAGAGGTCCGCCTTGTTCTTTGGTGTGGGTCTTTTAGGTGTGCTTGACAACGGACTGCATGGCAGGTCGACATATGTCTGGTCAAGCAGGTGGTGCCCAAGCGGCTGATGTTTTGGCCACGGGAGATACGCTTCAGACATATGTTGCAAATGGCAACAGTGCGATCTGATGCACTTGACTCAAAAAAGGCCCACACCAAAGAACTTTTGGAATAACGCGCAGATACAGCAGCGCCCTGCACATGCGGAGCTCTGTGGTGTGATGCAGTCAGTGTGCTGCCCTTAAGCTGGCCCCTGGAGGGCATCCTGCCTCGTTGGAGATGTGCCTCCTCCTCATCCTCCTCCTCCTCCTCTCTCCTATTAGGCACCCACGTGGAGTCAGTGACCTCATCATCTCCTCCCTCCTCATCACTGGAGCCAATCTGGCAGTATGCTGCAGCTGGGGGAACATGACTGCCAGATAGCTGACCTTGTTGGGCACCCCCTCTCTCTGGGCTTGCGTTACTACCCCCTCTCTCTGAGCTCACGTTACTGCCTTCTTCCAGCTGGGTTCCATCATCGGAGCCTTCAAAACGCTGGGCATCCTCCTGGAGCATGTACCCAACACTGTGGTCAAACAGTTCGGGGGACTCCTCAGGAGGACGTAGTGGGGCTAGGGAAGGAGTGACTGATGCCATTGAGCTGAGGAAAGAGGCCGCTTTGGCAGTTGCTTTTCCAGACAAAGTACCCTGAGCCTGGGTGAGAGAGGAGGAGGAGGACGGCTTGGTCATCCACTCTACCAAGTCTTCGGCATGCTGCGGCTCAACATGGCCAGCTGCCGAAAAGAAGGACAAGCGTTTCCCATGGCCACGTGCTGATGAGAATGCACCGTGTCCACGACCAGCATCACTGTTGCCTCTAGACACAGAGCCTGCTTGCCCTCTTTTATTGCCTCGTGACTGTCTGCCTCTCCTTGTTTGTCTTCCAGACATACTAATGGCCTGCTGTGGTGTTAGTATGGGAAAAGCAGAAATTGTTTTCAGTTCGTTTTAGGTGAAAACTGTGCAGAGGACACAGTACACTGAAAATACTTGCAGCTCTCTGCTTGTGGTTTTATTATGAGAACACCACTATAATAGTCACTAACTGTATTCAGGTGAGCTTTAGGTGGATGCTATGCAAAGCACACATTAGTACACTAAGTGAAACACTGACTGTCTGCAGCTAGCACAATCACCGGCCTGCCTGTCACAGTATAGAGAATAACTGTATTCTGGTGAGCATTAGGTGATCGCTATGCAAAGCACACAGTAGTACACTAAGTGAAACACTGACTGTCTGCAGCTAGCACAATCACCAGCCTGCCTGTCACAGTATAGAGAATAACTGTATTCAGGTGAGCTTTAGGTGATCGCTATGCAAAGCACACAGTAGTACACTAAGTGAAACACTGAAACCCTGTACACACGATCGGTTTAACCGATGAAAACCGTCCGATGGATTGTTTTCATCAGACAAACCGATCGGTCTTTTTTCCATCGGTTTTAAAAAATAGAACATGTTTTAAATTTTTCCGATGGATAAAAAACCGTTCGAAAACTCTGATCGTCTATGGGCAAGTCCATCGGATAAAAAACCCACGCATTCTCAGAATCAAGTCAACGCATGCTCAGAAGCATTGAACTTAATTTTTCTCGGCTCATCAGAGTGTTTTACGTCACCGCGTTTGGAACGGTCGGTTTTTTGACTGATGGTGTGTAGGCAAGACTGATGGAAGTCAGCTTCATCGGTTTTCCGATGGACAAAACCATCGGATTAGAATCCATAGGATATCTGATCGTGTGTACGAGGCTTGACTGTCTGCAGCTAGCACAATCACCTGCCTGCCTGTCACAGTATAGAGAATAACAGGAACGGATCTAGCTAAACTGAATACAGTGTATAAATATATATACAACACCTAGGATGCATATATATCCTCTACACACTGTACCTGCAGCTAACTGACTCGCCTGCCTGCTCTATCTAATGCAATATAAATGACACTGTCTGTCTCTCTCTCTCTGTAACTCTCTCTTTCACAAATGCCAACACACTACACAAGGCCGACTTCCAGGCGGCCTTATATAGTGTGGGGCGTGTACCTACTCCTCTGAGTCATGATTGGCCAAAGCTACCCTGGCTTTGGCCAATTACGGCTCTCTGTACAGACGGCGCTGTGATTGGCCAAGCATGGGGGTCATAATGCATGCTTGGCCAATCATCAGCCAGCAATGCACTGCGATGCCGCAGTGAATTATGGGCCGTGACACGCCACTCAAATTTGGTGCGAACGGCCCATAACGTTCGATCTTCGTCGAACGATCGAACAGCCGATGTTCGAGTCGAACGTGTGTTCAACTTGAACACGAAGCTCATCCCTACCCTTGAAATATTCCACATTTTGTCGTGTTACAACCAAAAACGTAAATGTATTTTATTGGGATTTTATGTGATAGACCAACACAGAGTGGCACATAAAATTGTGAAGTGGAAGGAAAATGATAAATGATACAAATAAATATGTGAAAAGTGTGTGTGTGTGTGTGTGTGGGGGGGGGGGGGGGTTGAATTCAGCCCCCTTTACTCTGGTACCCCTAACTAAAATCTAGTGGAACCAGTTGCCTTCAGAAGTCACCTAATTAGTAAATAGAGTCCACCTGTGTGTCATTCAATCTCAGTATAAATACAGCTGTTCTGTGAAGCCCTCAGAGGTTTGTTAGAGAACCTTAGTGAACAAACAGTATCATGAAGGCCAAGGAACACACCAGACAGGTCAGGGATAAAGTTGTGGAGAAGTATAAAGCAGGGTTAGGTTATAAAATAAAATCTCCCAAGCTTTGATCATCTCACGGAGCTCTGTTCAATCCATCATCGGAAAATGGAAAAAGTATGGCACAACTGCCAGTGTAGCCTCCTCATTGTTCTGGGTTCTCTAGGGCCTATAAAAATGTAAGAGCGGGCAGTCAGCAAATTAGATGTGTCATTTATACCCTAATGCCGCGTACACACGATCAGAAATTCCGACTAGAAAACCGTGTTTTTTTTCCGACGAAATGTTGGTTCAAACTTGTGTTGCATGCACACGGTCCAACAAATCTTGTCGGAAATTCCGACCGTCAAGAACGCGGAGACGTACAAGACGTACGACGAGCCGAGATCAATGAAGTTCAATAGGCAGTTCGGCTCATCTGCTTGATTCTGAGCATGCGTGTTTTTTTGCGCGTCAGAATTGCATACAGACGAGCGGAATTTCCGATAGGATTTTAAGGTGCTCATGCATTTTGGTCCTCTTTATGTGGCCAGGCTGTGAAAAAATCTCACACATGTAGTATCACTATTCTCAGGAGGAGTAACAGAATGTATTTTGAGGTGTGATTATTGGTATGTACATGCTGCGTGTTAGAAATATCTTATAAAGTCACAACTTTGTGTAAAAATTACGTTTTAATTTTCTTTCCACATTTTCCAAAAACTTGTGGCAAAAAATGACATGTTCAAAAGACTCATTATGCCTCAAAGAAAATACCTTGGAGTGTTTGCTTTCCAAAATGGGGTCATTTTGTGGGTGTGTTTTCATTGTCCTGGTTAGGGATGAGCTTCGTGTTCGATTCGAACTCATGTTCGACTCGAACATCGTCTGTTCGGCCGTTCGACGAATTTCGAACAATATGGGCCATTCGCGCAAAATTCAAATGGCGTGTCACTGCCCATAATTCACTGCGTCATCGCAGTGCCCTGCTGGGTGATGATTGGCCAAGCATGCACTATGACCCGCATGCTTTGGCCAATCACAGCGCCGTCAGCACAGAGAGCCATAATTGGCCAAAGGAAGGGTGCCTTTGGCCAATCATGGCTCAGGGGAGTAGGTACACGCTCCACACTATAAAAGGCTGCCTGCGAGTGTGTTGAGGCGTTGTGACTGAGAGAGATAGAGAGAGAGTCAGAGTGTCATTTAATTTCAGTTAGATAGAGCAGGCAGGCGATTCAGGTAGCTGTAGTCAGTGTATTTAGTATAAATATGCAATCCAGGAGTTGTGTGTATATATATGTATATATATATATATATATATATACACTGTATTCAGTTTAGCTAGATCTCACTTCAGAGTTTTCCTGTTATTCTCGCTGCAGTATATTAAGTCAGTGTACTGTATTCTGGGCAGGCACAGTGTGCAGGTAAAGCTGACTGCAGACCATCCCTGTTCTCTTCCTAATAATACAGACAGGCAGTTGATTGAGCTAAGCTGCAGTATATTAAGTCAGTGTACTATATACAGGCCACAGTGTGCACGTAAAGCTGACTGCAAACTATTGCTTTTCTATTACTGATAATACAGGCAGTTGATTGAGCTAACCTGCAGTATATTAAGTCAGTGTACTGTATACTGGGCACAGTGTGCAGTTAAAGCTGACTGCAGACAATTCCTTGTGTACAAATTCCAATACATCAAATAAAGTATGTCTGGAAGGCCAACAAAGAGAGGCAGACACAGGCCAATAAAAGAGGGCAAGCAGGCTCTGTGTCTAGAGGCAACAGTGCTGGTCGTGGACATGGTGCACTCTCATCAGCACGTGGCCGCAGGGCACGCTTGTCCTTTTTTTTGGCAGCTGGCCGTGTTGAGCTTCAACATGCCGAAGAGTTGGTAGAGTGGATGGCCAAGCCCTCCTCATCCTCCTTATCCTCTCTCACCCAGGCTCAGGGTACTTTGTCTGCCAAAGCAGCTGCCAAAGCGGCCTCTTCCCTCGGCTCAATGGCATCAGTCACTCCTTCCCTAGCCCCACCATGTCCTGAGGAGTCCCCCGAACTCTTTGACCACAGTGTTGGGTACATGCTGCAGGAGGATGCGCAGCGTTTTGAAGGCTCCGATGATGGTACCCAGCTTGAGGAAGGCAGAAACGTAAGCTCAGAGAGAGGGGGTGCCTAAGAGGGACAGCAAACTGTCAGCCATGTTCCCCCAGCTGCAGCATACTGCCAGGTTTGCTCCAGTGACGAGGAGGGAGGGGATGATGAGGTCACTGACTCTACGTGGGTGCCTGATAGAAGAGAGGAGGAGGAGGAGGAGGAGGAGAAGGCACATCTCCAACGAGGCAGGATGCCCTCCAGGGGCCAGCTTAAGGGCAGCCAACCGACTGCATCACATCGCAGAGCTCCGCATGTGCAGGGCGCTGCTGTCTCTGCGCGATATTCCAAAAGTTCTTTGGTGTGGGCCTTTTTTGAGACATGTGCAGCAGATCGCACTGTTGCTATTTGCAACATATGTCTGAAGCGTATCTCGCGTGGACAAAAGATCAGCCGCTTGGGCACCACATGCTTGACCAGACATATGTTGACCTGCCATGCAGTCCATTGGCAAGCGTACATAAAAGACAACACCAAAGAACAAAGCGGACCACTAATTTCTCCTCATTAGCTGGGATCTCCAACCCAACTATACCTTCAGTCCTCTCAGAAACCTGCACTGAGAGGAATGAAGGTGTAGAATTAGGTGTGTCACAGCCAAGTACTTGCGGGCAATCTGCTATTGGTACACCGACGTCCGATCATACCGGGCAAATTTCCCTGCCCCAGCTGCTGCACCGCCAAAAGAAGTTCGCTCCCAGCCATCCACATGCCCAGTGGTTGAATGCTAGCTTGGCTAAATTGCTAGCACTTCAACTGCTGCCTTTTCAGTTGGTAGACTCTGCCCCCTTCCGTGAGTTTGTGGAATGTGGGGTTCCTCAGTGGCAGGTTCCCAAATACCACTTTTTTTCACGGAAGGCGATTCCGGCTCTCTACCGGCATGTGGAAGGCAATGTCTTGGCCACGCTGGACAGGGCGGTCAGCGGTAAGGTGCATATTACCCCTGACTCATGGTCCAGCAGGCATGGAAAGGGACGTTACCTATCTTTCATGGCGCATTGGGTGACTATGCTGGCAGCTGGGAAGGATGCAGGACAAGGTGCAGTAGTGTTGGAGGTTGTTCGCCACCACGCCTCCAAAATGTTACTGCTGGTGATTCTGACACACCTCTCTCCTCCACCCCCTCCTCTTCCTCTTCCTCCATGGCCTCTTCCTGTGCTGATTTGTCCTCGGAACCAGCGGTGCTCCGTAGGCGTTCAAGGGGCTACGCCAGTACGCAGGCAAAAAGATGCCATGCGGTTCTTGAGCTGGTGTGCTTGGGGGACAGGAGCCACACTGGGGCAGAGATTCTGTCAGCTCTGCAGGGGCAGGCTCAGAGGTGGTTGACGCCATGCCAGCTTAAGCCAGGAATGGTGGTTTGCGACAATGGCACCAACCTCCTCTCCGCCCTCCGACAGGGACAGCTGACCCATGTGCCAGGAATGGTGGTTTGGGACAATGGCACCAACCTTCTCTCCGCCCTCCGACAGGGACAGCTGACCCATGTGCCATGTTTGGCTCGCGTCCTTAACTTGGTGGTGCAGTGGTTCTTGGGCAGGTACCCGGGCTTACAGGATGTCCTGAGGCAGGCCAGGAAAGTCTGTGTGCATTTCCGCTGGTCATATAATGCCAGTGCTCGACTGGCTGACCTCCAAAAGGAATACAACCTGCCCAAGAACCGCCTAATCTGTGACATGCCCACTAGGTGGAACTCAATATTGGCCATGCTGCAGTGGCTGCACACACAGCAGAGGGCCATCAGTGAGTACCTCTGCGACTATGGAACCAGGACAGGGTCAGGGGAGCTTGTTTTTTTATTGCCACGCCAGTGGGTCATGATCAGGGATGCATGCACTGTCCTGTCACCATTTGAGGAGGCCACGCGGATGGTGAGCAGTGACAGTGCATGCATCAGTGTCACTGTCCCTACTTGTCCACCTGTTGGAGCACACGCTGCGTGGAATAATGGACAGGGCACTTGAGGCAGAACAGAGGGAGGAAGAGGAGGACTTCCTGGCCTGCTGATCACACAGGAAGAGGATGAGAATGAGGATTGTGTCAGCATGGAGGTGGAGCCTAGCACTCAGCATCAGCAGCAGTCTTCAAGGGATCATTTACAGTCCCAAGAAACCCATGGACTTGTACGTGGCTGGGAGGAGGTGGCTGCTGATCATGTCGTCCTTAGTGACCCAGAGGACTTCGGACCGAATGCCTCAGCAAACCTACGCTGCATGGCCTCCCTGATCCTGCAAAGCCTGCGAAAGGATCCTCATATTCGTGGTACCAAGGAGAGGGATCATTACTGGCTGGCAACCCTCCTTGATCCACGTTACAAGGGTAAGGTTGCGGACCTTATCCAGCCGTCGCAGAGGGAGCAGAGGATGAAACATCTTCGGAAGGCCTTGCAGAAAGGTTTTTGCAACGCGTTTACAGAGCCTGGGAGGTTACAAATTCCTGGTCCTCCTGGAGAACGTGTTGCTGAGGCTTCGGTCAGTCACAGAAGGAGCGGTGGAGAAAGTGGCCGTCTGACTGATGCGTTCAGACAATTTTTTATTCCGCAGCCCCAAGGTATGATCGGTTCCAGCAACCATCGCCAGCATCTGATTTACATGGTGCAGGAATACCTAGGGGCAAGATTAGACTTGGACACCTTTCCCACCGAAAATCCTCTGGGTTACTGGGTCTTGAGGATGGATCACTGGCCAGAGCTTGCACAGTATGCAATAGAGCTACTGGCCTGTCCTGCATCCAGCGTTCTTTCAGAACGCACATTCAGTGCTGCTGGAGGCTTTGTAACCAATCACAGGGTGCGCCTGTCCACCCAATCGGTCGATCGGCTGACCTTCATAAAAATAAATCAGTCTTGGATCACCAGCTACCAAGCACCTGATGCTAATGTAAACAAATATTTTTTTTTTTGAATGTCAGCTCCCTTCAAGACTGCCTATGCTGATGCTGAGTGACTATCCTGTTATGCTGATTGACTATCCTCTTCCTCCTCAATGTTCATGCTGATAGCTTGTAAGAACATTTTTGGTTCTGGGCACCGCCACCAGTGGATAAGGCCCAACTAGAGTATCTGTGAGGGGTTGCAGTGTTGTGGCACCAGCACCAGTGCCTAAGGCCCAATTTTCTGCCCCTGTTTAACAGGGGTGTGTAATTACAATTTTTGATGCAATACTTTGCAGCAGGGCTCATTCCTGTGCCCCAATTATAGTATCTGTGAGGGGTTGCAGTGTTGTGGCACCAGTGCCTAAGGCCCAATTTTTATGCCCCTGTTTAACAGGGGCGTGTAATTACAATTTTTGATGCAATACTTTGCAGCAGGCCTCATTCCTGCGCTCCAACTAGAGTTTCTGTGATGTGTTGTGGCACCAGCACCTGTGCCTAAGGCCCAATTTTTCTGCCCCTGTTTAATAGGGGCATGTAATTACAATTCTTGATCTAATATTTCACAGCAGGGCGTTCCAGCGCCCACCAAGAGTAACTGTGAGGCCTTACAGTGTTGTGGCAACATATATGGCAGGCCCCTACTTTCAAACATACAACTTACAAACGACTCCTACCTACAAACAGAAGGAGACAACAGGAAGTGAGAGGAAATCTACCCCTAGGAAGGGAAATTCTCTCCTGTAAGAGTTAATATGGGAAAAAGGTGTCTCCTCTCGACTGATGCTTTATCACCAATCCTTGTTTCCCTAAAAACCCCAAATTTTCTAAATCCAATTTTCATTGGGACAGAAAGTGAGGTGAAATCTTCTGAACAGGTGCACAGACAGCAAAACAAATGTTACAGGGGTGATAACCCTTCCCTATGTTTTCCAAAAAGCTTATAAATAGATATTTTGGCAGGAGCTACACTTAAAAAATGTACCAGTTCAAAATACAAACAGATTCTACTTGTAGCACACGGCCTTTTCACTCCCGTCTTTGGCTCATTTACAGGAGGAAAAGGAGCCCGATGCCACCATGCCCGTACCCTCTGGTTTGCAGAGGTTAAGAACACTTGTAAACTACGGGTCTTGCAGCAAGGTTCTCCTCAAAGTTGGTTCTCGTCCCCTAGAATGTAAAGGACAAGTCTCTATACCCCAAGTAACTTCAAGGTCCACACCAGTAGCAACTCCAACGTAGAGTTTATTTTCTTTATGCACAAGGTTGAGAAGAGAGAAAGGTGTTAGGGAGACAGATCAGATTCAGACACTCCTGGCTTCTTCGCCACTCGGTCCCGAGTGGGTATAGCTCACCTGGATAGTTACCCAACGGCACTAGCAGCCGGCATGTAGCTCGAACAGTCAATCAGATTCCCTTAATAGATGCGATCGGGAGATCCCCTGCCACAGAATCTATAGTGTCCCAAACCTCCTAATGATTACATTGTTAGGTCCCTTTTCGGATGGATGACATCCCTCCTGAGAGTTAATGGGCCCCTTCCTTCACTGTGATCTCTCACCAGTCCTTCGGAACGGTCCTCCCCCAGCCTCCTCTTCCAGATGCGGGTCCCCTCGCAAGGCGGCACCCTGGGATTCTTCCTCCCCGAAGTGGGCTCCAGCTAAAGGTGCTGGGCCCAGGGCTGAAGTTGCAGTCCCAGGACTAAAGGTGCCTGGGACTGAGGCGCACGGCCCCTTGGTTTGGAGGGCCATGCACTCGAACTTGGACTCCAGATTTGTAGGTTCCCCCCGGGTACAGGTCCCCGGGGTAGCAAGTCCACCCTGACCAATGGCGTCTGCCCCTTTTGTACCCTCTCCCGGCATGCACAGCGGGTAGACCACGCCCACTGCACGGCTGCCGAGAGAGGACACCCAATCCCCACTCCATCACCTGTGGGTCAACCCTGAGTAAAAGCGACAGCGCCACCCATACTTCTAAGGGGAACTGCACACCAGGTGAAACAGCAGCAAGGCAGAGTCCAATAAATTGAAAGATCCGAGCCAACTACCATTCGAATCACCCCTAAATTTAATGTAACCGCCCCCAAAATTTGGGACCCCCGCTACATACTCCCCCTTCTTAGAGTCTTTGGTCCCCAAAGATAAAATGTTAACAAATTTTGTTGCATATGAACATACAACACAATTCACGGCTACAAAGGAGCCTGGAAGGGGAACCTCCCACCAAGCTCTGGGAGAGAGGTTGTCCTGCCCACAGGTCACATTAGTGGAAGTGGCCTGTCTAACTGTGCCAGGGAGTGAGCTAGTGTTGCCCTCTACTAAATTCACGGTAGAGGGGACATGCTTATTTACTGTCCTTCTTGCAGTGGCAATAGTCTCTTCCGAGCACTCCCCCATCTGAGAATACGTTAGTCTTCTTGGGGGGTGGATGGTCCTTTTCTCCCTTTGTTCTCTAGGAGCCGGGGTTTCAACCGCAGGGGGTCCTTCCAATTCTCCTTCTACCAAGTCAGGTGTATTGGATTCAAATGACCCAGAGGCATCCATTTCAGGTGCAGAGAAATACAAGGAATCTCTGGGATCTTCTTCTGAAAAAGAGTCTTGAGCATCCTCCCATTCCTCAGTAAGAGTAGCAAGTGGTATGAACTCAGCAGCCTCAGCATTTAAAGTGTCTCTAGTGGTAGCCTCGGATGATGGAGAGGCCCTGGTCATGGATTCAGGTATTGGTGGTGTCCATAACCAATCAAGTTCCAATTCTTCCTCGTCACTCTGGTCTTGGGCATCCATCTCTCTTGAACTAGCTGCTTGAGATCTAGTAGCAGGTGTAGGGGTATTTGAGACTGAAAGGTGCTCAGAAGGATCTGAGGTAGGGGGCAAACGAACTGCTTTGGAGAGGGGCAGTAGGTGATTCCTGTGCCATGTCTTCAATGGTCCCACACTTCCTTCTGGTTTAGGTTGGTACACTGGTAAACCTGGCAGTTGTTTACAGATTACATACGGTTGGGACCTCCACCGGTCAGCCAGCTTATGCTTCCCTGGTATACCTAAGTTCCGCAACAGCACCCTGTCTCCTGGTTGCAGGTCATGAATCCGAACCTTGAGGTCGTAGCTCCGCTTATTTCTGGCTCCTCTTTGGTCGGAAGTGGCCTGGGCCTTTTCATACGCCAGTTTTAAACTTTGTCGCAACTGATCCACATATCATTTCTGAGAAGCTGCTGATGTATGATCTCTCGAAGTGCCAAAGGCCAGATCTACCGGTAGTCTTGCCTCCCTACCGAACATCAGTCTGTATGGGGAGTATCCAGTAACATCACTAGTTGTACTATTATATGCATGCACAATGGCAGCCACATGCTTGCCCCAATGCTGTTTCTTCTCACTACTCAAAGTCCCCAGCATATTTAGCAATGTCCGATTAAATCGTTCGGGCTGGGCATTTCCTTGTGCGTGGTAAGGGGTGGTTCTGGTCTTCTTTATACCCAGGGAATCCAGCAGTTTCCATATCAGTCTACTTTCAAAGTCCCTTCCCTGGTCTGAGTGGAGGCGTTGAGGTAGTCCGTAATGTACAAAGAACTTCTCGACAAGTACCTTGGCCACTGTGGAGGCCTTCTGGTCTTTGGTTGGGAATGCCTGAGCGTAGCGAGTGAAATGATCGGTTATCACCAGAACATTCCCATGTCCACTCAAATCAGGTTCTATACAAAGAAAATCAATGCATAACAGATCCAAGGGCCCTTGACTTTACAGGTGGCCCATTGGGGCAGCTTGATGAGGCAGAGTCTTTCTTTGTATGCAACTTGCGCATGAATGGCAATATTCCTCCACTTCAACCCGCATACAGGGCCAGTAAAACCGGTTCCTCGCGAGCTGAAAAGTTCTTTCCGACCCTAGGTGACCATGCTCATCATGTAAAGCGGTCAGAACCAGTGTTGCCAACCGTCCGTTTTTTTACGGACAGTCCGCAAAAATGGGTACTTTTTCGCCCGTCCGTAATTGCCCGTAGTAACGGGAATGCGCCAGTAAAAATAGCCGTGACCGGGTCTGGCTTGGAACTGCGCATGTGCAGTTCCGGAACTTGCCGAATGCCGAGCCGAGCAGATCCTGTATACGGCCGGCGGGGGGGCGGATCTCACAGGCTGTGCACTTTACTGGCGAGGCGAGTCACGTGATTAGCACATCCCGCCAGGCGCGCCAGCATTTAAAATCTGTTCACTCAGAGTCTCCAGGCCAGCCTCGGAGTCTGTACTCACACTCCTCTCTGCATCCATCCGCTCCGACTCTCTCTGCCCTCTCCTCACACACACAGGACGCGGCCCCTCCTCCCACACACAGGGGCTGCTCGGGATTCGGAATGTAATCTCCTCACTGTGACGGGAGAGCGGCCTCCTTCCCCTGACTGCGGGCTGGGGCCAATACACACACCTGGCCCAGGATTCTCACTGCAGAGCTCAGGGTGGGAGAACCTGCTTGTTATAGCTGAGCTCTGCTAGGACAGTGCAAGCTCTATGGAGCCTACTCCAGTCACCGCATGGAGGGGACTGAGCATGGAGGAGCCTTGCATCCAGGGCCAGGCAATCCAGAGTCCACGGGGACCGGCCCAGGGGGAGTCGGGGATGGATGGAGTGACAGCCCAGCCGAGTGAGCCAGCCCGACGATGACAGCAGGTGGGGATAAAGGCAGGGTGCATTGGTGGCAGAGGCATTGGTGGCAGAGGGGAATGGTGCATTGGTGGCAGAGAGGAGTGGTGCATTGGTGGCAGGGGGTGAAGGTGGCAGAGGGGAATGGTGCATTGGTGGCAGGGGGGAATGGTGCATTGGTGGCAGGGGGTGAAGGTGGCAGGGGGGAATGGTGCATTGGTGGCAGAGGGGAATGGTGCATTGGTGGCAGAGGGGAATGGTGCATTGGTGGCAGGGGGGAATGGTGCATTGGTGGCAGAGAGGAGTGGTGCATTGGTGGCAGGGGGTGAAGGTGGCAGGGGGAAATGGTGCATTGGTGGCAGGGGGGAATGGTGCATTGGTGGCAGAGGAGTGGTGCATTGGTGGCAGGGGGGAATGGTGCATTGGTGGCAGGGGGAATGGTGCATTGGTGGCAGAGAGGAGTGGTGCATTGGTGGCAGGGGGTGAAGGTGGCAGAGGGGAATGGTGCATTGGTGGCAGGGGGAATGGTGCATTGGTGGCAGGGGGTGAAGGTGGCAGGGGGGAATGGTGCATTGGTGGCAGAGGGGAATGGTGCATTGGTGGCAGGGGGGAATGGTGCATTGGTGGCAGGGGGTGATGGTGCATTGGTGGCAGAGGGGGATGGTGGTGGCAAAGGGTATTGGAGGTAGGGTGTGATGGTGGCGGTGGCAGGGGGTGATGGAGGCAGGAGGTGATTGGACTAAATAATTTGCCCTTATTATGTCGAAAATAACAAATATGTTTTTTACCTTTTAATATCTACCTTAAATCACAGTGCTATTTGCCTAGCGTACTTGTTTGTAGCCTAAATACTGAAATTTGCACCTAAAAATGTAATTTTGTAACTTTTGTGAAATGGCAGTAAAAACGTGGCTGTGCCAGTAAATTTTAGGTGTTGTGCCAGTAAATTTCAATCTGGTAGGTTGGCAACACTGGTCAGAACAGTCTTTCGGTACTTCTCGGGCAGAAACAGTTGCCATTTATTCTCCAGATCATCAGAGGGGCCCCTTCGGTAGACCACCCCTTGATGTATCTGTAACCGATCCCATTCCTTCCTTAGTAGGCCAGCCTCCTTTGAGGGGTCCTTCAGAAGTAAGTCTGGGGTTTGTTTCACCAATGCTTCCAGGGCCAACCTTCCCAGTGGGTCTTCCAGTTGATCTCTTCTCAGATCTTTCTTTGAAAGTCTGGGTTAGTGATGAGCCGAACACCCCCGGGTTCGGTTTGCACCAGAACCCGCAAACGGACCGAAAGTTCGTACGAACATTAGAACCCTATTAAATACAATGGATGCGAACGTTCGAATTCTAAAGTGCTAATTATAACAACTATTATGCATGTTATTGTCCTAAAAAGGGTTTGGGAACCCGGGTTCTGCACCAGGGGACATGTATCAATGCAAAAAGAAGTTTTAAAAACGGTCGTTTTTCGGGAGCAGTCATTTTAATGATGCATAAAGTGAAAAAAAAAAAGTCAAATATTCCTTTAAATATCGTACCTGGGGGGTGTCTAAAGTATGCCTGTGAAGTGCCACGTGTTTCCCGTGTTTAGAACTGTCCCTGCACAAAATGACACTTCTAAAGGAAAAAAAAGCCATTTAAAACTGCTTGCGGCTTTAATGTAATGTCTGGTCCCGGTAATATGGATGAAAATCTTTAAGAAAAATGGCATAGCTACCCCATCAACCCCCCCCCCCCCCTACCCCAGCCCATTACCAGCCCCTTTGGGTCTTGTATGGATATTAAGGGGAACCCCGCACATAAAATAAAAAAGGCCCTATATACTCTGAACAGCCGTATACAGGCGGTGCATACAAGACAGGGACTGTAGGTTTGTTCTTATGTAGAATCTGTTTGTAATTTTGAACAGGTACATTGTTTAAGTGTAGCTCCAGCCCAAAAATCTATTTTAAAACTTTTTGGAAAACATAGGTAAGGGTTATCACCCCTGTAACATTTGTTTTGCTGTCTGTGCCCCTGTTCAGAACATTTCACCTCACTTTCCGTCCCAATGACAACTGTTTTTGAAATGTGGTGTTTTTCTTGAAACAAGGATTGGTGATAAAGCATCAGTACAGAGGAGACACCTTTCTCCCATATTAATTCTTACAGGAGAGAATTTTCCTTCCTAGTGGTAGATTTCCTCTCACTTCCTGTTGTCTTCTTGCGTTTGCAAGTAGGAGTCGTTTGTAAGTTGGATGTTTGAAAGTAGGGACCTGCCGTATATACTCTGCAGAAATAGGCCCCTTAGTTGTTGGTGTTGGCACAACACTGTAAGCACTCACAGTTACTCTTGGTGGGCGCTGGAACGCCCTGCTGTCAACTATTATATCAGGAATTTTAATTACATATAATTGTTGAACAGTGGTAGTAAAAATTGGGCCTTTGATGGTGGTGCTGGTGCCACAACACTGTAAGCCCTCAGAGTTACTCTTGGTGGGTGCAGCAATGGGCCCTGCTGTGAATTATTAGATCAAGAATTGTAATTGCACGCCCCTGTTGAACAGGGGCTGAAAAATTGGGCCTTTCGTGGTGGTGGTGGTGGTGTTGCCACAACACTGTAAGCCCTCAGAGTTACTCTTGGTGGGTGCAGCAATGGGCCCTGCTGTGAATTATTAGATCAAGTATTGTAATTACATGCCCCTTGTGAACAGGGGCTGAAAAATTGGGCCTTTCGTGGTGGTGGTGGTGGTGGTGGTGGCGTTGCCACAACACTGTAAGCCCTCAGAGTTACTCTTGGTGGGTGCAGCAATGGGCCCTGCTGTGAATTATTAGATCAAGAATTGTAATTGCATGCCCCTGTTGAACAGGGGCTGAAAAATTGGGCCTTTCGTGGTGGTGGTGGTGGCGTTGCCACAACACTGTAAGCCCTCAGAGTTACTCTTGGTGGGTGCAGCAATGGGCCCTGCTGTGAATTATTAGATCAAGAATAGCAATTGCATGCCCCTGTTGAACAGGGGCTGAAAAATTGGGTCTTTCGTGGTGGTGGTGGTGGTGGTGGTGTTGCCACAACACTGTAAGCCCTCAGAGTTACTCTTGGTGGGTGCAGCAATGGGCCCTGCTGTGAATTATTAGATCAAGAATTGTAATTACATGCCCCTTTTGAACAGGGGCTGAAAAATTGGGCCTTTCGTGGTGGTGGTGGTGGTGGTGGCGTTGCCACAACACTGTAAGCCCTTAGAGTTACTCTTGGTGGGTGCAGCAATGGGCCCTGCTGTGAATTATTAGATCAAGAATTGTAATTGCATGCCCCTGTTGAACAGGGGCTGAAAAATTGGGCCTTTCGTGGTGGTGGTGGTGGTGATGGTGTTGCCACAACACTGTAAGCCCTCAGAGTTACTCTTGGTGGGTGCAGCAATGGGCCCTGCTGTGAATTATTAGATCAAGAATTGTAATTGCATGCCCCTGTTGAACAGGGGCTGAAAAATTGGGCCTTTCGTGGTGGTGGTGGTGGTGGTGGTGGTGGTGGTGTTGCCACAACACTGTAAGCCCTCAGAGTTACTCTTGGTGGGTGCAGCAATGGGCCCTGCTGTGAATTATTAGATCAAGAATTGTAATTACATGCCCCTTTTGAACAGGGGCTGAAAAATTGGGCCTTTCGTGGTGGTGGTGGTGGTGGCGTTGCCACAACACTGTAAGCCCTCAGAGTTACTCTTGGTGGGTGCAGCAATGGGCCCTGCTGTGAATTATTAGATCAAGAATTGTAATTGCATGCCCCTGTTGAACAGGGGCTGAAAAATTGGGCCTTAGGCACTGGTGGCACAACACTACAACCCCTCACAGATACTGTACTTGGAGCACAGCAATGAGCCCTGTTGCAAAGTATTGCTTCAAAAATTGTAATGACACGCCCCTGTTAAACAGGGGCTGAAAAATTGGGCCTTAGGCACTGGTGCCACAACACTCCAACCCCTCACAG
The DNA here is from genome assembly GCA_029206835.1 of Rana muscosa. NCBI lineage: Eukaryota > Metazoa > Chordata > Amphibia > Anura > Ranidae > Rana > Rana muscosa. The sequence goes on from JARGYO010005626.1 coordinate 227,888,522, forward strand.
ATACTGTACTTGGAGCACAGCAATGAGCCCTATAGCAAATTATTGCTAAAAAAATTGTAATTACACGCCCCTGTAAAACAGGGGCTGAAAAATTGGGCCTTAGCCACTGGTGGCGGCACCCATAAACAAAAATGATCTTCCAAGCTATCATCATCAATCGTATCATTGAGGACTCGGAGGAGGAGGATAGCCAGTCAACATAACAGCACAGGCACTCAGCATCAGCATCAGTCTTGAAGGGATGTGACATGTTAAAATCAATTAGTCTGTTATATCAGCATCAGGTGTGTGGTAGCTGGTGGTGATCCAAGACTGGTTCATCTTGATGAAAGTCAGTCGATCAACCGAGTCGGTGGACAGGCGCACCCTGTGATCCGTGACAAATCCTCCAGCAGCACTGAATGTGCGTTCCGAAAGAACGCTGGATGCAGGACAGGCCAGTAGCTCAATTGCATACTGTGCAAGCTCTGGCCAGTGATCCATCCTCAAGACCCAGTAAGCCAGAGGATTTTCGGTGGGGAAGGTGTCCAAGTCTGACCTTGCCCCTAGATATTCCTGCACCATGTTTATCAGACGCTGGCGATGGTTGCTGGAACCGATCATACTTTGGGGCTGCGGACTAAAGAATTGTCTGAACGCATCGGTCAGACGGCCACCTTCCCCACCGCTCCTTCTTTGACTGGCCGAAGCCTCAGCAACTCGTTGTCCAGGACCAGGAGTTTGTAACCTCCCAGTCTCTGGGAACGCGTTGCACAGACCTTTCTGCAAGGCCTCCCGGAGTTGTCTCATCCTCTGCTCCCTCTGCGACGGTAACATAAGGTCCGCAACCTTACCCTTGTACCGTGGATCAAGGAGAGTGGCCAGCCAGTAATGGTCCCTCTCCTTGATCCGAAGAATACGAGGATCCTTCCGCAGACTTTGCAGGATCAGGGAGGCCATGCAGCGTAGGTTTGCTGAGGCATTCGCTCCGGAGTCCTCTGGGTCACTAAGGACGACATGATCCGCAGCCACCTCCTCCCAGCCACATACAAGTCCACTGGTTTCTTGGGACTGTAAATCATCCCTAAAAGACTGCTGCTGATGATGCTGAGTGGCAGCCTCCACCTCCATGCTGACACAATCCTCCTCCTCCTCCTCCTCCTCCTCTTCCTGTGCGATGGGTGGGACAGAAGGAACACTGTCTGGGTAAAGGGGGCCTTGAGAGGCAAGGAAGTCCTCCTCTTCCTGCCTCTGTTCTGCCTCAAGTGCCCTGTCCATTATTCCACGCAGCGTGTGCTCCAACAGGTGGACAAGAGGTACAGTGTCACTGATGCATGCACTGTCACTGCTCACCATCCTCGTGGCCTCCTCAAATGGTGCCAGGACAGTGCATGCATCCCTGATCATGCCCCACTGGCGTGGAGAAAAAAAACCAAGCTCCCCTGACCCTGTCCTGGTGTCGCACAGGTACTCATTGATCGCCCTCTGCTGCGTGTGCAGCCGCTGCAGCATGGCCAACGTTGAGTTCCACCTGGTGGGCATGTCACATATAAGGCGGTTCTTGGGCAGGTTCAACTCCTTTTGCAGCTCAGCCAGGCGAGCACTGGCATTATAAGATCTGCGGAAATGCACACAGACTTTCCTGGCCTGCCTCAGGACATCCTGTAAGCCCGGGTACCTCCCCAAGAACCTCTGCACCACCAGGTTAAGGACGTGAGCCACACAGGGCACATGGGTCAGTTGTCCCTGTCGGAGGGCGGAGAGGAGGTTGGTGCCATTGTCGCAAACCACCATTCCTGGCTTAAGCTGGCGTGGCGTCAACCACCTCTCGGCCTGGCCCTGCAGAGCAGACAGGACCTCTGCCCCAGTGTGGCTTCTGTCCCCCAAACACACCAGCGCAAGCACGGCATGGCATCTTTTTGCCTGCGTACTTGCGTAGCCCCTTGAACGGCTACGGAGCACCGCTGGTTCAGAGGACAAACCACAGGAAGAGGCCATGGAGGAAGAAGAAGAGGAGGGGGTGGAGGAGAGAGGTGTGTCACAACCAGTAGTAGCATTTTGGAGGCGTGGCGGTGGAACAACCTCCAACACTACTGCACCTTGTCCTGCATCCTTCCCAGCTGCCAAAAGAGTGACCCAATGGGCCGTGAAAGAAAGGTAACGTCCCTGTCCATGCCTGCTGGACCATGAGTCAGCGGTAATATGCACCTTACCGCTGACCGCCCTGTCCAGCGAGGCCAAGACATTGCCTTCCACATGCCGGTAGAGAGCCGGAATAGCCTTCCGTGAGAAAAAGTGGCGTTTGGGAACCTGCCACTGAGGAACCGCACATTGCACAAACTCACGGAAGGGGGCCGAGTCTACCAACTGAAAAGGCAGCAGTTGAAGCGCTAGCAATTTAGCCAAGCTAGAATTCAACCGCTGGGCATGTGGATGGCTGGGAGTGAACTTCTTTCGACGGTCCAGCAGCTGGGGCAGGGAAATTTGCCTGCTAGAATCGGACGTCGGTGTACTGCTAGCAGAGTGGCCGCAAGTACTTGGCTGTGACACACCTAATTCTACACCTTCATTCCTCTCAGTGCAGGTTTCAGAGAGGACTGAAGTTATAGTGGGGTTGGAGATCCCAGCTGATGCGGTGCAAGGAGAGGTCCGCTTTGTTCTTTGGTGTGGGTCTTTGAGGTAGGCTTGCCAACGAGCTGCATGGCAGGTCAACATATGTCTGGTCAGGCATGTGGTACCCAAGCGGCTGATGTTTTGGCCACGCGATATACGCTTGAGACATATGTTGCAAACAGCAGCTGTGCGATCTGATGCACTAGCCTCAAAAAAGGCCCACACCAAAGAACTTTTTGAATGACGGGCAGAGGCAGCGCCCTGCACAGGCGGAGCTCTGCGGTGTGATTCCGTCGGTGTACTGCCCTTACGCTGGCCACCAAAGGGCATCCTGCCTCGTTGGAGATGTGCCTCCTCCTCATCCTCCTCCTCCTCCTCTCTCCTATTAGGCACCCACGTGGAGTCAGTGACCTCATCATCCCCTCCCTCCTCATCACTGGAGCCAATCTGGCAGTATGCTGCAGCTGCTGGAACATGACTGCCAGATTGGTGTCCTTCTTGAGCATCCCCTCTGTCTGCTCTCACGCTACTGCCTTCCTGTAGCTGGGTTTCATCATCAGACCCTTCGAAACGCTGGGCATCCTCCTGGAGCATGTACCCAACACTGTGCTCAAACAGTTCGGGGGACTCCTCAGGAGGAGGACATGGTGGGTCTAGGGAAGGAGTGACTGATGATGAGTCTGACATTGATACCAGGGAAGAGGACACTTTGGCAGCTGCTTTTCCAGTACCCTGAGCCTGGGTGAGAGAGGATGAGGAGGAGGAGGAGGGCTTGGTCATCCACTCTACCAAGTCTTCGGCATGATGTGGCTCAACATGTCCAGCTGCCGAAAAGAAGGACAAGCGTGTCCCATGGCCATGTGCTGATGACAATGCACCGCGTCCACGACCAGCACTGTTGCCCCCAGACACAGAGCCTGCTTGCCCTCTTTTATTGCCTCCTGACTGTCTGCCTCTCCTTGTTTGCCTTCCAGACATTCTAATAGATGGCCTGCAGGGAGATGGGAAAAAAGCAATAAGGGCTACCTTCAGGTGTCCTTCTCTGTCCCTTTACTTAAGGATTTCTAAATATGGTTGAGGATGATTGCTTTTGCACAGAATAGCACAACGACAATTTCCCTGACTGTCCAAAAAAACAAGGATTTCAAAGACGGTTGATGATCAATGCTTTAGCACACTATAGCACAAGGAGAATTTCCCTCACTGTCCTTCCCTGTCCCTAGAAACAAGGATTATCACAGTGAAAGAAACTGACACTCTTCCTACCTATAGTTTTCTGTCCCTAGAAAAAATGTTTTTTTAAAGCACACTATAGCACAAGGAGAATTCCCTCACTGTCCTTTCCTGTCCCTAGAAACAAGGATTCGCACAGTAAAACACACTGACACTCTCCCTACCTATAGTTTTCTGTCCCTAGAAAAAATGTTTTTTCTTTCTCGTACATCACGGGACACAGAGCGACTTAGTCATTACTAATGGGTTATATAGATACCGTCAGGTGCTGGCACTGGCAACTTCCAAAACCGGAAGTACCCTCCCCTATATAAGCCCCTCCCATCCGGGAGCACCTCAGTTTTTTGCCAGTGTCTAAGGTGTTGGCCAAGAAGAAACATGTGTTTTTCACTGAGCTTGCGTACAGGTTCTTTTGGGCCTCAGTAAGCTGTTCCGGATCCGACCAAAAAAGCTTCATAGCTAAACGGTCGGTACCCGGGCCTTGCAGAGAAGAGCAAGGTTTTGCCTGTAATGCTTCTCTTAGGAGAGCTGGACCCTGGGATCCAGAGCTCTGGTCATACCCACGACCAAGATGTTTTCTGTGCAGGGTGCTATACAGGTCCAGGGGAGTGGAATCCTTGGGAACCCGGTCCCTGAAGGTTTGATTACAATGCCTGCCGTGATAGGTGAAGTTTGGGCTTTTGTGGACCAAACAAAGTCCTGCAGCGGGGAACAGGTAAGTGGGGGCCCCCAGGAACTTGGTTCTATTGGGGGACCCCCAAGCCTAATTTGTCTTTCTGTCTGTTACCTAACGGTATTCCCGCTGATATCTGTGCATGCCTGTAACTACTAAAAAAATGTAATAATTTTAATAGTGGTCAAGAAAAAAAAAAAAAAAAAAAATTATATATATATTTAATATATTAGACTGCGGTACCTGTGTTTGTCCACTAGAGGCCGCTGTGGAACGTTTCTTGTCATGTGGACTAGTTTCTTTTCATCAGAGCAAGTCCAGGCAGATGGTGAGTTCTCTTATGGGAAACTGCTTCCTCTGCCATGTTGCAATGCTCGTCCATCCCCCGGCCTGCGGCAAAGAGGGGCCCTGGCTCTTGTCCCTGGTTTCCATTTTTCGAAATTAGCGCCGAAGGCGCACATGGCCGCGCGCGTGCGCGTGCGCGTGCACGCGCCTCTATATATAGAGGTGAGCCGGGAAAGGGGGCGGAGCCTGGGGGATGACGCTCTGTGCGCGCCGCAGCGCTTCTGCGCATGTGCGGGCGTCCCAGCATGTTAAAAACCACAATTTTGTGTGGTGAGCTGGCTATGAGGTACAGAGACAGAGCTGGCAACATTTAAAGAAGGCATACAGCAAGCGGTTGATACAGGCATCCCCTAGAAAGGCACATTAGTAGACACCAACTGTTTCTTATAGCAGCATTTATGCTAGACTATTGTCAGTAACTGGTGTATTTCGGCTGGAATACCTCAGCTTTGTGGCTTAGGAATATGCCGTCTAAAAACTCCGGGACTAGAAATTCCAGGAGGAATAGGGGGTCTCCATCGGGCTCTGAGGATCTTGGGCATGCTTTGGCTGCACCAGTCTCCCCTGAAGAATCAGAGGTTAGTGACCGTAGAGCACCCTCAGGAGTACCTGGTACTGTGGCTGTCCTCAGTTCACCTGCTCCTGTGTATGTAACAGAGGAGGTTTTTTCCTCAGCTCTGGGAGGGCTGGAAGAGAGATTGTCAGCATTGATCGCGGCTTCCCTGTCACAGGAGAAAAGCGCCCGATCTCCGTCTCCTCCCTCAGAGTGCCTGTTAACAGAGCAACAGTCCCATACAGGGATCGACCTACCTGAAGGGGATCAGGATGAGGTCGATTCGGTTGTAGAGGAATCAACAGTGGAAGAGCCATTCTCAGCATCACATGCTGAAAGATTATGGGTTCAGTCCCTGACTAATATGGTCCGATCAGCATTTAAAATGCCACTTGCGGAGCCATCATCCACTTCTGTCTCCTCGTTGGGGTCGCTAAAAGCTCCCCAGACTGTTTGTTCCTTTCCGATCCATCCTTTACTGGAAGGGCTCATTTACCAGGATTGGGAGCATCCTGACAAAATATTTACTCCCCCCAAGAGATTTCCGGTGGTCTATCCCATGGAGGATAAGTTCATCAGAAAATGGAGGGTCCCTACAGTGGACGCAGCCATCTCTTGTGTGAATAAATCACTGACATGTCCGGTGGATAATGTCCAAATGTTCAAGGACCCAATAGATAAAAAATTGGAGTCCTTATTAAAATCTGCTTTTTCTACAGCAGGATTGGTGACACAACCAGCAGTGGCAGCTATTGGGGTCTGCCAAGCAGTGAAGGATCAGTTGAAACAGGTCTTAAGAGACTTGCCAGATCAGCAGGCTCTTGCCCTAGCCGATCTACCTAGAGCCTTATGCTTTGCGGTGGACGCTATAAAGGATTCAATCCATCAGGCCTCCCGCCTTACGCTGTCTGTAGTACATATGCGCAGGCTTCTATGGCTCAAAAACTGGTCTGCTGAAGCTCCCTGTAAAAAATTGCTGGTCAGCTTCCCATTTCATGGTGAACGCTTATTCGGGGAAGACCTGGACAAATATATCCAGAGAATTTCCAGCGGTAAAAGTACACTTTTGCCGGTTAAAAATAGAGTTAGAGGTCCCTCTTTTAAGAGGCCTGCTTCTCCAGTCCCTAGGACATCGGCTGTGAAACAGTTCCGACGGCCTCCTTGGTCAAATCCCGGGGGTAAAAATCAGGGACAATTACAGGGTAACAAGAAGCCCTGGAGCAGGAGAGGTACAAAACCTCCCCCAAAGTCAAATGCATGAAGGGTTGCCCCCACCCAATCGGGTGGGGGGAAGACTTCAGTTGTTCACAGAGACCTGGCGGGACACGATCCGAGACAGATGGGTGCTCTCCGCAGTAGATCTGGGATACAAATTGGAGTTAAAAAACTCCCCTCCTTCCCGCTTTATAAGGTCAAACGTGCCAAGGGATCCCCAGAAGAGAGGATCCCTCCTGTTGGCACTAGAACAATTATTGCTCCAAGCAGTAATTATAGAGGTTCCCCTGGAAGAATGGGGGTTCGGGTTTTACTCAAACCTCTTTACAGTCCCGAAGCCAAACGGGGACGTGAGGCCCATATTAAATCTAAAAGGGCTAAACAAATTCCTACATATCAGGACTTTCCGGATGGAGTCGATCCGGTCGGTAGCCACTGCCCTACAAGGGGAGGAATGGTTAGCCTCGATCGACATCAAAGATGCTTATTTGCACATTCCCATCTTTCCAGCCCACCAAAAATTTCTACGCTTTGCGGTAGAAGGGCGCCATTTTCAGTTCAGAGCCTTACCCTTCGGTCTGGCCACAGCACCAAGAGTGTTCACAAAAATTCTGGCCCCATTATTGGCCAATCTAAGAACACGAGGTGTAACGATAATGGTATATCTAGACGACTTGTTGCTGATAGACCACTCAGTGGAAAAACTAGAAGTGGTTGTTCACGAGACAATCAAGTATCTGGAATATCACGGTTGGATTATCAACCGAGACAAGTCAGCCCTAAAACCAGTCAAAAGTCTGGAATACTTGGGGCTAAGGCTGGATTCAGACCAGAGAAAATTTTTCTTGCCTCAAGAAAAGGGGTCGTCTTTGAGAGATTTGATCCACTTAGTGGGTTCAAAAAGACAGCCATCCATACGCCTGTGCATGAGGCTGCTGGGAAAAATGGTGGCATCATTCGAAGCAGTACCCTACGGTCAATTCCATTCAAGGAAGTTGCAAAGGGCCATACTGTCAGCCTGGAACAAAAAAGTTCAGGCTCTGGACTTACCAATGTCCTTGTCCCCTTCCGTTCGCAAGAGCCTCCGCTGGTGGTTGGTTCTCCAGATTCTGGAAAGAGGGAAATCCTTCAGTCCGATTTCCTGGAAGGTGGTCACTACAGATGCCAGCCTTATAGGCTGGGGAGCAGTGCTGGAGCAATGGTCTCTCCAGGGCAGATGGTCGGAGGCGGAAAAGGCCCTGCCCATCAATCTCTTAGAGATACGAGCAGCCCGGTATGCCCTAGTAGCATGGACATCCAAACTCCAAGGGTCCCCTGTCAGAATTCAATCAGACAATGCCACAGCAGTGGCATATATCAATCATCAGGGTGGCACCAGGAGTCGTGCAGCCCAGAGGGAAGTAAATTACATCCTGAGATGGGCAGAAAGATATGTCCCAGCCATATCTGCGGTATTCATTCCAGGAGTGGAGAATTGGAAGGCGGACTTTCTAAGTCGCCAACAATTTTGCCCAGGGGAATGGTCCCTTCATCCCGAGGTTTTCCGGACAATATGTCAGCGGTGGGGAACACCGGATGTAGATCTGCTAGCATCCAGATTCAACACAAAAGTGGACAGGTTTGTCTCTTGGACAAGGGATCCCCTAGCTTGCGGCTCGGATGCCCTAGTGTTCCCTTGGGATCAGTTCAAGCTGATATATGCATTCCCACCGCCACAATTGTTACCTCGATTACTCCGCAGAATCAGGGTAGAAAAGAAACCAGTGATTCTGGTGGCTCCAGCGTGGCCCCGAAGAGCATGGTACGCGGAGATTGTAAAAATGTCTGTGGGGAGTCCTTGGACCCTCCCACATCGTCCGGACCTGCTTTCGCAAGGACCGATATACCACCCTTCCTTACCAGCCCTAGGTTTGACGGCCTGGCTATTGAAGCCCACATTCTAAAAAAGAGAGGGCTCTCTAATGCTGTGGTATCTACCATGATCAATGCCAGGAAGCCGGTATCCAGGCAGATCTACTATAGAATCTGGAAGGCGTACATCGCCTGGTGTGAGGCCAAGAAATGGCATCCACGTAAATACGTAATAGGTAGGATTCTGGACTTCCTACAATGGGCTGTAGATAGGAAGCTTGCCTTGAGTACTATCAAGGGTCAGATTTCGGCCTTGTCAATATTTTTTCAAAGGCCCTTGGCTTCGCATTCACTAGTCAAAGCCTTTATACAAGGAGTGATGCGTATTAGTCCTCCGGTTAATATTCCCATATGTCCATGGGATCTAAACTTGGTTCTGTCGGTTTTACAGAAACAACCATTTGAACCATTACAGCATATTTCCTTGGTGCTTCTCACCAGGAAATTGATTTTTCTAGTAGCCATTTGTTCGGCTAAAAGAGTGTCGGAATTAGCCGCTATGTCCTGTAAGGAGCCATATCTGGTTATCCATAAGGACAGAGTAGTGTTACGTCCTCAGCCAGCCTTTCTTCCTAAGGTGGTATCGAGGTTTCATTTGAACCAAGATGTGGTTCTTCCTTCTTTTTTCCCCAGACCTAGTTCGGTAGAGGAAAAGTTATTGCATTCTTTGGATGTAGTAAGAGCAGTTAAAGCTTATCTAAAAGCCACTGCTCAGATTTGCAGAACGGATACTTTGTTTATTCTGCCGGAAGGCCCCAGAAAGGGTCAGGCAGCGTCAAAATCTACTTTAGCCAGGTGGATTCGACAGGTCATAATACAAGCCTATGGCTTGAGAAGGAGACCGCCTCCGTTCAAAGTTAGGGCGCACTCCACGAGAGCAGTTGGAACTTCATGGGCAGTGCATCACCAGGCCTCCCTGGCTCAAATCTGTAAGGCCGCAACATGGTCTTCAGTACACACGTTTACTAGTTTCTACCAGGTGGACGTTAGAAGTCAGGAGGATGTCGCCTTTGGGCGCAGTGTGTTGCAGGCCGCAAAAGATCCTCATGTCTGATAGCGCTCAGCTTATATATGGTGTATCCCCCCCTCATTTGGCATTGCTTTAGGACATCCCATTAGTAATGACTATGTCGCTCTGTGTCCCGTGATGTACGAGAAAGAAAATAGGATTTTTATAACAACTTACCTGTAAAATCCTTTTCTTGGAGTACATCACGGGACACAGAGCTCCCGCCCCTCTTTGGGGACACTTATTGCTTTGCTACAAAACTGAGGTGCTCCCGGATGGGAGGGGCTTATATAGGGGAGGGTACTTCCGGTTTTGGAAGTTGCCAGTGCCAGCACCTGACGGTATCTATATAACCCATTAGTAATGACTAAGTCGCTCTGTGTCCCGTGATGTACTCCAAGAAAAGGATTTTACAGATAAGCTGTTATAAAAATCCTATTTTTAAAGCACACTATAGCACAAGGAGAATTTCCCTCACTTTCCTTCCCTGTCCCTAGAAACAAGGATTATCACAGTGAAAGAAACTGACACTCTTCCTACCTATAGTTTTCTGACCCTAGAAAAAATGTTTTTTTAAAGCACACTATAGCACAAGGAGAATTTCCCTCACTTTCCTTCTTTGTCCCTAGAAACAAGGACTATCACAGTGAAAGAAACTGACACTCTTCCTTCCTATAGTTTTCTGTCCCTAGAAAAAATGTTTTTTTAAAGCACACTATAGCACAAGGAGAATTCCCTCACTGTCCTTTCCTGTCCCTAGAAACAAGGATTCGCACAGTAAAACACACTGACACTCTCCCTACCTATAGTTTTCTGTCCCTAGAAAAAATGTTTTTTTAAAGCACACTATAGCACAAGGAGAATTTCCCTCACTTTCCTTCTTTGTCCCTAGAAACAAGGATTATCACAGTGAAAGAAACTGACACTCTTCCTACCTATAGTTTTCTGTCCCTAGAAAAAATGTTTTTTTAAAGCACACTATAGCACAAGGAGAATTCCCTCACTGTCCTTCCCTGTCCCTAGAAACAAGGATTCGCACAGTAAAAGACACTGACACTCTCCCTACCTATAGTTTTCTGTCCCTAGAAAAAATGTTTTTTTAAAGCACACTATAGCACAAGGAGAATTCCCTCACTGTCCTTTCCTGTCCCTAGAAACAAGGATTCGCACAGTAAAACACACTGACACTCTCCCTACCTATAGTTTTCTGTCCCTAGAAAAAATGTTTTTTTAAAGCACACTATAGCACAAGGAGAATTTCCCTCACTTTCCTTCTTTGTCCCTAGAAACAAGGATTATCACAGTGAAAGAAACTGACACTCTTCCTACCTATAGTTTTCTGTCCCTAGAAAAAATGTTTTTTTAAAGCACACTATAGCACAAGGAGAATTTCCCTCACTTTCCTTCTTTGTCCCTAGAAACAAGGATTATCACAGTGAAAGAAACTGACACTCTTCCTACCTATAGTTTTCTGTCCCTAGAAAAAATGTTTTTTTAAAGCACACTATAGCACAAGGAGAATTTCCATCACTTTCCTTCTTTGTCCCTAGAAACAAGGATTATCACAGTGAAAGAAACTGACACTCTTCCTTCCTATAGTTTTCTGTCCCTAGAAAAAATGTTTTTTTAAAGCACACTATAGCACAAGGAGAATTTCCCTCACTTTCCTTCTTTTTCCCTAGAAACAAGGATTATCACAGTGAAAGAAACTGACACTCTTCCTTCCTATAGTTTTCTGTCCCTAGAAAAAATGTTTTTTTAAAGCACACTATAGCACAAGGAGAATTCCCTCACTGTCCTTTCCTGTCCCTAGAAACAAAGATTCGCACAGTAAAACACACTGACACTCTCCCTACCTATAGTTTTCTGTCCCTAGAAAAAATGTTTTTTTAAAGCACACTATAGCACAAGGAGAATTTCCCTCACTTTCCTTCTTTGTCCCTAGAAACAAGGATTATCACAGTGAAAGAAACTGACACTCTTCCTTCCTATAGTTTTCTGTCCCTAGAAAAAATGTTTTTTTAAAGCACACTATAGCACAAGGAGAATTCCCTCACTGTCCTTCCCTGTCCCTAGAAACAAGGATTCGCACAGTAAAAGACACTGACACTCTCCCTACCTATAGTTTTCTGTCCCTAGAAAAAATGTTTTTTTAAAGCACACTATAGCACAAGGAGAATTTCCCTCACTTTCCTTCTTTGTCCCTAGAAACAAGGATTATCACAGTGAAAGAAACTGACACTCTTCCTTCCTATAGTTTTCTGTCCCTAGAATTTTTTTTTTTTAAAGCACACTATAGCACAAGGAGAATTCCCTCACTGTCCTTCCCTGTCCCTAGAAACAAGGATTCGCACAGTAAAACACACTGACACTCTCCCTACCTATAGTTTTCTGTCCCTAGAAAAAATGTTTTTTTAAAGCACACTATAGCACAAGGAGAATTTCCCTCACTTTCCTTCTTTGTCCCTAGAAACAAGGATTATCACAGTGAAAGAAACTGACACTCTTCCTACTGTGACAGCAGGAAGGTAAAGTCACCTGGTTGCATCCAGGGGGGTAGATATATTTCGCCCAGATTCAGGCTTTACGCCGACTTATACAACTAGGTGGAGAGTTGTATAAGCCCAGCTGAGGCTAGTGGGCTCATGGATGATTCATACCTCTAGGGAGAGTGTGGGGCGTCGTGCAGACAGGGAGTTGATGAGACCAGCTGAAGCTTGTCAGCTCATTTAGGCCTCTATAAGAACTCCCAGATTCATTAGGTGTTTGCTCATGCCTGGAACCAGACCTGTGTGGACTGTCTAGGGAGAGTGAACCCCTGTGCGGTGAGACAAAGCCTGTGTGGCTATTTGCTTGGACATTTAAAACCAGGGACTTAGGGACTAGGACAGCACTAGGCTGATCCCAGTTGTTAGTTAGGAAACCTGTATGTTTAGTCAGAGGTTAAGTTGACCAGGATTTATTTTATTTATGTTTCTTTTGCTTTGCTGTGTTTTGTCACTGTAAATAGAAAATAAACCGCACCTTTTTGATTTTGAAAACCACAACCTCCGTTTGCTGGGCCTGTTTTTGTGTGGGGAGCCCATCCCGGGGGTCACACACACCCGCTGCCGAGCTAACCCCCTCACAGTTGGTGGAGAACCAGTGGCAGTTTTTTGTTAAGCCAGCATGGAGGAGATACTGAAGCAGCTGGCTCTAGCAAATGCCAATCAACAGCAGACAAATGCAGGTTTGCAAAAGAGCCTTGCAGCTCAACAACAGAACTTCGCAGCCCAGCAGCAAGCTCAACAACAGAGCTTCGCAGCCCAGCAACAAGCTCATCAACAGAGCCTTGCAGCCCAGCAGCAGACAAACGCAACTTTGCAACAGAGTCTGGAGGCTCAGCAACAAGCCCAGCAGCAATCTGAGGCCCGCTTCATAGACCTGTTGCAGAAGCAAGAGCAGAGACTACAACAACAGATGGAAGCAGTAATGCAGCAACGTCCGCAGACCAGTGAGGAAAGCCGTCCCACTAATACCGCGTCCTTTGGGGTGAGTCGTTTATTGACAAAAATGACTGGAGAGGATGATCCAGAGGTATTTTTGACCACATTTGAAAGGACTGCTGAAAGAGAAAAGTGGCCTGAGGAGCAGTGGGCTGGACTGGTGGCTCCTCTGTTAACTGGTGAATCGCAGAAAGCTTACTATGACCTAGAGCCTAACCAAGCAAAAGACTATGTGATGCTAAAAGCTGAAATTTTGGCAAGGCTGGGTGTCACCCAGGCTGTCCGGGCTCAGCGTGTGCATAACTGGACTTTCCAGCTTGGAAAACCCCCCAGGTCTCAAATGTATGATCTCATTCACCTGAGCAGAAAGTGGCTACAGCCAGAGACTTTTCCGCACCAAAGATTGTGGAACGTGTTGTAATGGATCGGTTTTTGAGAGCTCTTCCTACTGCCATCCAAAAGTGGGTAAGCCATGGAGACCCAGAGACGGCCGATGGTCTTGTGGATCGTGTGGAGAAATACTTGGCTACAGAGAACCTGACGGCCTCTTCCAGAGACACTCGGACTTTCCACCCTAAGACCAGACCATCCCCAGGGGCGGATAAGAGGATTCCAAGGGGTGAGGGTGGAGAGAGTGAGAGGGTGGGAGCTCTACCCCAAGTTTGGCGAGAACAGCCTGGGAAATCAGCGGCTCAAGAGGCGGCAAGAAGGATCGTTTGCTACCGCTGCCGGCAAGCGGGACATATTGCAGCCAATTGCCCGGTTGTGGAGGAACCCATGCAGTGTGACTTTCTGACGGGCAGACGTCAGTCGCTGTGTGCGACAGTCGCATGCACTGCCATTCGAGGAACTGAGAAACATTTATGCAAAATGTGTGTTAATGGTAGAAATGTTGTGGTATTGCTGGATTCAGGTAGCCTTGTGACCCTGATAAAGGCTGAGTTAGTTAAAACAGAGGTCTTTGGGAATAGCAAGGTAGCTGTTATTTGTGTGCATGGGGACACCCGAGAGTATCCAGTGACTACAGTGTGTTTCGAGACCCCCAAAGGTACCCTCTCTCATCCAGTGGGCTTAGTATCTCAGTTACCGCATGACGCCATTGTGGGAAGGGATTTTCCGAAGTTCTGGGAACTGTGGGATGATCCTGAGCCCCCCACTGGTGCCCCTATGTACCAGGAATGTGATAGCCAGAACTCCCCTGAGAGTGGTGAGGACTCTCCGGAATTTCCCTTATCAGTATTGGCAGGGGAGACTCAAGAAACTGGAGAGGAGCCCACCTCCTCAGACGAAAACCTACCGTCTGTGGAGTTTTCTGATCTTGAGGTTCACAGGGAAAACTTTGCCACAGAACAGTTGAAAGACCCCGCCCTAATAAAGGCACGGGAAAACGTAGTGAAAATAGATGGCGAGTTAGTGAACCCAGATAATACCTGCACTTACCCATACTTCAGCGTAGAGAAGGACCTACTGTATCGGGTGGCAAAAAGGGCAGAAGAAACCGTTGAGCAGCTTGTGGTGCCCAAACCTTACAGGAAGTTGGTGTTGGAGTTGGCCCATGGGCACATTCTTGGAGGTCATCTGGGGACAGAGAAAACCCGAGAGAGGATATTACAGAGATTCTATTGGCCGGGGGTGATGAAGGACATAGAAAATTATTGTTCCTCCTGCCCTGTGTGTCAGAGGTCGGCCCCGATGCCACATTTCCGTAGCCCGCTGGTCCCTCTACCCATCATTGAGGTCCCGTTTGAGAGGATCGCCATGGATTTGGTAGGGCCTATAATCAAGTCCGCTAGGGGGCACCAGTACATATTAGTTATAATGGACTATGCCACCCGTTATCCAGAAGCGATCCCTCTCCGAAATACCTCGGCCAAAACCATAGCCAAAGAGCTATCTCTTGTGTTTAGCCGGGTGGGTATTTGTAAAGAACTGCTTACGGACCAAGGTACACCCTTTATGTCCCGGGTTATGAAGGAGCTGTGTAAATTGTTCAAAGTGACGCAATTACGTACATCTGTGTATCACCCCCAAACCGATGGGCTGGTTGAAAGATTCAACAAAACCCTAAAACAAATGTTGAAGAAAGTGGTGGATAGAGATGGAAAGGATTGGGACTGTCTACTTCCTTATCTGATGTTTGCTATTAGGGAGGTGCCCCAATCCTCTACGGGATTCTCCCCCTTTGAGTTACTGTATGGGAGACACCCAAGAGGGCTGTTGGATATTGCCAAGGAAACTTGGGAAAGTGAGAGTTCTCCCCACAGGAGTGTGATTGAGCATGTCGCCCTGATGCAAGACCGAATTGCACAGGTAATGCCCATCGTGAAGGAACATTTGGCCCAAGCGCAGTTAGCACAGCAGAGAGTGTACAACCGTGGAGCCAAGACCCGTACCTTTTCCCCGGGGGATAGGATACTGGTACTTGTCCCTACGGTTGAAAGTAAATTCCTTGCCAAATGGCAAGGCCCCTATGAGATAATGGAAAAAGTGAGCGAAGTGAATTACAAGGTCAGACATCCAGGAAGGCGAAAGCCCGAACAGATCTATCACGTTAATCTGTTGAAAGCCTGGAGGGATAGAGAGTCCCTAGTCGCAGACACTTGGTCACCAGCTCAAACTGGTTGCGTGATTCCTGAGGTTGGAATAGCAGCCACCTTGTCACAACCCCAACAACAGGAGGTTAAGGAGTTTGTGCTTCGCAACAAGGAGGTATTCTCTGAGCTGCCGGGACAAACATCTGGGGTAGAGCATGACATCATTACCCCGCCCGGTGAAAGGGTGAAGTTAAAACCCTATCGGATCCCAGAGGCCCGACGGGAGGCAATACGGGAGGAAGTACAGAAAATGCTGAACTTAGGGGTGATAGAGGAGTCCCAAAGTGATTGGTCTAGTCCCATTGTGTTGGTGCCTAAACCGGATGGGAGCTGGCGATTTTGTAACGATTTTCGTCAGTTGAACAAAGTTACAAAATTTGACACCTACCCCATGCCACGTATAGATGAGTTGATCGACCGGCTGGGAACAGTCCGATACATGACGACTCTTGACCTCACAAAAGGGTATTGGCAAATCTCCCTGGCCAAGTCGGCCAAAGAGAAAACCGCATTTGTAACCCCAGACGGGGCGTTCCAATATAAAAGAATGCCATTCGGGTTACAGAATGCGCCGGCCACATTCCAGCGGAAAATGGACCAGATGCTGAGGCCCCATCGGAAGTATGCTGCGGCTTACCTGGATGACGTAATTGTCCATAGCACAGATTGGGCCTCACATCTGCCAAAAGTGCAAGCAGTCCTGGACTCTGTTCGGGAAGCGGGGTTTACGGCTAACCCCAAGAAGTGTACCATTGGGCAGGAGGAGGCCAAATATCTTGGGTACACCATTGGGAGGGGAGTAATAAAACCCCAACTCAACAAAGTCGAGGCCATCCAGAGTTGGCCACGTCCCAACAGCAAGAAGCAGGTACGAGCCTTTCTGGGAATCGCTGGGTATTATCGGCGATTCATGCCCCACTTTGCTTCTAAGGCTGTGCCCCTAACCAACCTGACGAAGGGGAAAGGGTCGGTCATGATTAAATGGACCCCCGAGGCTGAGGCAGCATTCCAATTCTTGAAACAAGCCTTATGTAGCCAGCCAGTGTTGTACTCACCCGACTTCTCTAAAGACTTTGTCGTACAAAGTGATGCGTCAGATGTGGGGTTAGGAGCAGTATTGTCCCAGGTCTGGAACGGGGAAGAGCACCCAGTCATTTACCTCAGCAGGAAGTTGAAGTCCCATGAGGTAAATTACGCCACCGTTGAAAAGGAGTGTTTAGTGGTGAAGTGGGCTCTAGATTCCCTTCGGTACTACCTGCTAGGTAGGCACTTTGACATGGTTACGGATCACGCTCCGTTAAAGTGGATGGCTCAAAACAAGGAAACAAATAGAAGAGTGAATAGGTGGTTCCTGGCCCTCCAGGAATTCAACTTCACAGTAAAGCATCGCCCTGGCGTTCAAATGGGGAATGTGGATGCTTTGTCTCGAGTACATGAATGCCTGATTGCTGGTGTTCCAACCCCGAGGTTAAAACAAGAGGGGGGGGTATGTGACAGCAGGAAGGTAAAGTCACCTGGTTGCATCCAGGGGGGTAGATATATTTCGCCCAGATTCAGGCTTTACGCCGACTTATACAACTAGGTGGAGAGTTGTATAAGCCCAGCTGAGGCTAGTGGGCTCATGGATGATTCATACCTCTAGGGAGAGTGTGGGGCGTCGTGCAGACAGGGAGTTGATGAGACCAGCTGAAGCTTGTCAGCTCATTTAGGCCTCTATAAGAACTCCCAGATTCATTAGGTGTTTGCTCATGCCTGGAACCAGACCTGTGTGGACTGTCTAGGGAGAGTGAACCCCTGTGCGGTGAGACAAAGCCTGTGTGGCTATTTGCTTGGACATTTAAAACCAGGGACTTAGGGACTAGGACAGCACTAGGCTGATCCCAGTTGTTAGTTAGGAAACCTGTATGTTTAGTCAGAGGTCAAGTTGACCAGGATTTATTTTATTTATGTTTCTTTTGCTTTGCTGTGTTTTGTCACTGTAAATAGAAAATAAACCGCACCTTTTTGATTTTGAAAACCACAACCTCCGTTTGCTGGGCCTGTTTTTGTGTGGGGAGCCCATCCCGGGGGTCACACACACCCGCTGCCGAGCTAACCCCCTCACACTACCTATAGTTTTCTGTCCCTAGAAAAAATGTTTTTTTAAAGCACACTATAGCACAAGGAGAATTTCCCTCACTTTCCTTCTTTGTCCCTAGAAACAAGGATTATCACAGTGAAAGAAACTGACACTCTTCCTACCTATAGTTTTCTGTCCCTAGAAAAAATGTTTTTTTAAAGCACACTATAGCACAAGGAGAATTCCCTCACTGTCCTTCCCTGTCCCAAGAAACAAGGATTCGCACAGTAAAACACACTGACACTCTCCCTACCTATCCTTCTCTTTCCCTAAACTAAAGGAATCCAGGTTAAGCAAGAAAAAAATAAATGTCACTGTCCCTGCCTATGCTTCTCTTTCCCTGCTCCGGAACACACTACACTAGGCCGCCGTGCTGGCGGCCTTTTATAGTGTGGGGCGTGTACTAAACACCCTCAGCAATAATTGGCCACAGGCATCCTGCCTGTGGCCAATCATTGCTCTCCTCGCTGCCGGCGCTGTGATTGGCCAAGCATGCGGGGTCACAGTGCATGCTTGGCCAATCACAGCGCCTGGATGACACTGCGATGGCGTAGTGCATTGTGGGCCGTTCGCGTCACTCGAATTTGGCGCGAACGGCCCAAATCGTTCGATCTTCGTCGAACGATCGAACAGCCGATGTTCGAGTCGAACGTATGTTCGACTCGAACACGAAGCTCATCCCTAGTCTAGGTAGGTTCTCTTCTCCAATCTGAGCCACATCACAGTAATATTTGGGTACTCCAACTACTGAGACTCCAATTTCTTCGGTCCTGGACCCTCCACTGGCTTGGAGCTCCGCTCATTGACACAGGGCTCGCACTCCCTCTGGGGTCAGTCGAGTCCAGTCTTCCGTAGGATTAGTGGGAGCATAGGCCCTTCTGGATAAGGCGTCTGCATCTCTGTTTCCAGTCCCAGGTCTGTATTTTAAACTGAAGTTGAATCCTGAGAGAGCTGCTAGCCAACGGTGTCCGGTGGCATCCAGCTTGGCTGTAGTCAGGAGGTAAGTGAGCGGGTTATTGTCTGTTTTAACCACAAATTCAGCTCCATACAGGTAGTCCTTCAGCTTGTCTACCACAGCCCACTTTAAGGCTAAGAATTCTAACTTGTGGGTGGGGTAATTCTTTTCAGCTGGGGTCAAGCTTCTGCTTACATAAGCAACGGGTCTCAACTGGTCATCATGCTCCTGGTACAGCACTCCTCCCAGACCATCATGACTGGCATCCACATGTAACTCATATAGCTTCCTGGTGTCCGCATAGGCCAATACGGGGGCAGTGGTCAAACTCTCCTTCAATCTTGTGAACACTTCTTCAAACTTCACAGTCCACTGATCTTCCACAGACTCTCCTGGCTTCCCTAGGGTCTGAGTCATCCTCCTCTCCTCCTGTTTTCAAGAGTTCATTCAAAGGCTTGGCGATCTGGGCAAACCCCTCCACAAACCTTCGGTAATAGGAGCAGAACCCCAAGAATGATTGAAGCTCAGTCAATGTAGTGGGCCGGGGCCAGGAGGTGACAGCCTCCAATTTTTCTGGATCTGTGGACATTCCTTCTTCAGAGATGAACTGAAGATTGATAGAACTGACATTTCTCCAGCGAGAGTTTAAGTCCTTCATCACTGAGTCGCTTCAAAACCCTCTCCAGACTCTCCTCATGCTCCTCCAGAGTTTTCCCGAATACAATGATATCATCCAGATACACCAGTACTTCGATGAGATTCATGTCCCCTACTGTCTTCTCCAAGAGTCACTGGAAGGTGGCTGGGGCTCCCGACAAGCCTTGAGGCATGCGAATGAATTCATAGAACCCCACCGGGGTAATAAATGCTGTTTTTTCTCGGTCTTCCGGGTGCAAGGGAATCTGGTAATACCCGCTCTTCAGGTCCATTACACTGAACCATTTTGCTCCAGACAAACTCTGTAGGGCATCCTCTATTCGTGGAGTGGTGTATTGGTCAGGTATCGTTCTTCTGTTGAGGGTCCGATAATCAATACATAGTCTCAACGACCCATTTTTCTTCCTGACCACCACTATTGGGGAGGCGTATAAGCTTCTAGACTCCCGGATGACACCGGTTCTCTTGAGCTCTGTCAGTTGCTCTCACAGATCTTCCAGATCCACCAAGGGAACCCGTCAGACCCTCTCTCTGAATGGCTTGTCTTCCTGCAGGCGGATCCTGTGGGTGCCACTTCTTGCACACCCCACATCGAACTCATCCTTAGAAAAGATCTTCTGCCATCTGGTCAACTGGGCTCTGGCCCTTTCCCTCCACGCCAGTGGTAAGGCCGTTTCTTCCAAGCAGAGTTTCTCCACAGTAGCTCTCCCCCTTCTTCCTTCTCTAAGTCTGACAAGGCAATCGGGGTAGCAGGATTCACTTGGCCCAACAGCATCCGGGCTGGGATCTTCACAGGTGTGTCGGTAGTGTTTCGGATACTCACCGACACTCTGCCATTGGCCTTCTTCAGAAGCTCTTAATGGAACTATTTCAGGGATTACTTCCAACCCCGGATGGGTGTCCAGGGGATCTGGTTCCAGGACCACGAAGGGGCCAGGTTGTTCCCAGTTAATTTTTACGGTAGCCTTCAGACTGGCAACCTCACCCGGCTGTAGTATCTTCTCCTTCTTGTCCAACTTCCAGACCTTCCCCACTCCTTCTTCTGGAGCCTTTTGTTCCAATACCAGACGCTGATAGGTCAGTTGCAACATAGGGTGTATTCGGGTTGTTGGGGCGTCCTGTTCCTGTCCTATAGGGGCCAATAATCTCCTGACCAAGTCAGTGTTCGACCCTATTATGAGGAAACTCTTGTTGGCTCCTGGCGGCCGGGGACAGACTACCGCCAATGTGTCGAAAACTTCTGTGTCTCCGGCTACCAAAGGGTCGAAGGCCAATCTAATTGGGAGGTATCCGTCGTATGGGAAACTTTGAGTTCCAATCCCCCATATTTGCAGGTCTTCTAACTTCTGGAGGGGCAAATGCCTCAGGTGTTTCTGATAAAAGTCCCGGTACAGAAATGTCACTTGAGCTCCTGTGTCGAGAATGGCCTTTGTGTAGATCCCTTCTACTTGAATGGGGACCACTGGGGAAGGCCCCACCAGTTTGACAGGGAATTTCCTCGGAGAAGTCTCCTTCTTGGACTCCACGGGTTTGGCCTTCTGTGATTTCTTTCTCTTTACTCTTTTCCTGGATCTGAGTCCTTGTTGGGCCTGATATGCATTGATTTCTTGCCAAGTTTTGGGTTTGGACTTAGGGTAAGGAGTATTGAGTTTGTGGGATAGGGAATTGCCCCCTCTCTTCTTGGCTTCTCTTGTTCTCTGATTTCTTTGGAGTTTACTGGAACTGACGGGCACCCGGTTGACTTCTTCACCGGGGCCCTCTGAAGTTTTCCGCCGGCTTGCGGTATGTACCCTGATTCTTCTTCGGGCTGGGACACATTCGGCCGTAATGCCCAACCCCCCCACAATTAAAACAAACTTCTTCTCTTCTGGCTTGTTGGGAAACTGGCGTTGAGGCATTCTGAAACACTTCCTTCTTCACTTCTTCTTTTTGTATGGCTCCTGGGTTTTTAGCCATTAAAGAAGTCAGCATTTCTAGTACTTGGGTCATTTGTGACTTCAAGACAGCCACCTCAGAGTCCCGTTTTGTGGCCATAACAGATCTAACCTCAGCTGAGGGAGAAGGGGTGGGTTTCTCAGGCGTCTGTTTGTCTTTGAGCAAAGCCTCTTCATCTCTCACTATTCGCATGAGGTCTGGGTAGTTCAGAGACACGACTCCGCCGGTAGTCTTCAGATGGAGCCAGACTGGGTCAGAGCGCAGCGCTCCCTTCATGACTTGTCGCATCCTAGCTGCATCTATGGCCTGTGGTACCATCCCTTTCTTCAGGACTATCTGGCAGAGCATTTTGTTCAACCTTCGAACATATATCTGAAAATTTCTCTCCTGGCTGTTGAAGAGTATGTTCAAATTTGTACATTAAGTCAGTAACTTTCTCCAGCTGACCGAACTCTTCCTGTAACATGTGTGGGGGGGGGGGGTAGCTCGGCAGCGGGTGTGTGTGATCCCCTGGATGGGCTCCCCACACAAAAACAGGCCCAGCAGACGGAGGTTGTGGTTTTCAAGATCAAAAAGGTGCGGTTTATTTCTCTATTTACAGTGACAAAAAAACACAGCAAAGCAAAAAGAAACATAAACAAAATAAACCTTGGTCAGCTTGACCTCTGACTAAACATGCAGGTTTCCTAACTAACAACTGGGATCAGCCTGGTGCTGTCCTAGTCCCTAAGTCCCTGGTTTAGTAAATGTCCAAACAAATAGCCACACAGGCTTTGTCTCACCGCACAGGGGTTCACTCTCCCTAGACAGTCCACACAGGTCTGGTTCCAGGCATGAGCAAACACCTAATGAAGCTGGGAGTTTTTATAGAGGCCTTAAACGAGCTGACAAGCTTCAGCTGGTCTCATCAACTCCCTGCCTGCACGACGCCCAGCACTCTCCCTAGAGGTATGAATCATCCATGAGCCCACTAGCCTCAGCTGGGCTTCATCAACTCCCTCCCTAGTTGTATAAGTTGGCATAAAGCCTGAATCTGGGAGAAATATATCTACCCCCCTGGATGCAACCAGGTGACTTTACCTTCCTGCTGTCACATACCCCCCCTCTTGTTTTAACCTTGGGGTTGGAACACCAGCAATCAGGCATTCATGTACTCGAGACAAAGCATCCACATTCCCCATTTGAACGCCAGGGCGATGCTTTACTGTGAAGTTGAATTCCTGTAGGGCCAGGAACCACCTATTCACTCTTCTATTTGTCTCCTTGTTTTGAGCCATCCACTTTAACGGAGCGTGATCCGTAACTATGTCAAAGTGCCTACCTAGCAGATAGTACCGAAGGGAATCTAGAGCCCACTTCACCGCTAAACACTCCTTTTCAACCGTGGCGTAATTTACCTCATGGGACTTCAACTTCCTGCTGAGGTAAATGACTGGGTGCTCTTCCCCGTTCCAGACCTGGGACAATACTGCTCCTAACCCCACATCTGACGCATCACTTTGTACGACAAAGTCTTTAGAGAAGTCGGGTGAGTACAACACTGGCTGGCTACATAAGGCTTGTTTCAAGAATTGGAATGCTGCCTCAGCCTCGGGGGTCCATTTAATCATGACCGACCCTTTCCCTTTCGTCAGGTTGGTTAGGGGCACAGCCTTAGAAGCAAAGTGGGGAATGAAGCGCCGATAATAACCCGCGATTCCCAGAAAGGCCCGTACCTGCTTCTTGCTGTTGGGACGTGGCCAACTCTGGATGGCCTCGACTTTGTTGAGTTGGGGTTTTATTACTCCCCTGCCAATGGTGTACCCAAGATATTTGGCCTCCTCCTGCCCAATGGTACACTTCTTGGGGTTAGCCGTAAACCCCGCTTCCCGGATAGAGTCTAGGACTGCTTGCACTTTTGGCAGATGTGAGGCCCAATCTGTGCTATGGACAATTACGTCATCCAGGTAAGCCGCAGCATACTTCCGATGGGGCCTCAGTATCTGGTCCATTTTCCGCTGGAATGTGGCCGGCGCATTCTGTAACCCGAACGGCATTCTCTTATATTGGAACGCCCCGTCTGGGGTTACAAATGCGGTTTTCTCTTTGGCCGACTTGGCCAGGGGAATTTGCCAATACCCTTTTGTGAGGTCAAGAGTCGTCATGTATCGGACTGTTCCCAGCCGGTCGATCAACTCATCTATACGTGGCATGGGGTAGGTGTCAAATTTTGTAACTTTGTTCAACTGACGAAAATCGTTACAAAATCGCCAGCTCCCATCCGGTTTAGGCACCAACACAATGGGACTAGACCAATCACTTTGGGACTCCTCTATCACCCCTAAGTTCAGCATTTTCTGTACTTCCTCCCGTATTGCCTCCCGTCGGGCCTCTGGGATCCGATAGGGTTTTAACTTCACCCTTTCACCGGGCGGGGTAATAATATCATGCTCTACCCCAGATTTGGGGTGGAGTTCCCCTTAAAATCCATGCCAGATCTGAAGGGCCTGGAATGGATATTTGGGGGAACCCCACGTCAATTTTTTTTTAAATTTGCGGCAGGGTTCCCCTTAATATCCATTCCAGACCTGAAGGGCCTGGTAATTGAATTCTGGGGGACCCCCACGCTTTTTTTTTTATTTTTATCAATGACTTTTGTATGTATTGCCGGGAGCCGACAATTCATTAATAGCCGCGAGTCAGTTTTAAAAGACTTTTTTTCTTTCAAAAATGACATTTTTTGCAGGGACAGTTCTAAGCACGGGAAACATGCGCCACTTCACATGCATATCATACACACCCCCCAGGTACGAAATTTAAAGGAATATTTCACTTTTATTTTTTCATTTTAAGCATTATTAAAATCACTGCTCCCGAAAAAACGGCCGTTTTTAAAACTTCTTTTTGCATTGATACATGTCCCCTGGGGCAGGACCCGGGTCCCCAAACACTTTTTAGGACAATAACTTGCATATCAGCCTTTATAATTAACACTTTAGATTTCTCCCATAGATTTTTCGAATTTGCCGCGAACACCCCTATTTGTTCGCTGTTCGGCGAACGGGCGAACAGGCAATGTTCGAGTCGAACATGAGTTCGACTCGAACTCGAAGCTCATCCCTGATTCTGATTACTCTGTTTATCTTTATTACTGTTTATTGCAGGGATCTGCAACTTGTTATACTGTTGTTTATTACTTGCCCATTAGCCTCAGTAAAATATCTGGGTAAAGTACATTTGGTGTCAGTTCCGCTTACTTTAATAGGAGTTTTAAAGTATATTCTGTGTATGTTTGTTATAGGACTGCGTCACCAACAGTTGCGGTCACGCGGTCCTATCCCTCTATCACCAGCTGTGCCACGGGAGGTTAGAGCCGATTGCCAGGGGTTGACAGCAGTGCACTACAGGGCCCAAATCAATATCAGCGGCTCTCTTAACTGGGGGTAGCGCTACACGTGGGGGCTCGAGTCCGGGATCCTTGTACGTTGCACGCTGCAATCAAGCCGGTCAGAAGTACCAGCATGGACCCGCTGGCAATGTCACAGTGGTGCGCAGCGATTGGCGCCGATCCAACCGCGGCGGTAGTCATTGTACTCCCGGGGGAAAGATGGAAGGAAGAGGAGATAAAACAGCTCGTATTGTTACTGTCTCCGAGCCACAAAGCATGGGTGATGGATTTTAGGCCAGATCCAGTGATCTCATTTACATACGCACTGATAGGATGGAAAAACAAAATCCCAGAGCATTTTAAAAGTCAGAGTATACAAGCCATAGATAATCAGATCTATCACTTGATACATACGCTGCCAGTGAAGGAAGAATGGTTTCAGACACCAAAGCCATCACTCCCACAATTATCTCCACCACTATCCCCTAAAGCAGAAAAGCTTAAGGAACTATTAAGCCCGGGATCACCGCTGGCCACTATAGGGCCTGAATTGTTGAATGCTCTAGGAGACCTTGTAATTAAGTGCCAGAAAAGCAGTACGGTGCATGTGGAGGCCGGTTACCGGAAGCTTAGCACCTTCTCAGGGAAGCTCCCCGTCCCTGCGGGGGAGGAAGATTTTGACACTTGGGTGGAACAGGCATTGCAGGCAGTAGAAGCATGGGAGGTGCCTGAGGCACAGAAGAGACAGCGAGTCTTAGAAAGTCTGAAAGGTGCCGCGGCAGAAGCGGTGAAGAGCTTCCGGTTTGGAAATGAAAACTGTACAGCTCAAGATTGCCTGGCCATGCTGCAGGAAGAGTTTGGTCAGCTGGAGAAGGTGTCAGAGATGATTTATCAAATTGAACACACTCTCCAGCAGCCGAATGAGAAACTGTCAGAATATGTTAGAAGGCTGAACAGGCAGTTATGCAAGATTGTACTGAAGAAGGGAATGCTGCCCAAAGATGCAGATGAAGCACGCATGAAGCAGATCATGAGGGGAGCGCGGCGCTCAGACCCGGTCTGGCTGCACCTGAAAACCTCAGGAGGAGGAATGTCACTAACCTACTCTGATCTAATAAAAATTATTAGGGACGAAGAGGCGCTGGAGGAAGATCAGCAGGTGGCCAAGGCGAATGTCACACCTGTACCAGTGTTGGTCCATTCGGTCAAGAGCCCAGAAAGAGATGCGGAGGTTGACACTCTGAAATCGCAAATGGCCCAAGTGTTGGAGATGCTGACCTCTTTGATGGAGAAAGATCAGAGAAGACGAGAGAAACCAAGCCCAAGAAAGGAGTTGTTCCCGAACACCTCAACACCGGCCTCCCTACAGGACCGAGAAGAGGTGATTTGCTATAACTGCGGAGGGAGTGGCCACTTTGCTAACGTATGCTCCAGCCCAAAGAAGAAGAGAACAGATAATTGCAAGCCGGCGGGAAACTCCAAAGGGCCCTGGTGAAGGAGTCAACCGGGTGCCCATCATCTTCAGTGCGCTCCAAACTAAAAAAAAAGGCCAAGAATGGAGGAGACAAAACTCCTAGGAGGAGGTATAGTACACCCCCACCAAGATGTACCCCAGAGGGAGGGGGCAAGACCCCTCAGTGGAAGTACAGCACCCCAAAGAAGGAACATCCACCTAAAAGGAACAATAACATCCCTCAGCGGGTTTGTGCCCCCATTGAGAGGGAGAAAGTCAATGCATGCCAGGCTCAGGAAAAATTAAAGTCCAAAAGGAGCAGG
Source organism: Rana muscosa (assembly GCA_029206835.1). Classification (NCBI taxonomy): domain Eukaryota; kingdom Metazoa; phylum Chordata; class Amphibia; order Anura; family Ranidae; genus Rana; species Rana muscosa. Next base: position 227,914,941 of record JARGYO010005626.1, read on the forward strand.
GCAAGGGTCGAAAGCCAAAAAAAAGAGGTGACCCCAGTCCGGCCATACCCAAAGGAACTGGTGAGCCCGTCTCCTACTGTGCCCATTCAAGTGGAAGGAGTCTATACTAAAGCTCTTTTGGACACCGGAGCACAGGTGACTTTACTATACCGGGACTTCTATGATAGGCACTTGAGTCATCTGCCTATCCAGAAGATAGAAGAGCTGGAGATATGGGGACTTGGAACCCAGAGTTTCCCTTATGATGGGTACCTGCCCATAAAGATGACTTTCGACCCATCCGTGGCTGGGAAGGCTGAAGTGTTTGACACCCTGGCAGTTGTGTGTCCCCGGCCGCCTGGAGCCAGCAAGATTTCCCTGATCATTGGGACAAACACGGATCTAGTCAGGAGACTCCTGACCCCTCTAGTGAAAGAGAGAAACCATTCAGCCACCAAAATCCATCCCATGCTAAAGACGGCCTACCAACGACTGGTCTTAGAGCAGAAGACCCCGGGAGAGGGGATAGGGAAGGTGTGGAGACTTGGCAGAGAAGGAGTAGTGCTACAGCCCGGAGAAGTAACCTGTCTTAGGGCCACTGTGAAGCTTTCGTGGGAACAACCTGGCCCCTTTGTCATGCTGGAATCAGACCCAAGGGAAGAGTCCTCAGGCCTGGAAGTGATACCAGAAGTGATTCCGTTCAAGGCCCTGAAGAAGGCCCATGGCAGAGTTCCGGTGAGTGTTAGGAACACTACGGGAGGACCCATGGAGATCCCTGCCAGAGTGTTGCTTGGTCAGGTGAGCCCTGCTGCCCCGGTCACTTGGTCCGAAGTCAAGGGGACGGGTGACGGAGGAGATGTTTGGGAGAAACTGTCCGTGGAAAACCCGAACCTACCCAGGGCTTGGAAAGAAAGAGCCAAGGCCCAGCTGTCCAGGTGGGAGAAGATCTTTTCCGAAGATGAATTCGATGTGGGGTGTGCAAGAAGTGCCACCCATCGGATCTGCCTCCAAGAAGATAAGCCCTTCCGAGAGAGGGTCAGGCGGGTCCCCCTGGCAGATCTGGAGGATCTGAGGGAACAACTTGTAGAACTAAAGAAGACTGGTGTGATCCGGGAGTCTAGAAGTTCCTATGCCTCCCCAATCGTGGTGGTCAGAAAGAAGAATGGGTCGTTGAGGCTTTGTATCGATTACAGGACTCTCAACAGGAGAACCATCCCTGACCAATACACCACGCCAAGGATAGAAGATGCCCTACAAAGTTTGTCTGGAGCCAAATGGTTCAGTGTGATGGACCTCAAGAGTGGGTACTATCAAATCCCTATGCACCCAGAAGACAGGGAGAAGACAGCCTTCATAACCCCGGTGGGATTCTTCGAATTCAATAGGATGCCTCAGGGTCTGTCTGGAGCTCCTGCTACCTTTCAACGCCTTATGGAGAAGACTGTTGGAGACATGAATCTTATAGAAGTCCTTGTGTACTTGGACAATGTCATTGTCTTTGGAAGAACCTTGGAAGAACATGAAGCCAGGTTGGAGAAAGTATTGAGAAGACTCAGCGATGAGGGACTTAAGCTTTCCCCCGAGAAGTGTCGGTTCTACCAGTCTTCTGTGAACTATCTGGGGCACATAGTGTCTGAAGAAGGGGTGGCCACAGATCCTGAGAAGTTGGAAGCAGTCACTTCCTGGCCACGACCCACCACAGTAACAGAGCTCAGATCCTTCCTGGGGTTCTGCTCCTATTATAGGAGGTTTGTGGAGGGGTTTGCTCGGATTGCCCGCCCGTTGAATGAATTGCTAAAGGCAGAAGGGGAAGAGGATGACTCAGGGCCCAGGAGGCCTGGTGAGTCAGTTCAAGATCAGTGGAACCCAAGGTGTGAAGAGGCCTTTCATGCTCTGAAGAGGAGCTTAACCTCTGCCCCAGTCCTGGCCTACGCCGACCCTACCAGACCTTATGAATTACATGTGGATGCCAGCCATGAGGGTCTAGGTGGTGTACTCTACCAAGAACATGAAGGACAACTGCGACCAGTGGCCTATGTGAGCAGGAGCCTGACCCCCTCAGAAAAGAATTACCCCACTCATAAGCTGGAATTCCTGGCCCTCAAATGGGCGGTAGTAGACAAGCTAAAAGACTACTTGTATGGGGCAGAGTTTACTGTGAAGACAGACAACAACCCCCTGACCTACCTCTTCACCACCGCGAAACTAGATGCCACCGGACACAGGTGGTTGGCCGCATTGTCTGGATTCAACTTCAGTCTGAAGTACAGACCAGGAGCCGGAAATAGGGATGCAGATGCCCTGTCCCGGAGGTCTCATGGCACGACAAATGACTGGGAAGATTGGACCCAAGTGGCACCGGACGGGGTGCGGGCCCTTTGTCAAGGGGCTGAATTCCAAGCCAGAGGAGGCTCCAGAGCAGAAGAAATAGGGGTTACCATGGTAGGAGTCCCCAAACACTATTGTGGGGTAACTCAACTGGAGGAAGACAACCTACCGAGACTGTCCAAGAAGGAGTTGAGGTGTGACCAATTGGAAGACCCCATGGGGAGATTGGTCCTCAAAGCCCTGGAGAATCAGGATCCCAACAAATTCCTACATCACCCCTCAAAGGAGGCTCGCCTGTTGAGGAAGGAATTGGACAGGCTACAGGTACATCAGGGAGTGGTCTACCGAAGGGGCCCCTCTGATGACTCAGAAGATAAGTGGCAGTTATTTCTTCCAGAGAAGCACCGAGAGACTGTACTAATTGCCCTGCATGACCATCATGGTCACCTAGGGGCAGAAAGGACCTTCCAGCTTGTCAGAAATCGGTTCTATTGGCCCTGCATGAGGGCAGAAGTAGAGGAGTATTGCCATTCCTGTGCACGATGCATTCAGAGAAAGACCCTACCCCATCAAGCTGCCCCAATGGGCCACTTACAGAGTCAAGGCCCAATGGATCTGGTATGCATTGACTTTCTCTGCCTCAAACCCGACCTGAGTGGATTGGGGAATGTTCTGGTAATAACCGACCATTTCACCCGCTATGCTCAAGCTTTCCCAACCAAAGACCAGAAGGCATCCACCGTGGCCAAGATACTTATGGAGAAGTATTTTGTCCATTACGGACTACCACAGAGACTCCACTCAGATCAAGGAAGGGACTTTGAGAGTCGGTTGATCCGAAGACTTTTGGATTCATTAGGAATAAAGAAGACCAGAACCACGCCTTACCACCCACAAGGAGATGCTCAGCCGGAGAGATTTAACCGGACCCTGCTCAACATGTTGGGAACCTTAGAAACAGAGAAGAAGCAACACTGGAGTCAGCGCATATCAGCCCTAGTACATGCCTATAACTGTACCACAAGTGACGCCACTGGCTACTCCCCTTATCGACTTATGTTTGGGAGAGAAGCAAGGCTACCTGTGGACCTGGCCTTTGGCACTTCTATAGACAATACCTCAGCTACATCCCACAAGGGATACGTGGACAGACTTAGACGTAGCTTGCAGGTGGCCTATGAACAAGCCCAGGCGGCTTCGGATCAAAGGGGGGCCCGCAACAAGAGAAATTTTGATCTGAAGGTTCGAGTGCAAGATCTGCAGCCCGGGGACCGAGTACTGCTACGCAATCTGGGGGTCCCTGGAAAACACAAGCTTGCCGACAGGTGGAGATCTGAGCCCTATGTTGTCTGTAGGAAGTTGCCCGGTTTGCCTGTCTACAAACTAAAGCCAGAAGGAAAGGTGGGTCCACTGAAGACGTGGCATCGGAACCACCTGCTCCCACTTGCTGAGGCAGTCAGAATACCTCCCGTGAGAGACTCCCCTGAACCGGCCTCTATCCTGGATATTCCTAGGCCGAACACTCGGTCCCAGACCTCTCGAGCCAAAGATGGGGAGGCCTCCCAATTGAGTACAGAAGAAGGTGGAGAACTGGACTGGCTGTGGCCTCCCTCGACTCTGGGAACGTCCGCCATAGATCTCCCAAATGGAGGGGATACCCCAGATGCAACGCTGAATCCGGAGGCTACTGAATTCATACCCTTCAGTCCCTCAGCTGATTACTGGGAAGATGTTCCTGACACTTGCGCAGAGGAGGACTCTAGAGATTCCATACGTCAGTCGACTTCTGAATCAGAGGTTCCAGAACCAGCAATGTTACCTGAACTTACTCCTGAAGAAGAGCCTGTGGTGCCAGAGTCAGAAGCACCAAGAGAGCAGAGGGCTCGCAGAGTCATCAGGCCTCCCAAGAAACTAACTTACCCCCAAATGGGGACGAGCTCAGAGGACTCTGTTGTAACGGCTAGGAGAAGTGTTGAACAACCTGATCCTTCCACCGTCCATTTGGTGGAGGGCAACCCCAGCTCACTCTCTGGCACAGTTAGGCAGGCCACTCATGGTAGTGTGACCTGTGGGCAAGAGAGTTCCATCCCAAAGTTTTGGTGGGAATTCCCTATGCCAACATCATGCTCGACATTGTCCAAAATGGTAAACAGTATTTGTTGAAGTTTATCTTTGGGGACCAAAGAGTTCAAGTGGGGGGAGTGTGTAGCGGGGTGTTCCCCTTTAATGCAGAGAGACAAGAAGTTCCAGGTGAGAGGTGAGTCGGGAGGAAGTAAAGAGACATTATGGAAGTGAAAGCAGAGGAGAGAGAGACTACATCTCCCAGTACATCTTGCAGCACCCAGGGTGCATTGCTCCAGAACAGAGACTGCTGGGGCAGACTTTATAAAGGGGAGGCAGAGTTTTGGTCGGCCTCTTTGGACCCCCCTCTCCTAGCAAGAGGATGTCTGTGCTGAACTGCTGTGTGCACAAGGCCTGAAGCCCGGGCCGTGTGCTCCTTTCCAAAGAGCCCTCTGCCAGCCTAGCAGAGCCTTAGAGACATCTAATCCTCCTTGCTGCAGTACACCAGAAGGATTGAAGACTTGGATGTCGGTGGATTCCTGTTCCTAGACGAATCGATGGAGGAAACGGACTTGGACTTGTCCAGGTGGTGAGAGCTGTTTAAAGACAGATACTTTATCTTTACTATTCGTTGGGATTACAAAGTTGTTCTTCAAGTGCACCACCGAGAGATTGCTAGCGAATATTGTTTCACTGAACTTCCATTTAGATCAGTCAGGCCTGACTGCATAGGTAGACATTGCTGGGTGTTAGTCTACTGTGAGGGGGTTAGCTCGGCAGCGGGTGTGTGTGACCCCCGGGATGGGCTCCCCACACAAAACAGGCCCAGCAAACGGAGGTTGTGGTTTTCAAAATCAAAAAGGTGCGGTTTATTTTCTGTTTACAGTGACAAAACACAGCAAAGCAAAAGAAACATAAACAAAATAAATCCTGGTCAACTTGACCTCTGACTAAACATACAGGTTTCCTAACTAACAACTGGGATCAGCCTAGTGCTGTCCTAGTCCCTAAGTCCCTGGTTTTAAATGTCCAAGCAAATAGCCACACAGGCTTTGTCTCACCGCACAGGGGTTCACTCTCCCTAGACAGTCCACACAGGTCTGGTTCCAGGCATGAGCTAACATCTAATGAAGCTGGGAGTTCTTATAGAGGCCTAAATGAGCTGACAAGCTTTAGCTGGTCTCATCAACTCCCTGTCTGCACGACGCCCAGCACTCTCCCTAGAGGTATGAGTCATCCATGAGCCCACTAGCCTTAGCTGGGCTTATACAACTCTCCACCTAGTTGTATAAGTCGGCGTAAAGCCTGAATCTGGGCGAAATATATCTACCCCCCTGGATGCAACCAGGTGACTTTACCTTCCTGCTGTCACATACCCCCCCCTCTTGTTTTAACCTTGGGGTTGGAACACCAGCAATCAGGCATTCATGTACTCGAGACAAAGCATCCACATTCCCCATTTGAACGCCAGGGCGATGCTTTACTGTGAAGTTGAATTCCTGGAGGGCCAGGAACCACCTATTCACTCTTCTATTTGTTTCCTTGTTTTGAGCCATCCACTTTAACGGAGCGTGATCCGTAACCATGTCAAAGTGCCTACCTAGCAGGTAGTACCGAAGGGAATCTAGAGCCCACTTCACCGCTAAACACTCCTTTTCAACGGTGGCGTAATTTACCTCATGGGACTTCAACTTCCTGCTGAGGTAAATGACTGGGTGCTCTTCCCCGTTCCAGACCTGGGACAATACTGCTCCTAACCCCACATCTGACGCATCACTTTGTACGACAAAGTCTTTAGAGAAGTCGGGTGAGTACAACACTGGCTGGCTACATAAGGCTTGTTTCAAGAATTGGAATGCTGCCTCAGCCTCGGGGGTCCATTTAATCATGACCGACCCTTTCCCCTTCGTCAGGTTGGTTAGGGGCACAGCCTTAGAAGCAAAGTGGGGAATGAATCGCCGATAATACCCAGTGATTCCCAGAAAGGCTCGTACCTGCTTCTTGCTGTTGGGACGTGGCCAACTCTGGATGGCCTCGACTTTGTTGAGTTGGGGTTTTATTACTCCCCTCCCAATGGTGTACCCAAGATATTTGGCCTCCTCCTGCCCAATGGTACACTTCTTGGGGTTAGCCGTAAACCCCGCTTCCCGAACAGAGTCCAGGACTGCTTGCACTTTTGGCAGATGTGAGGCCCAATCTGTGCTATGGACAATTACGTCATCCAGGTAAGCCGCAGCATACTTCCGATGGGGCCTCAGCATCTGGTCCATTTTCCGCTGGAATGTGGCCGGCGCATTCTGTAACCCGAACGGCATTCTTTTATATTGGAACGCCCCGTCTGGGGTTACAAATGCGGTTTTCTCTTTGGCCGACTTGGCCAGGGGGATTTGCCAATACCCTTTTGTGAGGTCAAGAGTCGTCATGTATCGGGCTGTTCCCAGCCGGTCGATCAACTCATCTATACGTGGCATGGGGTAGGTGTCAAATTTTGTAACTTTGTTCAACTGACGAAAATCGTTACAAAATCGCCAGCTCCCATCCGGTTTAGGCACCAACACAATGGGACTAGACCAATCACTTTGGGACTCCTCTATCACCCCTAAGTTCAGCATTTTCTGTACTTCCTCCCGTATTGCCTCCCGTCGGGCCTCTGGGATCCGATAGGGTTTTAACTTCACCCTTTCACCGGGCGGGGTAATGATGTCATGCTCTACCCCAGATGTTTGTCCCGGCAGCTCAGAGAATACCTCCTTGTTGCGAAGCACAAACTCCTTAACCTCCTGTTGTTGGGGTTGTGACAAGGTGGCTGCTATTCCAACCTCAGGAATCACGCAACCAGTTTGAGCTGGTGACCAAGTGTCTGCGACTAGGGACTCTCTATCCCTCCAGGCTTTCAACAGATTAACGTGATAGATCTGTTCGGGCTTTCGCCTTCCTGGTTGTCTGACCTTGTAATTCACTTCGCTCACTTTTTCCATTATCTCATAGGGGCCTTGCCATTTGGCAAGGAATTTACTTTCAACCGTAGGGACAAGTACCAGTATCCTATCCCCCGGGGAAAAGGTACGGGTCTTGGCTCCACGGTTGTACACTCTCTGCTGTGCTAACTGCGCTTGGGCCTTCACGATGGGCATTACCTGTGCAATTCGGTCTTGCATCAGGGCGACATGCTCAATCACACTCCTGTGGGGAGAACTCTCACTTTCCCAAGTTTCCTTGGCAATATCCAACAGCCCTCTTGGGTGTCTCCCATACAGTAACTCAAAGGGGGAGAATCCCGTAGAGGATTGGGGCACCTCCCTAATAGCAAACATCAGATAAGGAAGTAGACAGTCCCAATCCTTTCCATCTCTAGCCACCACTTTCTTCAACATTTGTTTTAGGGTTTTGTTGAATCTTTCAACCAGCCCATCGGTTTGGGGGTGATACACAGATGTACGTAATTGCGTCACTTTGAACAATTTACACAGCTCCTTCATAACCCGGGACATAAAGGGTGTACCTTGGTCCGTAAGCAGTTCTTTACAAATACCCACCCGGCTAAACACAAGAGATAGCTCTTTGGCTATGGTTTTGGCCGAGGTATTTCGGAGAGGGATCGCTTCTGGATAACGGGTGGCATAGTCCATTATAACTAATATGTACTGGTGCCCCCTAGCGGACTTGATTATAGGCCCTACCAAATCCATGGCGATCCTCTCAAACGGGACCTCAATGATGGGTAGAGGGACCAGCGGGCTACGGAAATGTGGCATCGGGGCCGACCTCTGACACACAGGGCAGGAGGAACAATAATTTTCTATGTCCTTCATCACCCCCGGCCAATAGAATCTCTCTAATACCCTCTCTCGGGTTTTCTCTGTCCCCAGATGACCTCCAAGAATGTGCCCATGGGCCAACTCCAACACCAACTTCCTGTAAGGTTTGGGCACCACAAGCTGCTCAACGGTTTCTTCTGCCCTTTTTGCCACCCGATACAGTAGGTCCTTCTCTACGCTGAAGTATGGGTAAGTGCAGGTATTATCTGGGTTCACTAACTCGCCATCTATTTTCACTACGTTTTCCCGTGCCTTTATTAGGGCGGGGTCTTTCAACTGTTCTGTGGCAAAGTTTTCCCTGTGAACCTCAAGATCAGAAAACTCCACAGACGGTAGGTTTTCGTCTGAGGAGGTGGGCTCCTCTCCAGTTTCTTGAGTCTCCCCTGCCAATACTGATAAGGGAAATTCCGGAGAGTCCTCACCACTCTCAGGGGAGTTCTGGCTATCACATTCCTGGTACATAGGGGCACCAGTGGGGGGCTCAGGATCATCCCACAGTTCCCAGAACTTCGGAAAATCCCTTCCCACAATGGCGTCATGCGGTAACTGAGATACTAAGCCCACTGGATGAGAGAGGGTACCTTTGGGGGTCTCGAAACACACTGTAGTCACTGGATACTCTCGGGTGTCCCCATGCACACAAATAACAGCTACCTTGCTATTCCCAAAGACCTCTGTTTTAACTAACTCAGCCTTTATCAGGGTCACAAGGCTACCTGAATCCAGCAATACCACAACATTTCTACCATTAACACACATTTTGCATAAATGTTTCTCAGTTCCTCGAATGGCAGTGCATGCGACTGTCGCACACAGCGACTGACGTCTGCCCGTCAGAAAGTCACACTGCATGGGTTCCTCCACAACCGGGCAATTGGCTGCAATATGTCCCGCTTGCCGGCAGCGGTAGCAAACGATCCTTCTTGCCGCCTCTTGAGCCGCTGATTTCCCAGGCTGTTCTCGCCAAACTTGGGGTAGAGCTCCCACCCTCTCACTCTCTCCACCCTCACCCCTTGGAATCCTCTTATCCGCCCCTGGGGATGGTCTGGTCTTAGGGTGGAAAGTCCGAGTGTCTCTGGAAGAGGCCGTCAGGTTCTCTGTAGCCAAGTATTTCTCCACACGATCCACAAGACCATCGGCCGTCTCTGGGTCTCCATGGCTTACCCACTTTTGGATGGCAGTAGGAAGAGCTCTCAAAAACCGATCCATTACAACACGTTCCACAATCTTTGGTGCGGACAAAGTCTCTGGCTGTAGCCACTTTCTGCTCAGGTGAATGAGATCATACATTTGAGACCTGGGGGGTTTTCCAAGCTGGAAAGTCCAGTTATGCACACGCTGAGCCCGGACAGCCTGGGTGACACCCAGCCTTGCCAAAATTTCAGCTTTTAGCATCACATAGTCTTTTGCTTGGTTAGGCTCTAGGTCATAGTAAGCTTTCTGCGATTCACCAGTTAACAGAGGAGCCACCAGTCCAGCCCACTGCTCCTCAGGCCACTTTTCTCTTTCAGCGGTCCTTTCAAATGTGGTCAAAAATACCTCTGGATCATCCTCTCCAGTCATTTTTGTCAATAAACGACTCACCCCAAAGGACGCGGTATTAGTGGGACGGCTTTCCTCACTGGTCTGCGGACGTTGCTGCATTACTGCTTCCATTTGTTGTAGTCTCTGCTCTTGCTTCTGTAACAGGTCTATGAAGCGGGCCTCAGATTGCTGCTGGGCTTGTTGCTGAGCTGCAAGGCTCCTTTGCAAACCTGCATTTGTCTGCTGTTGATTGGCATTTGCTAGAGCCAGCTGTTTCAGTATCTCCTCCATGCTGGCTTAAAAAAAACTGCCACTGGTTCTCCACCAACTGTGAGGGGGTTAGCTCGGCAGCGGGTGTGTGTGACCCCCGGGATGGGCTCCCCACACAAAACAGGCCCAGCAAACGGAGGTTGTGGTTTTCAAAATCAAAAAGGTGCGGTTTATTTTCTGTTTACAGTGACAAAACACAGCAAAGCAAAAGAAACATAAACAAAATAAATCCTGGTCAACTTGACCTCTGACTAAACATACAGGTTTCCTAACTAACAACTGGGATCAGCCTAGTGCTGTCCTAGTCCCTAAGTCCCTGGTTTTAAATGTCCAAGCAAATAGCCACACAGGCTTTGTCTCACCGCACAGGGGTTCACTCTCCCTAGACAGTCCACACAGGTCTGGTTCCAGGCATGAGCTAACATCTAATGAAGCTGGGAGTTCTTATAGAGGCCTAAATGAGCTGACAAGCTTCAGCTGGTCTCATCAACTCCCTGTCTGCACGACGCCCAGCACTCTCCCTAGAGGTATGAGTCATCCATGAGCCCACTAGCCTTAGCTGGGCTTATACAACTCTCCACCTAGTTGTATAAGTCGGCGTAAAGCCTGAATCTGGGCGAAATATATCTACCCCCCTGGATGCAACCAGGTGACTTTACCTTCCTGCTGTCACACTACCCATGAGGGGAAGTAGCTGTAAAAGGGCAGCGCTAGAGTTGCATAGCAATACTTAATTATTCTGATTACTCTGTTTATCTTTATTACTGTTTATTGCAGGGATCTGCAACTTGTTATACTGTTGTTTATTACTTGCCCATTAGCCTCAGTAAAATATCTGGGTAAAGTACATTTGGTGTCAGTTCCGCTTACTTTAATAGGAGTTTTAAAGTATATTCTGTGTATGTTTGTTATAGGACTGCGTCACCAACAGTTGCGGTCACGCGGTCCTATCCCTCTATCACCAGCTGTGCCACGGGAGGTTAGAGCCGATTGCCAGGGGTTGACAGCGGTGCACTGCAGGGCCCAAATCAATATCAGCGGCTCTCTTAACTGGGGGTAGCGCTACATTACTATTTCCATCTTGAAATTCCATTTCATTTTTAACACTAAGGAAGAGTTCATTTGTACTAGGAGCGTTATGCTCTCCTTGCTCTTTATGGTCCTCTTGTATTCCATCTTCTAGGTTTATCCAGTCCTTGATAAGAGGTTTGTCTTATTAAACGCCGGATACATATATTCATTCAGTAGAGCAACAATGTTTCGGCTGAATATTTCTTTTTCTTCTTCTTCTTTTCCTTTCCCTTTTTTTTTTTACTTTCTCTCTCTTTTTCTTTCTTTTTTCCTCTTCTCCTCTTTTCCCTATTCACCTCTTCCTTTCTCCAGTTTCCTTTATGGTTCTTTAGTTCTTGGTATCGCCTCCGTAGGTGGTTTGGGTCGTCCATACGAGACATGATGAAGTATATCATATTATAATAGCTCTACATCGCTCTCTGACCAGTCTTCCCCAGGGAGTTCGATGACTACCGCCATGTCTGGAAAGGCCCCGGCTGCTGCGCACCACTGTGTCACTACTAACGGATCCATTCCGGTACTTCTGGCAGGCTTCATTGCAGCGTACAGGATCCCGGACTCTGAGCCCCCACGTGTAGCACACGGCCCTTTTACTCCCGTCTTTGGCTCACTCACAGGAGGAAAAGGCACACCATGCCACCATGCCCGTACCCTCTGGTTTGCAGAGGTTAAGAACACTTGTAAACTACGGGTCTTGCAGCAAGGTTCTCCTCAAAGTTGGTTCTCGTCCCCTAGAATGTAAAGGACAAGTCTCTATACCCCAAGTAACTCCAAGGTCCACACCAGTAGAAACTCTGTGTAGAGTTTATTTTCTTTATGCACAAGGTTGAGAAGAGAGAAAGGTGTTAGTGAGACAGATCAGGTTCAGACACTCCTGGCTTCTTCGCCACTCGGTCCCGAGTGGGCACAGCTCACCCGGATAGTCACCCAATGGCACTAGCAGCCGGCATGTAGCTCGAACAGTCAATCAGATTCCCTTAATAGATGCGATCGGGAGATCCCCTGCCACAGAATCTATAGTGTCCCAAACTTCCTAATGGTTACGTTGTTAGATCCCTTTTCGGATGGATGACATCCCTCCAGAGAGTTACTGGACCCCTTCCTTCACTGTGATCTCTCACCAGTCCTTCGGAATGGTCCTCCGCCAGCCTCCTCTTCCAGATGTGGGTCCCCTCGCAAGGCGGCACCCTGGGATTCTTCCTCCCCGAAGTGGGCTCCAGCTAAAGGTGCTGGGCCCAGGGCTGAGGTTGCAGTCCCAGGACTAAAGGTGCCAGGGACTGAGGCGCACGTGGCCCCATGGCCTGGAGGGCCATGCACTCGAACTTGGACTCCAGATTTGTAGGTTCCCCCCGGGTACAGGTCCCCGGGGTAGCAAGTCCACCCTGACCAATGGCGTCTGCCCCTTTTGTACCCTCTCCCAGCATGCACAGCGGGTAGACCACGCCCACTGCACGGCTACCGAGAGAGGACACCCAATCGCCACTCCATCACCTGTGGTTCAACCCCGAGTACAAGCGACAGCGCCACCCATACATTCTAAGGGGAACTGCACGGCAGGTGAAACAGCAGCAAAGCAGAGTCCAATAAATTGAAGGATCCGAGCCAACTACCACTCGAATCACCCCTAAATTTAATGTAACAGCCCCCTAAATTTGGGACCCCCGCTACATACTTAAGAACAAACCTACAGTCCCTGTCTTGTTTGCACAACCAGTATACTGATGTTCAGAGTATATAGGGCCTTTTTTTTTATTTGGGTGCGGGGTTCCCCTTAATACCCATACAAGACCCAAAGGGCCTGGTAATGGGCTGGGGGGGTACCCATGCCGTTTTTCTCAATGATTTTCATCCATATTGCCGGGACCAGACATTACATTACAGCCGCAAGCAGTTTTAAATGACTTTAGAAATTTCATTTTGTGCAGGGACAGTTATAAACACGTGCCACTTTACAGTAATACTATAGACATATTTTTTCACTTTAAGCATCATTAAAATCACTGCTCCCGAAAAAACTGACGTTTTTAAAACTTTTTTTTGCATTGATAAATGTCTCTTGGGGCAGGACCCAGGTCCCTAAACCCTTTTTACGTCAATAACTTGCATATTAGCCTTTAAAATTCGCACTTTTGATTTCTCACATTCGAGTCCTATAGACTTTAACTGGGTTCGCAAGTTCGCGCAAACTTTCGGTACGTTCGCATGTTCTGGATGCGAACCGAACCGGGGGGTGTTCGGCTCATCCGTAGTCCTGGTGCTCCGGGGCCTCCAAAAACGTGACAGGTAGTCAGGAAATTAGATTTGTAATTTATGCTCCTTGAAAGCCCAAAGGTGCTCCTGGGATTTTGGACCCCTCTATGCATCTAGGCTGTGAAAAAGTCTCAGACCTTTGGTGTCCCCTTATTCAGGAGGGGTAGAAGGTGTGTTTGGAGGTGTAATTGCAAGTATGCCTATGCCGTGTGTGAGAAATAACTTGTTAAAATGACAAGTTCGTGAAAACAAAATTCACATTTTATTTAATTCCTTCATTTTCCAAAGAACTCTGGGGAAAAAATACAACTTCAAAAAGTTTACCTCTTACTAAATACCTTGAGTAGTAAATTTTACAAAATGGGTCATTTGGGGGGTACTTGTACTGTCCTGGCATTTTAGGGTTCTAAGAAATGAGATCGGCCGTCAGTACATCAGGTGTGATCAATTTTCATATATATATATATAGTATCTCACAAAAGTAAGTACACCCCTCAGTCACATTTTTGAAAATATTTTATTCTATCTTTTCATGTGACAACACTGAAGAAATGACACTTTGCTACAATGTAAAGTAGTGAGTGTACAGCTTGTATAACGGTGTAAATTTCCTCTCCCCTCAAAATAACTCAACACACATCCATCAATGTCTAAACCGCTGGCAACAAAAGTGAGTACACCCCTAAGTGAAAATGTCCAAATTGGGTCCCAATTAGCCATTTTCCCTCCCCGGTGTCATGTGACTCGTTAGTGTTACAAGGTTTCAGGTGTGAATGGGGAGCAGGTGTGATAAATTTGGTGTTATCGCTCTCACTCTCTCATACTGGTCACTGGAAGTACAACATGGCACCTTATGGCAAAGAACTCTGAGGATCTGAAGAAAAGATTTGTTGCTCTACATAAAGATGGCCGAGGATATAAGAAGATTGCCAAGACCCTGAAACTGAGCTGCAGCACGGTGGCCAAGACCACACAGCGGTATAACAGGACAGGTTCCCCTCAGAACAGGCCTCGCCATGGTCCACCAAAGAAGTTGAGGCTCACGTGCTCAGCGTCATATCCAGAGGTTGTCTTTGGGAAATAGATGTATATGTGCTGCCAGCATTGCTGCAGAGGGTGAAGGGGTGGGGGAGGGGTCAGCCTGTCAGTGCTCAGACCATACGCCGCACACTGCATCAAATTGGTCTGCATGGCTGTCGTCCCAGAAGGAAGCCTCTTCTAAAGATGATGCACAAGAAAGCCTGCAAACAGTTTGCTGAAGACAAGCAGACTAAGGACATGGATTACTGGAACTGGAATTGTGGTATTTTACTGAAATACCCCAAGCAGGAAAATACTGCATCATCCTCCACCCCAAACGCGCTTTAAGGTTCATGTGTATGTAAAGGCATGTGTCCCAATACTTTTGACAATATGTATACACAGTAAGACCCGGGTTTGGTTTAGACAGGAAAATGTTATTTCTGTGACCTCCGATCTCCCACCATGACCCGTCTATACTGACACATACAATGATAGAGCAGCTTCCATGATTGTAATGTGATCTATTGAGCAGTCTGAGGACGGACATGACTGGGATATTGTCATGGATATGCAGTAGTGTTTGTCTGCCATCTTACCTTCCTTCCCATGTGTTCATCTAGAGACCAGACCTCCTTCACCTGGCTTCCTTTATAATCTCCTCCCAGCCTGACTCCACCCCAGGCCCTATCACTGAACACTATATTAACCTGTGCACTGCAAGCCTGCTTTGCTGATCAACGTGTTTGTTAGGCATTGTGTGTTTGGGTTCCTGCCTGCCGTGTGCTACGTCTGTCTCTCTGTTACGTTATTGGCTTGTCCCCGACTATCCCTGTCTGCTCGTGACCCTTGACCTTCGGCTCGTTCTTCGTTATCCTTGTCTGCTTGTGGCCCCTGACCTTCAGCTTGTTATTCGGTTCTCTCTTATCGTGTGCTGCTGCTTCCCCTCTTTTCCCCTTATCCTACGGGGCGTGAGTAGTGATGAGCCGAACACCCCCGGGTTCGGTTCGCACCAGAACCCGCGAACGGACCGAAAGTTCGAACGAACATTAGAACCCTATTAAATACAATGGATGCGAACGTTCGAATTCTAAAGTGCTAATTATAACAACTATTATGCATGTTATTGTCCTAAAAAGGGTTTGGGAACCCGGGTTCTGCACCAGGGGACATGTATCAATGCAAAAATAAGTTTTAAAAACGGTCGTTTTCCGGGAGCAGTCATTTTAATGATGCATAAAGTGAAAAAAAAAAAGTCAAATATTCCTTTAAATATCGTACCTGGGGGGTGTCTAAAGTATGCCTGTGAAGTGCCACGTGTTTCCCGTGTTTAGAACTGTCCCTGCACAAAATGACACTTCTAAAGGAAAAAAAAGCCATTTAAAACTGCTTGCGGCTTTAATGTAATGTCTGGTCCCGGTAATATGGATGAAAATCTTTAAGAAAAATGGCATAGCTACCCCATGACCCCCCCCCCTACCCCAGCCCATTACCAGCCCCTTTGGGTCTTGTATGGATATTAAGGGGAACCCCGCACATAAAATAAAAAAGGCCCTATATACTCTGAACAGCCGTATACAGGCGGTGCATACAAGACAGGGACTGTAGGTTTGTTCTTATGTAGAATCTGTTTGTAATTTTGAACAGGTACATTGTTGAAGTGTAGCTCCAGACCAAAAATCTATTTTTAAACTTTTTGGAAAACATAGGTAAGGGTTATCACCCCTGTAACATTTGTTTTGCTGTCTGTGCCCCTGTTCAGAACATTTCACCTCACTTTCCGTCCTAATGACAACTGTTTTTGAAATGTGGTGTTTTTCTTGAAACAAGGATTGCTGATAAAGCATCAGTACAGAGGAGACACCTTTCTCCCATATTTATTCTTACAGGAGAGAATTTTCCTTCCTAGTGGTAGATTTCCTCTCACTTCCTGTTGTCTTCTTGCGTTTGCAAGTAGGAGTCGTTTGTAAGTTGGATGTTTGAAAGTAGGGACCTGCCGTATATACTCTGCAGAAATAGGCCCCTTAGTTGTTGGTGTTGGCACAACACTGTAAGCACTCACAGTTACTCTTGGTTGGTGCTGGAACGCCCTGCTGTCAACTATTATATCAGGAATTTTAATTACATATAATTGTTGAACAGTGGTAGTAAAAATTGGGCCTTTGATGGTGGTGCTGGTGCCACAACACTGTAAGCCCTGACAGTTACTCTTGGTGGGTGCAGCAATGGGCCCTGCTGTGAATTATTAGATCAAGAATTGTAATTACATGCCCCTGTTGAACAGGGGCTGAAAAATTGGGCCTTAGGCACTGGTGGCACAACACTGCAACCCTTCACAGATACTGTACTTGGAGCACAGCAATGAGCCCTGTTGCAAAGTATTGCTTCAAAAATTGTAATGACACGCCCCTGTTAAACAGGGGCTGAAAAATTGGGCCTTAGGCACTGGTGGCACAACACTGCAACTCCTCACAGATACTGTACTTGGAGCACAGCAATGAGCCCTGTTGCAAAGTATTGCTTCAAAAATTGTAATTACACGCCACTGTTAAACAGGGGCTGAAAAATTGGGCGTTAGGCACTGGTGGCGGCACCCATAAACAAAAATGATCTTCCAAGCTATCATCATCAATCGTATCATTGAGGACTCGGAGGAGGAGGATAGCCAGTCAACATAACAGCACAGGCACTCAGCATCAGCATCAGTCTTGAAGGGATGTGACATTTTAAAATCAATTAGTCTGTTATATCAGCATCAGGTGTGTGGTAGCTGGTGGTGATCCAAGACTGGTTCATCTTGATGAAAGTCAGTCGATCAACCGAGTCGGTGGACAGGCGCACCCTGTGATCCGTGACAAATCCTCCAGCAGCACTGAATGTGCGTTCCGAAAGAACGCTGGATGCAGGACAGGCCAGTAGCTCAATTGCATACTGTGCAAGCTCTGGCCAGTGATCCATCCTCAAGACCCAGTAAGCCAGAGGATTTTCGGTGGGGAAGGTGTCCAAGTCTGACCTTGCCCCTAGATATTCCTGCACCATGTTTATCAGACGCTGGCGATGGTTGCTGGAACCGATCATACTTTGGGGCTGCGGACTAAAGAATTGTCTGAACGCATCGGTCAGACGGCCACCTTCCCCACCGCTCCTTCTTTGACTGGCCGAAGCCTCAGCAACTCGTTGTCCAGGACCAGGAGTTTGCAACCTCCCAGTCTCTGGGAACGCGTTGCACAGACCTTTCTGCAAGGCCTCCCGGAGTTGTCTCATCCTCTGCTCCCTCTGCGACGGTAACATAAGGTCCGCAACCTTACCCTTGTACCGTGGATCAAGGAGAGTGGCCAGCCAGTAATGGTCCCTCTCCTTGATCCGAAGAATACGAGGATCCTTCCGCAGACTTTGCAGGATCAGGGAGGCCATGCAGCGTAGGTTTGCTGAGGCATTCGCTCCGGAGTCCTCTGGGTCACTAAGGACGACATGATCCGCAGCCACCTCCTCCCAGCCACGTACAAGTCCACTGGTTTCTTGGGACTGTAAATCATCCCTAAAAGACTGCTGCTGATGATGCTGAGTGCCAGCCTCCACCTCCATGCTGACACAATCCTCCTCCTCCTCCTCCTCCTCCTCCTCCTCCTCTTCCTGTGCGATGGGTGGGACAGAAGGAACACTGTCTGGGTAAAGGGGGCCTTGAGAGGCAAGGAAGTCCTCCTCTTCCTGCCTCTGTTCTGCCTCAAGTGCCCTGTCCATTATTCCACGCAGCGTGTGCTCCAACAGGTGGACAAGAGGTACAGTGTCACTGATGCATGCACTGTCACTGCTCACCATCCTCGTGGCCTCCTCAAATGGTGCCAGGACAGTGCATGCATCCCTGATCATGCCCCACTGGCGTGGAGAAAAAAAACCAAGCTCCCCTGACCCTGTCCTGGTGCCGTAGTCGCACAGGTACTCATTGATGGCCCTCTGCTGCGTGTGCAGCCGCTGCAGCATGGCCAACGTTGAGTTCCACCTGGTGGGCATGTCACATATAAGGCGGTTCTTGGGCAGGTTCAACTCCTTTTGCAGCTCAGCCAGGCGAGCACTGGCATTATAAGATCTGCGGAAATGCACACAGACTTTCCTGGCCTGCCTCAGGACATCCTGTAAGCCCGGGTACCTGCCCAAGAACCGCTGCACCACCAGGTTAAGGACGTGAGCCACACAGGGCACATGGGTCAGTTGTCCCTGTCGGAGGGCGGAGAGGAGGTTGGTGCCATTGTCGCAAACCACCATTCCTGGCTTAAGCTGGCGTGGCGTCAACCACCTCTCGGCCTGGCCCTGCAGAGCAGACAGGACCTCTGCCCCAGTGTGGCTTCTGTCCCCCAAACACACCAGCGCAAGCACGGCATGGCATCTTTTTGCCTGCGTACTTGCGTAGCCCCGTGAACGGCTACGGAGCACCGCTGGTTCATAGGACAAACCACAGGAAGAGGCCATGGAGGAAGAAGAAGAGGAGGGGGTGGAGGAGAGAGGTGTGTCACAACCAGTAGTAGCATTTTGGAGGCGTGGCGGTGGGACAACCTCCAACACTACTGCACCTTGTCCTGAATCCTTCCCAGCTGCCAAAAGAGTGACCCAATGGGCCGTGAAAGAAAGGTAACGTCCCTGTCCATGCCTGCTGGACCATGAGTCAGCGGTAATATGCACCTTACCGCTGACCGCCCTGTCCAGCGAGGCCAAGACATTGCCTTCCACATGCCGGTAGAGAGCCGGAATAGCCTTCCGTGAGAAAAAGTGGCGTTTGGGAACCTGCCACTGAGGAACCGCACATTGCACAAACTCACGGAAGGGGGCCGAGTCTACCAACTGAAAAGGCAGCAGTTGAAGCGCTAGCAATTTAGCCAAGCTAGCATTCAACCGCTGGGCATGTGGATGGCTGGGAGTGAACTTCTTTCGACGGTCCAGCAGCTGGGGCAGGGAAATTTGCCTGCTAGAATCGGACGTCGGTGTACTGCTAGCAGAGTGGGCGCAAGTACTTGGCTGTGACACACCTAATTCTACACCTTCATTCCTCTCAGTGCATGTTTCAGAGAGGACTGAAGTTATAGTGGGGTTGGAGATCCCAGCTGATGCGGTGCAAGGAGAGGTCCGCTTTGTTCTTTGGTGTGGGTCTTTGAGGTAGGCTTGCCAACGAGCTGCATGGCAGGTCAACATATGTCTGGTCAGGCATGTGGTACCCAAGCGGCTGATGTTTTGGCCACGCGATATACGCTTGAGACATATGTTGCAAACAGCAGCTGTGCGATCTGATGCACTAGCCTCAAAAAAGGCCCACACCAAAGAACTTTTTGAATGACGGGCAGAGGCAGCGCCCTGCACAGGCGGAGCTCTGCGGTGTGATTCCGTCGGTGTACTGCCCTTACGCTGGCCACCAAAGGGCATCCTGCCTCGTTGGAGATGTGCCTCCTCCTCATCCTCCTCCTCCTCCTCTCTCCTATTAGGCACCCACGTGGAGTCATTGACCTCATCATCCCCTCCCTCCTCATCACTGGAGCCAATCTGGCAGTATGCTGCAGCTGCTGGAACATGACTGCCAGATTGGTGTCCTTCTTGAGCATCCCCTCTGTCTGCTCTCACGCTACTGCCTTCCTCTAGCTGGGTTTCATCATCAGACCCTTCGAAACGCTGGGCATCCTCCTGGAGCATGTACCCAACACTGTGCTGAAACAGTTCGGGGGACTCCTCAGGAGGAGGACATGGTGGGTCTAGGGAAGGAGTGACTGATGATTTGTCTGACATTGATACCAGGGAAGACGACGCTTTGGCAGCTGCTTTTCCAGTACCCTGAGCCTGGGTGAGAGAGGATGAGGAGGAGGAGGAGGGCTTGGTCATCCACTCTACCAAGTCTTCGGCATGATGTGGCTCAACATGTCCAGCTGCCGAAAAGAAGGACAAGCGTGTCCCATGGCCATGTGCTGATGACAATGCACCGCGTCCACGACCAGCACTGTTGCCCCCAGACACAGAGCCTGCTTGCCCTCTTTTATTGCCTCCTGACTGTCTGCCTCTCCTTGTTTGCCTTCCAGACATTCTAATAGATGGCCTGCAGGGAGATGGGAAAAAAGCAATAAGGGCTACCTTCAGGTGTCCTTCTCTGTCCCTTGAAACAAGGACTTTCACAGTGAAAGAAACTGACACTGTCCCTACCTAGAGTTTTCTATCCCTAGAATAAATGTTTTTTTTAATCACAATATAGCACAAGGACAATTCACTCAATGTCTCTCCAGGTCCCTGGAAACAAGGACTTGCAGAGTGAAAGAAACTGACACTGTCCCTACCTAGAGTTTTCTGTCCCTAGAATAAATGTTTTTTTTAAGCACAATATAGCACAAGGAAAATTAACTCACTGTCCTTACAGGTCCCTGGAAACAAGGACTTGCAGAGTGAAAGAAACTGACACTGTCCCTACCTAGAGTTTTCTGTCCCTAGAATAAATGTTTTTTTTAAGCACAATATAGCACAAGGACAATTAACTCACTGTCCTTACAGGTCCCTGGAAACAAGGACTTGCAGAGTGAAAGAAAAAAAACACTCTCCCTACCTACAGTTTTCTGTCCCTAGAAAAAATGTTTTTTTTAATCACAATATAGCACAAGGAAAATTAACTCACTGTCCTTACAGGTCCCTGGAAACAAGGACTTGCAGAGTGAAAGAAACTGACACTGTCCCTACCTAGAGTTTTCTGTCCCTAGAATAAATGTTTTTTTTAATCACAATATAGCACAAGGACAATTCACTCAATGTCTCTCCAGGTCCCTGGAAACAAGGACTTGCAGAGTGAAAGAAACTGACACTGTCCCTACCTAGAGTTTTCTGTCCCTAGAATAAATGTTTTTTTTAAGCACAATATAGCACAAGGACAATTAACTCACTGTCCTTACAGGTCCCTGGAAACAAGGACTTGCAGAGTGAAAAAAAAAAAAAACTCTCCCTACCTAGAGTTTTCTGTCCCTAGAAAAAATGTTTTTTTTAATCACAATATAGCACAAGGACAATTAACTCACTGTCCTTACAGGTCCCTGGAAACAAGGACTTGCAGAGTGAAAGAAAAAAAACACTCTCCCTACCTACAGTTTTCTGTCCCTAGAAAAAATGTTTTTTTTAATCACAATATAGCACAAGGAAAATTAACTCACTGTCCTTACAGGTCCCTGGAAACAAGGACTTGCAGAGTGAAAGAAACTGACACTGTCCCTACCTAGAGTTTTCTGTCCCTAGAATAAATGTTTTTTTTAATCACAATATAGCACAAGGAAAATTAACTCACTGTCCTTACAGGTCCCTGGAAACAAGGACTTGCAGAGTGAAAGAAAAAAAACACTCTCCCTACCTACAGTTTTCTGTCCCTAGAAAAAATGTTTTTTTTAATCACAATATAGCACAAGGAAAATTAACTCACTGTCCTTACAGGTCCCTGGAAACAAGGACTTGCAGAGTGAAAGAAACTGACACTGTCCCTACCTAGAGTTTTCTGTCCCTAGAATAAATGTTTTTTTTAATCACAATATAGCACAAGGACAATTCACTCAATGTCTCTCCAGGTCCCTGGAAACAAGGACTTGCAGAGTGAAAGAAACTGACACTGTCCCTACCTAGAGTTTTCTGTCCCTAGAATAAATGTTTTTTTTAAGCACAATATAGCACAAGGACAATTAACTCACTGTCCTTACAGGTCCCTGGAAACAAGGACTTGCAGAGTGAAAGAAAAAAAACACTCTCCCTACCTACAGTTTTCTGTCCCTAGAAAAAATGTTTTTTTTAATCACAATATAGCACAAGGAAAATTAACTCACTGTCCTTACAGGTCCCTGGAAACAAGGACTTGCAGAGTGAAAGAAAAAAAACACTCTCCCTACCTACAGTTTTCTGTCCCTAGAAAAAATGTTTTTTTTAATCACAATATAGCACAAGGAAAATTAACTCACTGTCCTTACAGGTCCCTGGAAACAAGGACTTGCAGAGTGAAAGAAACTGACACTGTCCCTACCTAGAGTTTTCTGTCCCTAGAATAAATGTTTTTTTTAAGCACAATATAGCACAAGGACAATTAACTCACTGTCCTTACAGGTCCCTGGAAACAAGGACTTGCAGAGTGAAAGAAAAAAAACACTCTCCCTACCTACAGTTTTCTGTCCCTAGAAAAAATGTTTTTTTTAATCACAATATAGCACAAGGAAAATTAACTCACTGTCCTTACAGGTCCCTGGAAACAAGGACTTGCAGAGTGAAAGAAACTGACACTGTCCCTACCTAGAGTTTTCTGTCCCTAGAATAAATGTTTTTTTTAATCACAATATAGCACAAGGAAAATTAACTCACTGTCCTTACAGGTCCCTGGAAACAAGGACTTGCAGAGTGAAAGAAACTGACACTGTCCCTACCTAGAGTTTTCTGTCCCTAGAATAAATGTTTTTTTTAAGCACAATATAGCACAAGGACAATTAACTCACTGTCCTTACAGGTCCCTGGAAACAAGGACTTGCAGAGTGAAAGAAACTGACACTGTCCCTACCTAGAGTTTTCTGTCCCTAGAATAAATGTTTTTTTTAATCACAATATAGCACAAGGAAAATTAACTCACTGTCCTTACAGGTCCCTGGAAACAAGGACTTGCAGAGTGAAAGAAACTGACACTGTCCCTACCTAGAGTTTTCTGTCCCTAGAATAAATGTTTTTTTTAATCACAATATAGCACAAGGACAATTAACTCACTGTCCTTACAGGTCCCTGGAAACAAGGACTTGCAGAGTGAAAGAAACTGACACTGTCCCTACCTAGAGTTTTCTGTCCCTAGAATAAATGTTTTTTTTAAGCACAATATAGCACAAGGACAATTAACTCACTGTCCTTACAGGTCCCTGGAAACAAGGACTTGCAGAGTGAAAGAAACTGACACTGTCCCTACCTAGAGTTTTCTGTCCCTAGAATAAATGTTTTTTTTAATCACAATATAGCACAAGGAAAATTAACTCACTGTCCTTACAGGTCCCTGGAAACAAGGACTTGCAGAGTGAAAGAAACTGACACTGTCCCTACCTAGAGTTTTCTGTCCCTAGAATAAATGTTTTTTTTAATCACAATATAGCACAAGGACAATTAACTCACTGTCCTTACAGGTCCCTGGAAACAAGGACTTGCAGAGTGAAAGAAACTGACACTGTCCCTACCTAGAGTTTTCTGTCCCTAGAATAAATGTTTTTTTTAAGCACAATATAGCACAAGGACAATTAACTCACTGTCCTTACAGGTCCCTGGAAACAAGGACTTGCAGAGTGAAAGAAACTGACACTGTCCCTACCTAGAGTTTTCTGTCCCTAGAATAAATGTTTTTTTTAAGCACAATATAGCACAAGGACAATTAACTCACTGTCCTTACAGGTCCCTGGAAACAAGGACTTGCAGAGTGAAAGAAACTGACACTGTCCCTACCTAGAGTTTTCTGTCCCTAGAATAAATGTTTTTTTTAAGCACAATATAGCACAAGGACAATTAACTCACTGTCCTTACAGGTCCCTGGAAACAAGGACTTGCAGAGTGAAAGAAACTGACACTGTCCCTACCTAGAGTTTTCTGTCCCTAGAATAAATGTTTTTTTTAATCACAATATAGCACAAGGAAAATTAACTCACTGTCCTTACAGGTCCCTGGAAACAAGGACTTGCAGAGTGAAAGAAACTGACACTGTCCCTACCTAGAGTTTTCTGTCCCTAGAATAAATGTTTTTTTTAATCACAATATAGCACAAGGACAATTAACTCACTGTCCTTACAGGTCCCTGGAAACAAGGACTTGCAGAGTGAAAGAAACTGACACTGTCCCTACCTAGAGTTTTCTGTCCCTAGAATAAATGTTTTTTTTAAGCACAATATAGCACAAGGACAATTAACTCACTGTCCTTACAGGTCCCTGGAAACAAGGACTTGCAGAGTGAAAGAAACTGACACTGTCCCTACCTAGAGTTTTCTGTCCCTAGAATAAATGTTTTTTTTAATCACAATATAGCACAAGGAAAATTAACTCACTGTCCTTACAGGTCCCTGGAAACAAGGACTTGCAGAGTGAAAGAAACTGACACTGTCCCTACCTAGAGTTTTCTGTCCCTAGAATAAATGTTTTTTTTAATCACAATATAGCACAAGGACAATTAACTCACTGTCCTTACAGGTCCCTGGAAACAAGGACTTGCAGAGTGAAAGAAACTGACACTGTCCCTACCTAGAGTTTTCTGTCCCTAGAATAAATGTTTTTTTTAAGCACAATATAGCACAAGGACAATTAACTCACTGTCCTTACAGGTCCCTGGAAACAAGGACTTGCAGAGTGAAAGAAACTGACACTGTCCCTACCTAGAGTTTTCTGTCCCTAGAATAAATGTTTTTTTTAAGCACACTATAGCAGAAGCACAAAACACACTGACACTCTCCCTACCTATCCTTCTCTTTCCCTAAACTAAAGGAATCCAGGTTAAGCAAGAAAGAAATAACAGTCACTGTCCCTGCCTATGCTACTCTATCCCTGCTCCGGAACACACTACACTAGGCCGCCGTGCTGGCGGCCTTTTATAGTGTGGGGCGTGTACTAAACACCCTCAGCAATAATTGGCCACAGGCATCCTGCCTGTGGCCAATCATTGCTCTCCTCGCTGCCGGCGCTGTGATTGGCCAAGCATGCGGGGTCACAGTGCATGCTTGGCCAATCACAGCGCCTGGATGACACTGCGATGGCGTAGTGCATTGTGGGCCGTTCGCGTCACTCGAATTTGGCGCGAACGGCCCAAATCGTTCGATCTTCGTCGAACGATCGAACAGCCAATGTTCGAGTCGAACGTATGTTCGACTCGAACACGAAGCTCATCCCTAGGCGTGAGCTAGGAAACTCCAGGGGCCGCGACCTGGTCCCAGCCTGCAGCTAACATCCTCACCACTAGAGGCCCTGGAGAAGACCAGCTGGGTCTTAGACTCCGCGCCCTGGGGAATCTTGGCTCTAGCTTCCGTTTGGATCCCGGTTGTGCTCCTCTGGTCCCGCTTTCCACAACCACCCAGTTTCCTATCCGCAGAAGCCAGCCATAGGGTTCACTACCTCGCGGTGCACTCCTGTCCCCCTACGGTGTGCATCTGTCACCTGGCCACAGGTGACCCTGACAGTTATGAGATCCGGGATGAAGATTAATCAATGTGTCTATAAAAAGATATCATTATCTCAATATTGGCATTTCTGAAATGTGGAAAGCGGCAGAGGTGACAATTCCTGAAAGTCCCCATGAATTGTGTGTCAGGTAATTATAGTTTGCATTATTATTACCGGTACCACGCCTTCCGGGAAGCGACTTTCCTCATTTTCCCGTCACTGGGTGTGGATGCAAAACTCGCCTCCTTCACTGACACACCTACACACAGCAGGTATGGAAAGAATGTTGTATTGTTGGATTTCTGCGAGACACATCGTTTGGTGTTGAGGCCAAATTATTCCATTTTAGTCCCATCTGACCAGAACACTTTTTCCGTGTGGCCTCAGACCTTGCTTTGTGCTCTGGTGTTCCCATAAAGTTGTCCAAAATGTCTTAGTATGCTGATGCCTTAAGACAGGCATGTCCAAAGTCCGGCCCGTGGGCCAATCGCGGCCCGCGTTCCGGTTTCGGATGGCCCGCCTGGTAATTTTGACATATATATCTTTTGTGGCCCCCAACGAATCCCCAACCGCCGGGGGCCACAAAAGATATAAATGCTGGCTGCCTTGGAGGGGACGGGACGAGTGCCGTACAGGATACAGGAGAATTTCCTGTTTACATGGCGTCCTGTGTAAAAGGAAGTCCCGTCTCCTATGCTGCCATTGGATAACTGTTCTGTCCATCATAGGAGGCAGGACTTTCAATTAAAGAGACAGCTGAGAAAACAGAAGTTTCTCCTGTAGGTCTGTCGGCGCTCGTCCCGCACACTCCCTGTCTCCTCAAGGCTGCAGATGGACATGAATCAGGCTGCACTGAGGGCAATGTTGAGTCTGCATTCATGTCAATGTGGGTGCTGCAATAATGGTATTGTGGGTGCTGCATTAATGGCAATGGGGTGGGTGTGTAAGATACCTGTGATAGGTAGTGTCCAAAGTGGAGCTTGTGTGCTGAGGATTCAGGCGAAAACTTTAGTCAGGCAAATTAGGTTGGCAACAGATCAGGTAAAGCGGTACACAATCGAAATCCAGAGATTGGTCAGGCAAAGGTCATACACGAGCTGGCAGTGAAGTACAAAATCAGCAGGCTAGAGAGTAGTCAGGAATCCAGGCAGAAGTTCAACACGATAATCAAGGTCACAAAGCAGTCACAACACCCAGGGAGATAGTCCACAACAAACGGGCGCTGAGAGATAGCACCACTTCCTATTTATGGGCTGCTTTGATTGAAAATTGTCCACAGCTGGTAGCAGGTGGGGCCAGTGAGTTCAAGGCAATGCTTAACACTGAGAGGACACCTTCATAAGTCCAGATCTCCACCGTAGCACAACAGGTAAGGCTGCAGCTGTGGGACCAGGAAGATCCCGGTTCAAATACACCCAGGTACATGACAGGGTGCTGCATTCATGGCAATATGGTGGGTGCTGCATTCATGGCAATACGGTGGGTGCTGCATTCATGGCAATGGAGTGGGTGCTGCATTCATGGCAATGGAGTGGGTGCTGCATTCATGGCAATACGGTGGGTGCTGCATTCATGGTACCGTGATGGGTGCTGCATTCATGGCAATGGAGTGGGTGCTGCATTCATGGTAATATGTTGGGTGCTGCATTCATGTCAATACGGTGGGTGCTGCATTCATGGCAATGGAGTGGGTGCTGCATTCATGGCAATACGGTGGGTGCTGCATTCATGGTACTATGATGGGTGCTGCATTCATGGCATTGGAGTGGGTGCTGCATTCATGGCAATACGGTGGGTGCTGCATTCATGGTACTACGATGGGTGCTGCATTCATGGCAATACGGTGGGTGCTGCATTCATGGCAATGGAGTGGGTGCTGCATTCATGGCAATGGAGTGGGTGCTGCATTCATGGCAATACGGTGGGTGCTGCATTCATGGTACTATGATGGGTGCTGCATTCATGGCATTGGAGTGGGTGCTGCATTCATGCCAATACGGTGGGTGCTGCATTCATGCCATTGGAGTGGGTGCTGCATTCATGGCAATACGGTGGGTGCTGCATTCATGGTACTACGATGGGTGCTGCATTCATGGCAATGGAGTGGGTTCTGCATTCATGGCAATACGGTGGGTGCTGCATTCATGGCAATGTGGTGGGTGGTGCATTCATGGCAATGGAGTGGGTGCTGCATTCATGGCAATGGAGTGGGTGCTGCATTCATGTCAATACGGTGGGTGCTGCATTCATGGCAATGGAGTGGGTGCTGCATTCATGGCAATACGGTGGGTGCTGCATTCATGGTACTATGATGGGTGCTGCATTCTTGGCATTGGAGTGGGTGCTGCATTCATGGCAATACGGTGGGTGCTGCATTCATGCCATTGGAGTGGGTGCTGCATTCATGGCAATACGGTGGGTGCTGCATTCATGGTACTACGATGGGTGCTGCATTCATGGCAATTGAGTGGGTTCTGCATTCATGGCAATACGGTGGGTGCTGCATTCATGGCAATGCGGTGGGTGGTGCATTCATGGCAATGGAGTGGGTGCTGCATTCATGGCAATGGAGTGGGTGCTGCATTCATGTCAATACGGTGGGTGCTGCATTCATGGCAATGGAGTGGGTGCTGCATTCATGGCAATACGGTGGGTGCTGCATTCATGGTACTATGATGGGTGCTGCATTCATGGCATTGGAGTGGGTGCTGCATTCATTGCAATACGGTGGGTGCTGCATTCATGCCATTGGAGTGGGTGCTGCATTCATGGCAATACGGTGGGTGCTGCATTCATGGTACTATGATGGGTGCTGCATTCATGGCAATGGAGTGGGTTCTGCATTCATGGCAATACGGTGGGTGGTGCATTCATGGCAATGGAGTGGGTGCTGCATTCATGGCATTGGAGTGGGTGCTGCATTCATTTCAATACGGTGAGTGCTGCATTCTTGGTACTACGATGGGTGCTGCATTCATGGCAATACGGTGGGTGCTGCATTCATGGCACTTGTGAGGCTGCAGATGGGCACTGATTGGGCTTCATTGATGGGCACTGACTCTTATTTTGCTTTACAGTTCTTTATTTAAAATTTAAGATTTCTTCCTGAAACTTCCTTTTTAAAGTGAAGGTGGGTGCTATACGCCGATAAATCCGGTATATCCAAATATCACGCCCAAGCTCATCTCTTCACCACACACAGCCACACAGGCAGGAGAATTCTTGTTGGGCTGTGTATTAGTTGCTCGGACCAACACACTTAGACCGAATTTTAATGGTTCAAAGAATGTCAGGCAAAATGGTCGGCCCTCAAGCATGTTCACTTCATCAAATCTGACCCTCTTTGAAAAAAGTTTGGACACCCCTGTCTTAAGAGTTCCCTTCACTGGAACTAAGTGGCCAACCCCAACCCCTGAAAAACAACCCCACACCATATTCCCCCCTCCACCAAATAATTTGGACCGGTGCACAAAGCAAGGTCCATAAAGACATGGATGAGCGAGTTTGGAGTGGAGGAACTTGACTGGCCTGCACAGAGTCCTGACCTCAACATGATAGAACACCTTTGGGATGAGCTAGAGTGGAGACTGCGAGCCAGGCCTTCTCATCCAACATCAGTGCCTGACCTCACAAATGCTCTTCTGGAAGAATGGTCAAACATTCCCATAGACACCCTCCTAAACCTTGTGGACGGCCTTCCCAGAAGAGGTGAAGCTGTTATAGCTGCAAAGGGCGGGGCCAACTCAATATTGGACTAAGACTGGGATGTCATTAAAGTTCATGTGTGTGTGTAAAGGCAGGCGTCCCAATACTTTTGGTAATATTTTGTATATTGTTTTTTAATGATAAACAAGACTTTCCTTTCATCATATTGTCTTGCAACAATTCTGTTTTTTTTTTTTTTTGTTTTTTTTTTTTGCATATCTTACACAATAAAACGGAAAAAAAATAAACAAAACACATCTTGTATTTTTTATTTTTAAGCAGTGTTAGTTTAAAAACAAATCGAGTTACCACATATAAAATGTTATTCTCTAAAATTTGTCCCGTTTCTGCTACAAAGCACTGCAAAGTTATTTACAAATGAAATAAAATGTTGTTTTTCTTCATCAATTTTGCTTCTTTTTTTTTTATGGGAAATGTGTAAAAATATTAACACACAAAAACAAAAAAAGGAAAAAAATAATAGTTAGCAAAATAGAAACAAACAACAAAATCAGAAGGGAAATAATAGTTGAAGGGAAAAAAAAAAACGAATGCCTTGTACACACGATCGGAATTTCCGATTGGACTTGTTTCATCGGCAATTCCGATCGCGTGTGTGGGCCCCATCGGACTTTTTTCCATCGGTGTTTAGAAATAGAACATGTTTTCCGATGGAAAAAAAAAAAGCAATAGGAAATTCCTATCGTCTGTGTGGAACTCCGATAGAGAAAAAACCCACGCATGCTCAGAATCAAGTCGACGCATGCTCGGAAGCATTGAACTTCATATTTCTCCGCTCGTCTGAGTGTTTTACGTCACAGCGTTTTGGACGGTCGGGATTTAGTCTGACAGTGAAAAATTCCATCGGATACTCTGATCTTGTGTACAGGGCCATAAGGAGTTAATTAAGGCTGACTAGAGAAAATAAAGGGTTAAACAGAAGAACATTTTTTGATCTCCATGTATAAATACATAAGGGGGGGATATGATTACCATGTATAAATACATAAGGAGGGGATTTGATCTCCATGTATAAATACATAAGGGGGGATATGATTACCATGTATAAATACATAAGGGGGGATATGATCTCCATGTATAAATACATAAGGAGGGGATTTGATCTCCATGTATAAATACATAAGGGGGGATATGATCTCCATGTATAAATACATAAGGGGGGATATGATCTCCATGTATAAATACATAAGGAGGGGATTTGATCTCCATGTATAAATACATAAGGGGGATTTGATCTCCATGTATAAATACATAAGGGGGGATATGATCTCCATGTATAAATACATAAGGGGGGGATATGATCTCCATGTATAAATACATAAGGGGGGATATGATCTCCATGTATAAATACATAAGGGGGGGATATGATTACCATGTATAAATACATAAGGGGGGATATGATTACCATGTATAAATACATAAGGGGGGATATGATCTCCATGTATAAATACATAAGGGGGGATATGATCTCCATGTATAAATACATAAGGGGGGATATGATCTCCATGTATAAATACATAAGGGGGATATGATCTCCATGTATAAATACATAAGGGGGGGATATGATCTCCATGTATAAATACATAAGGGGGGGATATGATCACCATGTATAAATACATAAGGGGGGATATGATTACCATGTATAAATACATAAGGGGGGGATATGATCTCCATGTATAAATACATAAGGGGGGATATGATCACCATGTATAAATACATAAGGGGGGATATGATCTCCATGTATAAATACATAAGGGGGGATATGATCTCCATGTATAAATACATAAGGGGGGATATGATCTCCATGTATAAATACATAAGGGGGGATATGATCTCCATGTATAAATACATAAGGGGGGATATGATCTCCATGTATAAATACATAAGGGGGGATATGATCTCCATGTATAAATACATAAGGGGGGATATGATCTCCATGTATAAATACATAAGGGGGGATATGATCTCCATGTATAAATACATAAGGGGGATATGATCTCCATGTATAAATACATAAGGGGGGATATGATCTCCATGTATAAATACATAAGGGGGGGGATATGATCACCATGTATAAATACATAAGGGGGGGGATATGATCTCCATGTATAAATATATAAGGGGGGATAAGATCTCCATGTATAAATACATAAGGGGGGGATATGATCTCCGTGTATAAATACATAAGGGGGGATATGATCTCCGTGTATAAATACATAAGGGGGGATATGATCTCCATGTATAAATACATAAGGGGGGGATATGATCTCCATGTATAAATACATAAGGGGGATATGATCTCCATGTATAAATACATAAGGGGGGGGATATGATCTCCATGTATAAATATATAAGGGGGGGATAAGATCTCCATGTATAAATACATAAGGGGGGGATATGATCTCCATGTATAAATACATAAGGGGGGGTATGATCACCATGTATAAATACATAAGGGGGATATGATCTCCATGTATAAATACATAAGGGGGGGATATGATCACCATGTATAAATACATAAGGGGGGGGGATATGATCACCATGTATAAATACATAAGGGGGATATGATTTCCATGAATAAATATATAAGGGGGATATGATTTCCATGTATAAATACATAAGGGGGGATATGATCTCCATGTCTAAATACATTAGGGGGGATATGATCTCCATGTATAAATACATAAGGGGGGATATAATCTCCATGTATAAATAAATAAGGGGGGATATGATCTCCATGTATAAATACATAAGGGGGGGCTATGATCTCCATGTATAAATACATAAGGGGGATATGATCTCCATGTATAAATACATAAGGGGGATATAATTTCCATGTATAAATAAATAAGGGGGATATGATTTCCATGTATAAATACATAAGGGGGGGCTATGATCTCCATGTATAAATACATAAGGGGGATATGAAGGGGGATATAATTTCCATGTATAAATAAATAAGGGGGATATGATCTCCATGTATAAATACATAAGGGGGGCTATGATCTCCATGTATAAATACATAAGGGGGGATATGATCTCCATGTATAAATACATAAGGGGGGGATATGATCTCCATGTATAAATACATGAGGGGGATATGATCACCATGTATAAATATATAAGGGGGGGATATGATCACCATGTATAAATACATAAGGGGGGGGGATATGATCTCCATGTATAAATACATGAGGGGGATATGATCACCATGTATAAATACATAAGGGGGGATATGATCTCCATGTATAAATACATGAGGGGGGATATGATCTCCATGTATAAATACATGAGGGGGATATGATCACCATGTATAAATATATAAGGGGGGGATATGATCACCATGTATAAATACATAAGGGGGATATGATTTCCATGTATAAATACATAAGGGGGGATATGATCTCCATGTATAAATACATAAGGGGGGATATGATCTCCATGTATAAATACATAAGGGGGATATGATCTCCATGTATAAATACATAAGGGGGGATATGATCTCCATGTATAAATACATAAGGGGGATATGATCTCCATGTATAAATATATAAGGGGGGGATATGATCACCATGTATAAATACATAAGGGGGGGATATGATCTCCATGTATAAATACATGAGGGGGATATGATCACCATGTATAAATACATAAGGGGGGATATGATCTCCATGTATAAATACATAAGGGGGGGGATATGATCTCCATGTATAAATACATAAGGGGGGATATGATCTCCATGTATAAATACATGAGGGGGATATGATCACCATGTATAAATACATAAGGGGGGGATATGATCTCCATGTATAAATACATAAGGGGGGGTATGATCTCCATGTATAAATACATAAGGGGGATATGATCACCATGTATAAATACATAAGGGGGGATATGATCTCCATGTATAAATACATAAGGGGGGGGGATATGATCTCCATGTATAAATACATAAGGGGGGATATGATCTTCATGTATAAATACATAAGGGGGGATATGATCTCCATGTATAAATACATAAGGGGGGATATGATCTCCATGTATAAATACATAAGGGGGATATGATCTCCATGTATAAATACATAAGGGGGGATATGATCTCCATGTATAAATACATAAGGGGGATATGATCTCCATGTATAAATACATAAGGGGGGGATATGATCTCCATGTATAAATACATAAGGGGGGGGATATGATCACCATGTATAAATACATAAGGGGGGGGGATATGATCTCCATGTATAAATATATAAGGGGGGATAAGATCTCCATGTATAAATACATAAGGGGGGGATATGATCTCCGTGTATAAATACATAAGGGGGGATATGATCTCCGTGTATAAATACATAAGGGGGGATATGATCTCCATGTATAAATACATAAGGGGGGGATATGATCTCCATGTATAAATACATAAGGGGGATATGATCTCCATGTATAAATACATAAGGGGGGGGATATGATCTCCATGTATAAATATATAAGGGGGGATAAGATCTCCATGTATAAATACATAAGGGGGGGATATGATCTCCATGTATAAATACATAAGGGGGGGTATGATCACCATGTATAAATACATAAGGGGGATATGATCTCCATGTATAAATACATAAGGGGGGGATATGATCACCATGTATAAATACATAAGGGGGGGGATATGATCACCATGTATAAATACATAAGGGGGATATGATTTCCATGAATAAATATATAAGGGGGATATGATTTCCATGTATAAATACATAAGGGGGGATATGATCTCCATGTCTAAATACATTAGGGGGGATATGATCTCCATGTATAAATACATAAGGGGGGATATAATCTCCATGTATAAATAAATAAGGGGGGATATGATCTCCATGTATAAATACATAAGGGGGGGCTATGATCTCCATGTATAAATACATAAGGGGGATATGATCTCCATGTATAAATACATAAGGGGGATATAATTTCCATGTATAAATAAATAAGGGGGATATGATTTCCATGTATAAATACATAAGGGGGGGCTATGATCTCCATGTATAAATACATAAGGGGGATATGATCTCCATGTATAAATACATAAGGGGGATATAATTTCCATGTATAAATAAATAAGGGGGATATGATCTCCATGTATAAATACATAAGGGGGGCTATGATCTCCATGTATAAATACATAAGGGGGGATATGATCTCCATGTATAAATACATAAGGGGGGGATATGATCTCCATGTATAAATACATGAGGGGGATATGATCACCATGTATAAATATATAAGGGGGGGATATGATCACCATGTATAAATACATAAGGGGGGGGGATATGATCTCCATGTATAAATACATGAGGGGGATATGATCACCATGTATAAATACATAAGGGGGGATATGATCTCCATGTATAAATACATAAGGGGGATATGATCTCCATGTATAAATACATGAGGGGGATATGATCACCATGTATAAATATATAAGGGGGGGATATGATCACCATGTATAAATACATAAGGGGGATATGATTTCCATGTATAAATACATAAGGGGGGATATGATCTCCATGTATAAATACATAAGGGGGGATATGATCTCCATGTATAAATACATAAGGGGGATATGATCTCCATGTATAAATACATAAGGGGGGATATGATCTCCATGTATAAATACATAAGGGGGATATGATCTCCATGTATAAATATATAAGGGGGGGATATGATCACCATGTATAAATACATAAGGGGGGGATATGATCTCCATGTATAAATACATGAGGGGGATATGATCACCATGTATAAATACATAAGGGGGGATATGATCTCCATGTATAAATACATAAGGGGGGGGGATATGATCTCCATGTATAAATACATAAGGGGGGATATGATCTCCATGTATAAATACATGAGGGGGATATGATCACCATGTATAAATACATAAGGGGGGGATATGATCTCCATGTATAAATACATAAGGGGGGGTATGATCTCCATGTATAAATACATAAGGGGGATATGATCACCATGTATAAATACATAAGGGGGGATATGATCTCCATGTATAAATACATAAGGGGGGGGGATATGATCTCCATGTATAAATACATAAGGGGGGATATGATCTTCATGTATAAATACATAAGGGGGGATATGATCTCCATGTATAAATACTGTGAGGGGGTTAGCTCGGCAGCGGGTGTGTGTGACCCCCGGGATGGGCTCCCCACACAAAAACAGGCCCAGCAAACGGAGGTTGTGGTTTTCAAAATCAAAAAAAGGTGCGGTTTATTTTCTATTTACAGTGACAAAACACAGCAAAGCCAAAAGAAACATAAACAAAATAAATCCTGGTCAACTTGACCTCTGACTAAACATACAGGTTTCCTAACTAACAACTGGGATCAGCCTAGTGCTGTCCTAGTCCCTAAGTCCCTGGTTTAGTCAATGTCCAAACAAATAGCCACACAGGCTTTGTCTCACCGCACAGGGGTTCACTCTCCCTAGACAGTCCACACAGGTCTGGTTCCAGGCATGAGCAAACACCTAATGAATCTGGGAGTTTTTATCTAGGCCTTAAACGAACTGACAGGCTTCAGCTGGTCTCATCAACTCCCTGCCTGCACGACGCCCAGCCCTCTCCCTAGAGGTATGAGTCATCCATGAG
Source organism: Rana muscosa (assembly GCA_029206835.1). NCBI lineage: Eukaryota > Metazoa > Chordata > Amphibia > Anura > Ranidae > Rana > Rana muscosa. The sequence goes on from JARGYO010005626.1 coordinate 227,950,809, forward strand.
CCCACTAGCCTCAGCTGGGCTTATACAACACTCCACCTAGTTGTATAAGTCGGCGTAAAGCCTGAATCTGGGCGAAATATATCTACCCCCCTGGATGCAACCAGGTGACTTTACCTTCCTGCTGTCACATACCCCCCCCTCTTGTTTTAACCTCGGGGTTGGAACACCAGCAATCAGGCATTCATGTACTCGAGACAAAGCATCCACATTCCCCATTTGAACGCCAGGGCGATGCTTTACTGTGAAGTTGAATTCCTGGAGGGCCAGGAACCACCTATTCACTCTTCTATTTGTTTCCTTGTTTTGAGCCATCCACTTTAACGGAGCGTGATCCGTAACCATGTCAAAGTGCCTACCTAGCAGGTAGTACCGAAGGGAATCTAGAGCCCACTTCACCGCTAAACACTCCTTTTCAACGGTGGCGTAATTTACCTCATGGGACTTCAACTTCCTGCTGAGGTAAATGACTGGGTGCTCTTCCCCGTTCCAGACCTGGGACAATACTGCTCCTAACCCCACATCTGACGCATCACTTTGTACGACAAAGTCTTTAGAGAAGTCGGGTGAGTACAACACTGGCTGGCTACATAAGGCTTGTTTCAAGAATTGGAATGCTGCCTCAGCCTCGGGGGTCCATTTAATCATGATCGACCCTTTCCCCTTCGTTAGGTTGGTTAGGGGCACAGCCTTAGAGGCAAAGTGGGGAATGAATCGCCGATAATACCCAGCGATTCCCAGAAAGGCTCGTACCTGCTTCTTGCTGTTGGGACGTGGCCAACTCTGGATGGCCTCGACTTTGTTGAGTTGGGGTTTTATTACTCCCCTCCCAATGGTGTACCCAAGATATTTGGCCTCCTCCTGCCCAATGGTACACTTCTTGGGGTTAGCCGTAAACCCCGCTTCCCGAACAGAGTCCAGGACTGCTTGCACTTTTGGCAGATGTGAGGCCCAATCTGTGCTATGGACAATTACGTCATCCAGGTAAGCCGCAGCATACTTCCGATGGGGCCTCAGCATCTGGTCCATTTTCCGCTGGAATGTTGCCGGCGCATTCTGTAACCCGAACGGCATTCTTTTATATTGGAACGCCCCGTCTGGGGTTACAAATGCGGTTTTCTCTTTGGCCAATTTGGCCAGGGGGATTTGCCAATACCCTTTTGTGAGGTCAAGAGTCGTCATGTATCGGGCTGTTCCCAGCCGGTCGATCAACTCATCTATACGTGGCATGGGGTAGGTGTCAAATTTTGTAACTTTGTTCAACTGACGAAAATCGTTACAAAATCGCCAGCTCCCATCCGGTTTAGGCACCAACACAATGGGACTAGACCAATCACTTTGGGACTCCTCTATCACCCCTAAGTTCAGCATTTTCTGTACTTCCTCCCGTATTGCCTCCCGTCGGGCCTCTGGGATCCGATAGGGTTTTAACTTCACCCTTTCACCGGGCGGGGTAATGATGTCATGCTCTACCCCAGATGTTTGTCCCGGCAGCTCAGAGAATACCTCCTTGTTGCGAAGCACAAACTCCTTAACCTCCTGTTGTTGGGGTTGTGACAAGGTGGCTGCTATTCCAACCTCAGGAATCACGCAACCAGTTTGAGCTGGTGACCAAGTGTCTGTGACTAGGGACTCTCTATCCCTCCAGGCTTTCAACAGATTAACGTGATAGATCTGTTCGGGCTTTCGCCTTCCTGGTTGTCTGACCTTGTAATTCACTTCGCTCACTTTTTCCATTATCTCGTAGGGGCCTTGCCATTTGGCAAGGAATTTACTTTCAACCGTAGGGACAAGTACCAGTATCCTATCCCCCGGGGAAAAGGTACGGGTCTTGGCTCCACGGTTGTACACTCTCTGCTGTGCTAACTGCGCTTGGGCCAAATGTTCCTTCACGATGGGCATTACCTGTGCAATTCGGTCTTGCATCAGGGCGACATGCTCAATCACACTCCTGTGGGGAGAACTCTCACTTTCCCAAGTTTCCTTGGCAATATCCAACAGCCCTCTTGGGTGTCTCCCATACAGTAACTCAAAGGGGGAGAATCCCGTAGAGGATTGGGGCACCTCCCTAATAGCAAACATCAGATAAGGAAGTAGACAGTCCCAATCCTTTCCATCTCTATCCACCACTTTCTTCAACATTTGTTTTAGGGTTTTGTTGAATCTTTCAACCAGCCCATCGGTTTGGGGGTGATACACAGATGTACGTAATTGCGTCACTTTGAACAATTTACACAGCTCCTTCATAACCCGGGACATAAAGGGTGTACCTTGGTCCGTAAGCAGTTCTTTACAAATACCCACCCGGCTAAACACAAGAGATAGCTCTTTGGCTATGGTTTTGGCCGAGGTATTTCGGAGAGGGATCGCTTCTGGATAACGGGTGGCATAGTCCATTATAACTAATATGTACTGGTGCCCCCTAGCGGACTTGATTATAGGACCTACCAAATCCATGGCGATCCTCTCAAACGGGACCTCAATGATGGGTAGAGGGACCAGCGGGCTACGGAAATGTGGCATCGGGGCCGACCTCTGACACACAGGGCAGGAGGAACAATAATTTTCTATGTCCTTCATCACCCCCGGCCAATAGAATCTCTGTAATACCCTCTCTCGGGTTTTCTCTGTCCCCAGATGACCTCCAAGAATGTGCCCATGGGCCAACTCCAACACCAACTTCCTGTAAGGTTTGGGCACCACAAGCTGCTCAACGGTTTCTTCTGCCCTTTTTGCCACCCGATACAGTAGGTCCTTCTCTACGCTGAAGTATGGGTAAGTGCAGGTATTATCTGGGTTCACTAACTCGCCATCTATTTTCACTACGTTTTCCCGTGCCTTTATTAGGGCGGGGTCTTTCAACTGTTCTGTGGCAAAGTTTTCCCTGTGAACCTCAAGATCAGAAAACTCCACAGACGGTAGGTTTTCGTCTGAGGAGGTGGGCTCCTCTCCAGTTTCTTGAGTCTCCCCTGCCAATACTGATAAGGGAAATTCCGGAGAGTCCTCACCACTCTCAGGGGAGTTCTGGCTATCCCATTCCTGGTACATAGGGGCACCAGTGGGGGGCTCAGGATCATCCCACAGTTCCCAGAACTTCGGAAAATCCCTTCCCACAATGGCGTCATGCGGTAACTGAGATACTAAGCCCACTGGATGAGAGAGGGTACCTTTGGGGGTCTCGAAACACACTGTAGTCACTGGATACTCTCGGGTGTCCCCATGCACACAAATAACAGCTACCTTGCTATTCCCAGAGACCTCTGTTTTAACTAACTCAGCCTTTATCAGGGTCACAAGGCTACCTGAATCCAGCAATACCACAACATTTCTACCATTAACACACATTTTGCATAAATGTTTCTCAGTTCGTCGAATGGCAGTGCATGCGACTGTCGCACACAGCGACTGACGTCTGCCCGTCAGAAGGTCACACTGCATGGGTTCCTCCACAACCGGGCAATTGGCTGCAATATGTCCCGCTTGCCGGCAGCGGTAGCAAACGATCCTTCTTGCCGCCTCTTGAGCCGCTGATTTCCCAGGCTGTTCTCGCCAAACTTGGGGTAGAGCTCCCACCCTCTCACTCTCTCCACCCTCACCCCTTGGAATCCTCTTATCCGCCCCTGGGGATGGTCTGGTCTTAGGGTGGAAAGTCCGAGTGTCTCTGGAAGAGGCCGTCAGGTTCTCTGTAGCCAAGTATTTCTCCACACGATCCACAAGACCATCGGCCGTCTCTGGGTCTCCATGGCTTACCCACTTTTGGATGGCAGTAGGAAGAGCTCTCAAAAACCGATCCATTACAACACGTTCCACAATCTTTGGTGCGGACAAAGTCTCTGGCTGTAGCCACTTTCTGCTCAGGTGAATGAGATCATACATTTGAGACCTGGGGGGTTTTCCAAGCTGGAAAGTCCAGTTATGCACACGCTGAGCCCGGACAGCCTGGGTGACACCCAGCCTTGCCAATATTTCAGCTTTTAGCATCACATAGTCTTTTGCTTGGTCAGGCTCTAGGTCATAGTAAGCCTTCTGCGATTCACCAGTTAACAGAGGAGCCACCAGTCCAGCCCACTGCTCCTCAGGCCACTTTTCTCTTTCAGCAGTCCTTTCAAATGTGGTCAAAAATACCTCTGGATCATCCTCTCCAGTCATTTTTGTCAATAAACGACTCACCCCAAAGGACGCGGTATTAGTGGGACGGCTTTCCTCACTGGTCTGCGGACGTTGCTGCATTACTGCTTCCATTTGTTGTAGTCTCTGCTCTTGCTTCTGTAACAGGTCTATGAAGCGGGCCTCAGATTGCTGCTGGGCTTGTTGCTGAGCTTCCAGACTCTGTTGGTGAGCTTGCTGCTGGGCTGCAAGGCTCTGTTGATGAGCTTGCTGCTGGGCTGCGAAGTTCTGTTGTTGAGCTGCAAGGCTCTGTTGATGAGCTGCAAGGCTCTTTTGCAAACCTGCATTTGTCTGCTGTTGATTGGCATTTGCTAGAGCCAGCTGCTTCAGTATCTCCTCCATGCTGGCTTAAAAAAAAACTGCCCGCGTTCTCCACCAACTGTGAGGGGGTTAGCTCGGCAGCGGGTGTGTGTGACCCCCGGGATGGGCTCCCCACACAAAAACAGGCCCAGCAAACGGAGGTTGTGGTTTTCAAAATCAAAAAAAGGTGCGGTTTATTTTCTATTTACAGTGACAAAACACAGCAAAGCCAAAAGAAACATAAACAAAATAAATCCTGGTCAACTTGACCTCTGACTAAACATACAGGTTTCCTAACTAACAACTGGGATCAGCCTAGTGCTGTCCTAGTCCCTAAGTCCCTGGTTTAGTCAATGTCCAAACAAATAGCCACACAGGCTTTGTCTCACCGCACAGGGGTTCACTCTCCCTAGACAGTCCACACAGGTCTGGTTCCAGGCATGAGCAAACACCTAATGAATCTGGGAGTTTTTATCTAGGCCTTAAACGAACTGACAGGCTTCAGCTGGTCTCATCAACTCCCTGCCTGCACGACGCCCAGCCCTCTCCCTAGAGGTATGAGTCATCCATGAGCCCACTAGCCTCAGCTGGGCTTATACAACACTCCACCTAGTTGTATAAGTCGGCGTAAAGCCTGAATCTGGGCGAAATATATCTACCCCCCTGGATGCAACCAGGTGACTTTACCTTCCTGCTGTCACAATACATAAGGGGGGATATGATCTCCATGTATAAATACATAAGGGGGATATGATCTCCATGTATAAATACATAAGGGGGGATATGATCTCCATGTATAAATACATAAGGGGGGGATATGATCTCCATGTATAAATACATAAGGGGGGGTATGATCTCCATGTATAAATACATAAGGGGGGATATGATCTCCATGTATAAATACATAAGGGGGGGATATGATCTCCATGTATAAATACATAAGGGGGGATATGATCACCATGTATAAATACATAAGGGGGGATATGATCTCCATGTATAAATACATAAGGGGGGGGATATGATCTCCATGTATAAATACATAAGGGGGGATATGATCACCATGTATAAATACATAAGGGGGGATATGATCTCCATGTATAAATACATAAGGGGGGGATATGATCTCCATGTATAAATACATAAGGGGGGATATGATCACCATGTATAAATACATAAGGGGGATATGATAACTAGGTGATGGGGGCGGGAGGGTCCAGAGGTAGAGATAGTCAGCACAGAACATATTCCAGAGGGTAGTATTGGGGGCATTAGTGGTAGGGTAACCAAAGCATATAAACCCGAGGTAAGTATAGTAACAAGTCCTAGTTGTAATCTCAGAACACCCAATAAGAGGATAGTATACGACGGGTCTAAACTATGTGGCATGGTCACCAATGCCAGGAGCCTGGCGGACAAGATGGGAGAACTAGAGATACTGTTGTACGAGGAGGATTTGGATTTTGTGGGAATTTCAGAGACCTCGTTCAACAGCTCTCATGATTGGCTGGCAACCATTCAAGGGTATACCCTTTATCGCAGGGGTAGAGAGGGTAAAAAGGGGGAGGGGTATGCCTATATATCAAGAATAATGTACAAGTGAATGTGAGACGTGATATTACTAAGGGAGCTAGGGAGGAGGTGGGAGAGCTACAAAGGGATGAAGCTAAGGGGAAAATAATACTGGGAGTATGCTATAGACCCTCTAACCTGAGGGAGGAGGGGAGACGGATCTCCTATCACAAGTTGGATTAGCAGCAAGGATGGGAAGTGTTGTCATAATGGGGGATTTTAATTATCCAGACATAGGCTGGGCGGAGGGAACCACGCATTCATCTAAGGCTCGCCACTTCCTAAATGTCTTGCAGGACAATTTTATGGGTCAGATGGTAGTCGCACCAACTAGAAATAAAGCGTTACTGGATCTACTGATTACCAACAATACAGACCTGATCACGGAAATACGGGGCAATTTAGGAAACAGCGATCACAGGTCCATTGGCTTCAGTATAAATCACACAAATAGGAAACATAAGGGGAATACAAAGACACTGAATTTCAAAAGAGCCAAATTCCCTAAACTACGAACCTTGTTAGAAGATATAAATTGGGATAAAATCTTAGGAACAAAGAACACGGAGCCAATGCCTCCCATTGGGAAATAAATTTAAAAGAGCGAACAAAAGTCCTGGATGGCTTAACTACAATGTAAAAATGCATATAAAAAGAAAAAGAGAAGGCCTTCAAAAATACAAGGCTGAGGGATCATCATCAGCATTCAGATTTTATAAGGAATGCAACAAGAAATGTAAGTGTAGCGCCCTACTCCTGTTGGGTAGGCGCTATGTGTTAAATTTAGTTATCTGAGCTGTAGTTTAGCTCAGATGGATATGCTAAATTGTTGGCTCTGTTTCAGTCTAGCTGGGTTGCGCGTTTTCCAACTGACAGTGGGTGTCGCTGTCACCACGGGTCAGGGTTGGAACTGCAACAGGCTAGGTGTATTGGGTATTCCTTTCCCAGAAGTGTCTCAGGGGGCGTGGTGAACCCGCTGTGCATTCTGGGAGGGGGTACTTAAGACACGGAGACCGCTCTTTCGGGGTTCGTTGCCGGATCCTGACCTGAGGCCCCTCCTGGCCTCAGGGATGCGCGAGCCATTTTCGGCCTCTGGGCCTGCTGGCCCGAGGCTCTGCAACTGAGAAGTAGGCCCAGAAGTTGCTGGGGCCTACTAGTCCAGGGATGGTCCTACGCGGTCTTGCCGGCGGGAAGAAGCGGAACAATTGGGGACTCCATTGAAGGACGCTTCCTGGCCAGTTTGCCTCACAGTGCTGCCGGCTGGCTGAAGGATTCTGGCACCGTGAGCTGCGTACTTTGAAGGAACTTTTGCAAAGTGTCAGTGTGGTTACACGATCTTGTGGTGGAAGGTTGTGGAACAACTAGACGGTAGGGATGAGCTCGGTGTTCGAGTCGAACATAGGTTCGACTCGAACATCGGCTGTTCGCGCGTTCGGCGAACAACGAACGATTTGGGCCGTTCGCGCCAAATTCGAGTGACGCGAACGGCCCACAATACACTGCGCCATCGCAGTGTAATCCCGGCGCTGTGATTGGCCAAGCATGCACTGTGACCCTGCATGCTTGGCCAATCACAGCGCCGGCAGCGAGGAGAGCAATGATTGGCCACAGGCAGGATGCCTGTGGCCAATTATAGCTGAGGGGTTTTAGTACACGCCCTACACTATAAAAGGCCGCCAGCGCGGCGGCCTCATGTAGTGTGTTCCGGAGCAGGGAAAGGGAAGGATAGACAGGGACAGTGTCAAATCTATTCTTTGCTAAACCTTGTGTGTAGGGACAGAGAAGGATAGGCAGGGAGAGTGTCAGTGTCATATTCTTTGCTAAACCTTGTTTGTAGGGAGAGAGAAGGATAGGCAGGGAGAGTGTCAGTGTCATATTCTTTGCTAAACCTTGTGTGCAGGGAGAGAGAAGGATAGGCAGGGAGAGTGTCAGTGTCATATACTTTGATAAACCTTGTGTGCAGGGAGAGAGAAGGATAGGCAGGGGACAGTGTCAGTGTCATTGTTGCTAAGCCTCCTGCACATTATACACCTGAAGTTAGCCTGTATTGCTGCTTTTTCCTGGTGTGTTACACCAACAGAATTTTGCGGCACTTACAGCGGGCGGAGTGTGCCTCCTGACCATATTACACCTGAACTTAGCCTGTATTGCGGCTTTTTCCTGGTGTGTTACACCAACAGGCATTTGCAGCACCTACAGCAGGCGTAGTGTGATTCCTGCAAAATATACTCCTGAAGCTAGGCCTTATTGCTGTTTTTCCCATCTCCCTGCAGGCCATTAGAATGTCTGGAAGGCAAACAAGGAGAGGCAGACAGTCAGGAGCCAATAAAAGAGGGCAAGCAGGCTCTGTGTCTAGAGACAACAGTGCTGGTCGTGGACACGGTGCATCGCCATCAGCACGTGGCCATGGGACACGCTTGTCCTTCTTTTTGGCAGCTGGACGTGTTGAGCCGCATCATGCCGAAGACTTGGTAGAGTGGATGACCAAGCCCTCCTCATCCTCTCTCACCCAGGCTCAGGGTACTGGCAAAGCAGCTGCCAAAGCGTCCTCTTCCCTGGTATCAATGTCATTATCAGTCACTCCTTCCCTAGACCAACCATGTCCTCCTGAGGAGTCCCCCGAACTGTTTGAGCACAGTGTTGGGTACATGCTCCAGGAGGATGCCCAGCATTTCAAAGGGTCTGATAATGATACCCAGCTAGAGGAAGGCAGTAGCGTGAGAGCAGAGAGAGGGGATGCTCAAGAAGGACACCAATCTGGCAGTCATGTTCCAGCAGCTGCAGCATACTGCCAGATTGGCTCCAGTGATGAGGAGGGAGGGGATGATGAGGTCACTGACTCCACGTGGGTGCCTAATAGGAGAGAGGAGGAGGAGGAGGATGAGGAGGAGGCACATCTCCAACGAGGCAGGATGCCCTCGGGGGGCCAGCGTAAGGGCAGCACACCGACGGAATCACACCGCAGAGCTCCGCCTGTGCAGGGCGCTGCCTCTGCCCGTTATTCAAAAAGTTCTTTGGTGTGGGCCTTTTTTGAGTCGAGTGCATCAGATCGCACAGCTGCGGTTTGCAACATATGTCTCAAGGGTATATCGCGTGGCCAAAACATCACCCGCTTGGCCACCACATGCTTGCCCAGACATATGTTGACCTGCCATGCAGCTCGCTGGCAAGCCTACCTTAAAGACCCACACCAAAGAACAAAGCGGACCTCTCCTTGCTCCTCATCAGCTGGGATCTCCAACCCCACTATACCTTCAGTCCTCTCTGAAACCTGCACTGAGAGGAATGAAGGTGTAGAATTAGGTGTGTCACAGCCAAGTACTTGCGGGCACTCTGCTAGCAGTACACCAACGTCCGATTCTAGCAGGCAAATTTCCCTGCCCCAGCTGCTGGACCGTCGAAAGAAGTTCACTCCCAGCCATCCACATGCCCAGCGGTTGAATGCTAGCTTGGCTAAATTGCTAGCGCTTCAACTGCTGCCTTTTCAGTTGGTAGACTCGGCCCCCTTCCGTGAGTTTGTGCAATGTTTGGTTCCTCAGTGGCAGGTTCCCAAACGCCACTTTTTCTCACGGAAGGCGATTCCGGCTCTCTACCGGCATGTGGAAGGCAATGTCTTGGCCTCGCTGGACAGGGCGGTCAGCGGTAAGGTGCATATTACCGCTGACTCATGGTCCAGCAGGCATGGACAGGGACGTTACCTTTCTTTCACGGCCCATTGGGTCACTCTTTTGGCAGCTGGGAAGGAATGCAGGACAAGGTGCAGTAGTGTTGGAGGTTGTTCCACCGCCACGCCTCCAAAATGCTACTACTGGTTGTGACACACCTCTCTCCTCCACCCCCTCCTCTTCTTCTTCCTCCATGGCCTCTTCCTGTGCTTTGTCCTCGGAACCAGCGGTGCTCCGTAGGCGTTCAAGGGGCTACGCAAATACGCAGGCAAAAAGATGCCATGCCGTGCTTGCGCTGGTGTGTTTGGGGGACAGGAGCCACACTGGGGCAGAGATTCTGTCTGCTCTGCAGGGGCAGGCCAAGAGGTGGTTGACGCCACGCCAACTTAAGCCAGGAATGGTAGTTTGTGACAATGACACCAACCTCCTCTCCGCTCTCCGACAGGGACAACTAACCCATGTGCCCTGTGTGGCTCACGTCCTTAACCTGGTGGTGCAGCGGTTCTTGGGCAGGTACCCGGGCTTACAGGATGTCCTGAGGCAGGCCAGGAAAGTCTGTGTGCATTTCCGCAGATCTTATAATGCCAGTGCTCGCCTGGCTGAGCTGCAAAAGGAGTTGAACCTGCCCAAGAACCGCCTTATATGTGACATGCCCACCAGGTGGAACTCAACGTTGGCCATGCTGCAACGGCTGCACATGCAGCAGAGGGCCATCAATGAGTACCTGTGCGACTACGGCACCAGGACAGGGTCAGGGGAGCTCGGGTTTTTTTCACCACGCCAGTGGGGCATGATCAGGGATGCATGCACTGTCCTGGCACCATTTGAGGAGGCCACGAGGATGGTGAGCAGTGACAGTGCATGCATCAGTGACACTGTACCTCTTGTCCACCTGTTGGAACACACGCTGCGTGGAATAATGGACAGGGCACTTGAGGCAGAACAGAGGCAGGAAGAGGAGGACTTCCTTGCCTCTCAAGGCCCCCTTTACCCAGACAGTGTTCCTTCTGTCCCACCCATCGCACAGGAAGAAGAGGAGGAGGAGGAGGATTGTGTCAGCATGGAGGTGGAGCCTGGCACTCAGCATCATCAGCAGCAGTCTTTTAGGGATGATTTACAGTCCCAAGAAACCAGTGGACTTGTACGTGGCTGGGAGGAGGTGGCTGCGGATCATGTCATCCTTAGTGACCCAGAGGACTCCGGACTGAATGCCTCAGCTAACCTACGCTGCATGGCCTCCCTGATCCTGCAAAGTCTGCGGAAGGATCCTCGTATTCTTCGGATCAAGGAGAGGGACCATTACTGGCTGGCCACTCTCCTTGATCCACGGTACAAGGGTAAGGTTGCGGACCTTATCTTACCGTCGCAGAGGGAGCAGAGGATGAGACAACTCCGGGAGGCCTTGCAGAAAGGTCTGTGCAACGCATTCCCAGAGACTGGGAGGTTACAAACTCCTGGTCCTGGACGAGTTGCTGAGGCTTCAGTCAGTCAAAGAAGGAGCGGTGGGGAAGGTGGCCGTCTGACCGATGCGTTCAGACAATTCTTTAGTCTGCAGCCCCAAGGTCTGATCGGTTCCAGCAACCATCGCCAGCATCTGATATACATGGTGCAGGAATACCTAGGGGCGAGGTCAGACTTGGACACCTTCCCCACCGAAAATCCTCTGGCTTACTGGGTCTTGAGGATGGATCACTGGCCAGAGCTTGCACAGTATGCAATTGAGCTACTGGCCTGTCCTGCATCCAGCGTTCTTTCAGAACGCACATTCAGTGCTGCTGGAGGATTTGTCACGGATCACAGGGTGCGCCTGTCCACCGACTCTGTTGATCGACTGACCTTCATAAAGATGAACCAGTCTTGGATCACCACCAGCTACCAAACACCTGAAGCTGATATAACAGACTAATTTATTTTCAAATGTCACATCCCTTCAAGACTGATGCTGATGCTGAGAGACTGGCCTGTTATGTTGACTGACTATCCTCCTCCTCCTCAATGATCCGATTGATGATGATAGCTTGGAAGAACATTTTTGTTTCTGGGTGCCGCCACCAGTGGCTAAGGCCCAATTTTTCAGCCCCTGTTTAACAGGGGCGTGTAATTAAAAAATTTTATGCAATGCTTTGCAGCAGGGCTCATTCCTGCACTCCAACTAGAGTATCTGGGAGAGGTTGCAGTGTCGTGGCACCAGCACCAGTGCCTAAGGCCCAATTTTTCAGCCCCTGTTTAACAGGGGCGTGTAATTACAATTTTTGATGCAATACTTTGCAACAGGGCTCATTGCTGTGCTCCAAGTACAGTATCTGTGAGGGGTTGCAGTGTTGTGGCACCAGTGCCTAAGGCCCAATTTTTCTACCCCTGTTTAACAGGGGCATGTAATTACAATTCTTGATCTAATAATTCACAGCAGGGCCCATTCCTGCGCCCACCAAGAGTAACTGTGAGGCCTTACAGTGTTGTGTCAACACCACCACCACCAGAGGCCCAATTTTTCAGCCCCTGTTCAACAGGGGCATGCAATTACAATTCTTGATCTAATAATTCACAGCAGGGCCCATTCATGCGCCCACCAAGAGTAACTGTGAGGGCTTACAGTGTTGTGGCAACGCCAACATGTAAGGGGCAAATTTCAGCAGAGTATATAGGGCAGGCCCCTACTTTCAAACATCCAACTTACAAACGACTCCTACTTGCAAACGGAAGAAGACAACAGGAAGTGAGAGGAAATCTACCCCTAGGAAGGCAAATTCTCTCCTATAAGAGTTAATATGGGGAAAAAAGTGTCTCCTCTCCACTGATGCTTTATCACCAATTCTTGTTTCAATAAAAAACCCAAATTTTCAAAAAACAGTTGTCATTGGGACGCAAAGTGAGGTGAAATGTTCTGAACAGGGGCACAGACAGCAAAACAAATGTTACAGGGGTGATAACCCTTACCTATGTTTTCCAAAAAGCTTAAAAATAGATTTTTTGGCTGGAGCTACACTTAAACAATGTACCTGTTCAAAATTACAAACAGATTCTACATAAGAACAAACCTACAGTCCCTGTCTTGTTTGCACCGCCTGTATACGGCTGTTCAGAGTATATAGGGCCTTTTTTATTTTGTGTGTGGGGTTCCCATTAATATCCATACAAGACCCAAAGGGGCTGGTAATGGGCTGGGGTAGGGGGGGGGGTCATGGGGTAGCTATGCCATTTTTCTTAAAGATTTTCATCCATATTACCGGGACCAGACATTACATTAAAGCCGCAAGCAGTTTTAAATGGCTTTTTTTCCTTTAGAAATTTAATTTTGTGCAGGGACAGTTCTAAACACGGGAAACACGTGGCACTTCACAGGCATACTTTAGACACCCCCCAGGTACGATATTTAAAGGAATATTTGACTTTTTTTTTTCACTTTATGCATCATTAAAATGACTGCTCCAGAAAAACGGACGTTTTTAAAACTTCTTTTTGCATTGATACATGTCCCCTGGTGCAGAACCCGGGTTCCCAAACCCTTTTTAGGACAATAACATGCATAATAGTCGTTATAATTAGCACTTTAGATTTTGAACGTTCGCATCCATTGTATTTAATAGGGTTCTAACGTTCGTGCGAACTTTCGGTCCGTTCGCGGGTTCTGGTGCGAACCGAACCCGGGGGTGTTCGGCTCATCACTACTAGACGGCACTCATCAAGTCTGTGGCAGAGACTTTGAGCGAGCTCCGCACCGGTTGCTAGATCAGTGAGAGTAGGCCTATCCGGTGGTTGCTGAATCCAGAGTGGAACTGTTTTTGTCCTCTGGATCTGAGATTGTGCCCGCGATCCGCAAAGTAAAGTGCCTGAGACTCCCCTCTCCCTCTAACCCTCTGTTGGAGCTGATAAAATAAAGCTTCTTGAAGAAAACGTATCCAGGTGTTGGTGTAAACATTTATAAAAGCTCTTCAAGAAGGATCCCTGACACGAGTGCGGTGAACAAAAAAGGTAACGGTAGGCCCAAACTTTTAACCAGCAGCTCCTATGGGGGTAGTGCTACATAAGGGTGCAATTAGGGCGGCTAAGATAGAACATGAAAGACACATAGCAGAGGAGAGCAAAAAAAATCCCAAGAAATTCTTTAAGTATGTAAACAGTAAAAAAATGGAGGACGGACCATATTGGCCCCATAAAGAATGAGGAAGGGAATCTGGTTACAAAGGATGGGATGATGGTGAAGGTATTGAATGTAGTTTTCTCCTCAGTCTTCACACGGGAATCGGGGGCTTCAGTAACCAAAACTTCAGTGTCTATCCTCATGAAACATCACAGGAAGCACCTCCATGGTTAACAAAGGACAGAATTAGACTTGGGAAACTTAACATTAATAAATCACCGGGACCAGATGGCTTGCACCCGAGGGTACTTAGGGAACTCAGCCAAGTAATTGCCAGACCATTGTTCCTAATTTTTACTGACGGTCTACTAACTGGAATGGTACCAGCTGATTGGAGAAAAGCCAATGTAGCACCAATATTTAAAAAGGGCCCAAAATACATCCCTGGGAATTACAGACCAGTCAGCCTAACATCAATAGTATGTAAGCTCTTGGAGGGGGATGATAAGGGACTATATACAAGATTTTAGTAATGAGAACGGTATCATTAGCAGTAATCAGCATGGATTCCTGAAGAATTGTTCTTGCCAAACCAATCTATTAACCTTCTATGAGGAGGTGAGTTGCCCTCTAGATAAAGGAAGGTCCGTAGACGTGGTGTATCTGCATTTTGCAAAAGCATTTGACACAGTTCCCTTTAAACGTTTACTGTACAAAAAACTATTAGATAAGCACCTAAACGACCACAACATACAGGGATATACAATGTAATACTGACATATAATCACACACATAGGTTGGACTTGATGGACGTGTCTTTTTTTTCAACCTCATCTACTATATACTATGTAACTATGAACATCTCATAATGCAGGTGTAAGACTTTGGCCAATGAGGGTTTTGACCTCATTCTGGAATGTTCTCTAACAATTGGGACTTCCCCAGAACTGATTTCATCTGCAAATTCACAAACCTGGAACAGATATTGTTTATGATTTCTGGAAGAGCGGAAGAGAAGGATCCATCCAATGATCCTGCATGGAGTTTGCATGTTCTCCCTGTGCTTGCATGAGTTTCCTCTGGGTACTCCGTTTGTCCTCCCACACTCCAAAGACATGCTGGTAGGATAACGGACTCCTCTCTATTTGGCTCTAATATGTGTATGTATGCATGTGATGTAGGAACCGTAGATTGTAAGCTCCTTGCAGGCAGGGAGAGGACAGATATTGTCACAACTAAGAAAAAGCTGACATCTCAATTATTCCCCTAAACCAAAGTCTACATTTATTTTTTTGTGATGGTCAGCTCCATCTAGTGGCCATATTGCAGAAGTTTCTTTAAAGTACCCCAATCAGGAAAATGCCGCCTCATGGCCACTAGATGGAGCAAATTAGAGGGAACTATTTGTGACAGTCGTGCCAATGCTTGAGACGTTGGCACAGAGAATTCTTTAATGAATAGACCCTCATATCTCGGGGGATGATTGTTCAACCTGCACAATAGCGGGAGATGCGCCCCCCCCCCCCCTGTGGATTTATGTATTTTTCATGTGATGATATGTGATCACCTTCATTCCATTCTGTCCCTTGTGCTATTATTTCCTTTTCTTTGTATAATCAGCATGGAAACATTTCACATTTATTTCCAATAACATCCGGAACTCCGGGCAGATAGAAAAGACACAATGAATGCCGATCTGTGTTCACCAATAAAATATTTTATTATGTGAAATTTTTTTTTTTAGTAAACCGCCAACTCGTCATTTCCGGATGTCGGTCCCTGAAGAGCTTTGCAGATATATGAAGAGCCAATAAAAGGATCATAGCGGCCTGGAGAGTGCGGAGTCACGGCTTCAACTCCCTGTAGTAAAGGAAGAAGAAGGTTACCTACAGCAGACCTTCACCCAATAGGAGAAGTTATTTGCACTTGGCTCCTCCGCCTCCCAAGTATTTCCGACGTCTGCCTTCCATGCATGCGCAGATGTGCCACGGGGCTTCGGGACCCGGCAGAGACATGCGACTCATCTGCACACATGTGGGGGTGCCCCCCGCGCATGCACAAAGACACTTCAGGTATGGAGGTCCCGGGGTCTCAGGTTGCTGTGAATGTGCCAATGTGGTGGAGATCTCTGCCGGGTCCTGAAGCCCTTGTGACACGTCTGCACACGCCTCAGATATTTAAAGATGGCGGCATCAGACAGGGGGTGGGGCCAGCATTACAGTGACTGAAGTTTCTTTTTTCGCCATCTCAATGTACAATAATAATATGAAAGATACAAAATGACAAGAGAGAGTCCCAACTCAGAGGAAAGTGTTTGGGTGCTGATGGGTTACGTATCAATTTATTACACAAAATAAAGAATCGATTGTCTGATTGGTGACATTATAGAAGACTTCTGTAAGGGGGGGACTCTGATGTAACGGGAGACTCTGATGGGGACCTGGATGTAGGGGAGACTCTGATATCTTATAACCTGAAGTTATTTCTTGGCACGGCCTGCAAATATTGATAAATACAGCATGTGGCCCAGTCACTGAACAGTTTGGAGGGCGTGTCCTACAGTAACCGCATATTCCCGGCATCCTGTGACTTCCTGTTGTGGATCTGGGACAGGAAGTGAAGGGAAATCTCCTGCCAGGGGTCACAACCCCCCTCAGTGTTGTACAGGAAATAATAGGTAGGGATGTATAAAGGGGTCAGTCTACTAGACAATGAGGGGGAGGGGACAGAATTTCCTGATGTCTCCCCCCCCCCCCGGGAATAACACTCAATTATATTAAAGAGAAAAACAATTTTTTCTGAAGTATTTCTGACTTTGTGCTTCTTCTGCCTTCCATGCATGCGCAGATGTGCCGCAGGGCTTCTGGACCCGGTGTTCTGTCAGAGAGCCGCTACCCATCAGAATATGTAACAGAAGTGACGTTCTGGAGCAGCCATATTGGTACACCCCACACTCCTCCACAGTAAGGATACAGTCAGAAGGGGCAAGCGGACATCTTGTTACACCCACCGGGGTCTGGCATTTCACACTTCTTTTTACCAGTAAGCTGAGCTTATATCATCACATACAGGATTTGGAATTCCGTCTGACTGTTTTGATGTTGAATTTTAAAAGCATCGGCGAGCCTTCTGATCCCACAGGTTTGATGATCTGACAGAACACCGCTGCTTATAAAATTCAACATCAAAACAGTCCGATGGATTTCTAAATCCTGTATTTCTCTATATAAGCTCAGCTTACTGGTAAAAAGAAGTGAGAAATGCCAGACTCCGGCGGGCGCAACAAGATGTCCGCTTGGCGACTTCAGACTGTAGGCTTACTTGGGGCGAGTGCGGGATGTACCAAGATGGCCGCGAAGGAACGTCACTAAGGTTGCATTTTCTGATGGGTATCGGCTTTCTGATAGAACACCGACAGAGACATGCGGCTTATCTGCGCACATGTGGGGTGCCCCCTGCACATGCACAAAGTCATCGCAGGTATGGAGGTCCCTGATCTCAGGTTGCTGTGAATGTGCGGAAGTTGACACCCCCCCCCCAGGAATAACACATGGAACCCCGATTACCTGATCATCGGCGGTGATGTCATTGGATGGAGGCTGGATTCATGGATTCGAGTCCGGACAGGTCTGTGGAGAAAGAAGAGATGATCGGTATTAGTATAATGACGGATGTGTCAGAAGATGGCGGCAGACGACCCCACAGACATGACGGGTCTATTTATAGAAAATGTGTACAGATATTGGTGCAGAGAAACTTCATGTACATTCATTCTGGGAGAGTTAAAGCGGAGCTCCGCCGGAAAAAAAAAATATTAAAAGCCAGCAGCTACAGCTACAGCAGCTGCTGGCTTTTAATATTTGGACACTTACCTGTCCTGGAGTCAAGCGACGTCCGCAGCAGAGGACGAGCGACTGCTCGTCGCTCTGCTGCTCCCTCCGCCATCCTCGCTGAGGGAACCAGGAAGTGAAGCCCTGCGGCTTCATGCCCGGTTCCCTACGGCGCATGCGCAAGTCGCGCTGCGCCGTTCTGATTCGTCCTCCTGTGTTCTGGGAGCCGAGTGTCTCCCAGAACACTACGGGAAGTCTGGGGGAATTGACGTCACTCCCGCAGATTCCCGGAGAGAGGACTCCCGGATGTGGGTGAAAATACCTGTCTTAGACAGGTATCTTCACCCCCCTCCCCCCTGAAAGGTGTCAATTGTGACACCGGAGGCAGGGAGGAATCCGAGTAGCAGCAGTTAAAAATTAGGGTGGAGCTCCACTTTAACTAACTGTTGATGGATTGATATTATCATCATCATTACCAGTCTATGGGATCATCATCGGGATCATCATCACCAGTCTATGGGATCATCACCACCAGTCTATGGGATCATCACCACCAGTCTATGGGATCATCACCATCATCACCAGTCTATGGGATCATCACCATCATCATCACCACCACCAGTCTATGGGATCATCACCAGTCTATGGGATCATCACCATCATCACCAGTCTATGGGATCATCATCACCAGTCTATGGGATCATCATCATCATCTCCAGTCTATGGGATCACCATCATCATCTCCAGTCTATGGGATCATCATCATCTCCAGTAGGGATGAGCTTCGAGTTCGAGTCGAACTTATGTTCGACTCGAACATTGCTTCTTCGCCGAACAGCGAACAATTTGGGGTGTTCGCGGCAAATTCGAAAAGTCTATGGGAGAAATCTAAAGTGCTAATTATAAAGGCTTATATGCAAGTTATTGTCCTATAAAGGGTTTATGGACCCGGGTCCTGCCCCAGGGGACATGTATCAATGCAAAAAGACGTTTTAAAAAAAACGGCTGTTTTTTTGGGAGCAGAGATTTTAATAATGCTTAAAGTGAAACAATAAAAGTGAAATTTTCCTTTAAATTTCGTACCTGGGGGGTGTGTATGATATGCATGTAAAGTGGCGCATGTTTCCCGTGCTTAGAACTGTCCCTGCAAAAAGTGTAATTTTTGAAGGAAAAAAAGTCATTTAAAACTCACTCGCGGCTATTAATGAATTGTCGGCTCCCGGCAATACATACAAAAGTCATTGATAAAAAAAAAAAAAAAAAGTGTGCGGTTTCCCCCAAATATCCATACCAGGCCCTTCAGATCTGGCATGGATTTTAAGGGGAACTCCACCCCAAATTTAAAAAAAAATGGCGTGGAGTCCCCCCAAAAATCCATACCAGACCCCTTATCCGAGCACGCAACCTGGCAGGCCGCAGCAAAAGAGGGGGACGAGAGAGCGCCCCCCCCCCCTCCTGAACCATACCAGGCCACATGCCCTCAACATGGGTAGGATGTCCCCATGTTGATGGGGACAAGGGCCTCATCCCCACAACCCTTGCCCGGTGGTTGTGGGGGTCTGTGGGCGGGGGGCTTATCGGAATCTGGAAGACCCCTTTAACAAAGGGGACCCCCAGATCCCGCCCCCCCTATGTGAATTGGTAAGGGGTACATTGTACCCCTACCATTTCACGAAGAAAGTGTAAAAAAAAAAAAAAAAACACCTTAAAGAAAAGTCCTTTATTAAAAAAAAAAAAAAAAAAACACTCCAGCGATGAAATCCAGTGTCCCGCTGCGATCCCGATGTCCAGCGCTGTCCGTCATTGGTTGACCTGAGCGGACCTGAACTTCCTCCACAGTCTATTAAATGTATAGACCCGCCCCTTCTAAAGTTCCCCATCAGGTCTGCTAAGCGGACCAGATGCGGAACGTGAGAAGGGGCGGGTCTATTCATGTATTACACAGTGAAGGAAGTTCCCCATCAGGTCCGCTCAGGCCAATGACGTAGGCGCGGGGTCTGACATACGAGGGGGCGGACCTGATGGGAACGTCCTTCACTGTGTAATACATGAATAGACCCGCCCCTTCTAAAGTTCCCCATCAGGTCCGCTCAGCCAATGACTTTGGTGTAAGGCTAAGCGGACCAGATGCGGAACATGAGAAGGGGCGGGTCTATACATGTAATACACAGTGAAGGAAGTTCCCATCAGGTCCGCCCCCTCGTATGTCAGACCCCGCGCCTACGTCATTGGCCTGAGCGGACCTGACGGGGGAACTTCCTTCACTGTGTAATACATGAATAGACCCGCCCCTTCTCATGTTCCGCATCTGGTCCGCTTAGCAGACCTGATGGGGAACTTTAGAAGGGGCGGGTCTATACATTTAATAGACTGTGGAGGAGGTTCCCCATCAGGTCCGCTCAGGCTCAACCAATGACGGACAGCGCTGGACATCGGGATCGCCGTGGGACACTGGATTTCATCGCTGGAATGTTTTTTTTTTTTTATAAATGACTTTTCCAAGGTGTTTGTGTGTTTTTTTTTTACGCTTTCTTTGTGAAATGGTAGGGGTACAATGTACCACTTACCAATTCACATAGGGGGGGGCCGGGATCTGGGGGTCCCCTTTGTTAAAGGGGTCTTCCAGATTCTGATAAGCCCCCCGCCCGCAGACCCCCACAACCACCGGGCAAGGATTGTGGGGATGAGACCCTTGTCCCCATCAACATGGGGACATCCTCCCCATGTTGAGGGCATGTGGCCTGGTACGGTTCAGGAGGGGGGGCGCTCTCTCGTCCCCCCCCTCTTTTCCTGCGGCCTGCCAGGTTGCGTGCTCGGATAAGGGTCTGGTATGGATTTTTGGGGGGACTCCACACCATTTTTTTTTTATTTGGGGTGGAGTTCCCCTTAAAATCCATGCCAGATCTGAAAGGCCTGGTATGGATATTTGGGGGGAACCGCACGCATTTTTTTTTTAATTTGCGGTGGGGTTCCCCTTAATATCCATTCCAGACCTGAAGGGCCTGGTAATTAAATTTGGGGGAACCCCCATGCTTCCCCCCCCCCCAATGACTTTTCTATGTATTGCCGGGAGCCGACAATTCATTAATGTGAGTTTAAATTACTTTTTTTCCTTCAAAAATGACATTTTGTGCAGGGACAGTTCTAAGCACGGGAAACATGCGCCACTTTACATGCATATCATACACCCCCCCCCCCCCCCCAGGTACAAAATTAAAAGGAATATTTCACTTTTATTTTTTCATTTTAAGCATTATTAAAATCACCGCTCCCGAAAAAACGGCCGTTTTTAAAACTTCTTTTTGCATTGATACATGTCCCCTGGGGCAGGACCCGGGTCCCCAAACACTTTTTAGGACAATAACTTGCATATTAACCTTTATAATTACAGTATTTATTGGCGTATAACACTCACTTTTTTACCCTGAAAATAGAGGGTAAACTGTGCCTGCGTGTTATACGCAGGGGGCTGTGGAAAGTTTTTTTCCTGAAACTTCTCTCTTAAAGTTAGGGTGCGTGTTATACGCCTGTGCGTGTTATACGCCGATAAATACGGTAACACTTTTAATTTCGAACGTTCAAGTCCATTGTATTTAATAGGGTTCTAAAGTTCACGCGAACATTCTGTCTGTTTGCAGGTTCTGGTGCGAACCGAACAGGGGGGTGTTCGGCTCATCCCTGCCAACCAGTCTATGGGATTATTATCCAGTGGCTCATCTATCTAATTGTAATCCGAGAAAGATGGTTAAAAATGGATCGTGTTTCTTTGTTCAGCCAACCGGCTGATTAAAAAAAGAAAGGAGAGATTCCTCCGTCCATAAAAATACTTTATGGAATATAAGTGGGAGGAGCTCCAGAGTTCACTCTTTCTGCTGCTTCTGGATCATCACAAAGTGTTTTTTCACTGAATTCTCCGAACTTTTATTTCATGCCTAATACTTTTATATATGTAGCAATACCCCCAGCTAAGAGGACTGCAGGTATAGTTTTGGGCCTGTTACACACTTCTGTCAACCCCCAGAAACTGGCTCTAACCTCCCTTGGCACAGCTAGCACAAATAGAAGTGTGAAACCCACTGAGCTATAGGAATCACCACTCCGCAATAAAGCATACACAATAGTTAAAGGGGTTGTAAAGGTTCGTTTTTTATTTTCTAAATAGGTTCCTTTAAGCTTGTGCATTGTTGGTTCACTTACCTTTTCCTTTGATTTCCGTTCTAAATATTTTTTTTCTTTGTTTTCTTTGTCTGAATTTCTCACTTCCTGTTCCTCCTCAGTAAGCTGTTCAGTAAGCTGTTCTGGGTGACTCCACACCACTCGGATGATGGTGTGAAGTTTAGTGAGGAGAAACAGGAAGTGAGAAATTCAGACAAAGAAAAAAAACATTTAGAAGGGAAATCAAAGGAAAAAAGGTAAGTGAACCAACAATGCACAAGCTTAAAGGAACCTATTTAGAAAATAAAAAACTAACCTTTACAACCCCTTTAATATCAGATTACCTGAGCTGACTGCTTCAGCTGGGATAAGTAGTACGCCACAAACTTGTTTGCTTAACCACAAATCCTTTTACTGAATAGAAATGGGTTAGACAATGGTACATTTATCTATGCAGGGCCCTGCAATATCAAAAGTCAAGCAAATAACAAATATTATGTTCTAACAGTCTTATGCGCACTCAATGTCTCTTAATAAACTACGCTCGCGAGCCTTCCACTCGGGGCCAATATGGCGGCCAAACAAGGTCTCCCTGCTGAACAGTCAGGCCTGACTAATTCACACACAGTTAGTTCGTTGAGAAGGTTCTTCGCTAGCAATGGTAGTGCACTTTGTAGGTTGTTTGTAATCCAATGGTATTAAACTGTTGGTTACTCAGAAAACAATAAGACAACTTAGCTCCGGCTGCACAACACACTGTTTCTCTGGGGTGCAGTATAACACTCCGGTAACGGTGGGCCCTGACCAAAGGATACTGGGCCTAAAAAGGTAGTCAAATTATACTGAGCAAGTGCTCTCTCACCCGACCGGACCAGTCCGTACAACCGACTTCAGCAGCTGGTGTCCCGGAACACAATCTCACGGTACCCGTAGTCTCCAATCCTCTCGACCATCCGTGGGAGATTGATGGATAAGACAACTCTGGGTTCTCCCGTGACGATCGGCAAGCTCTCCGGATCCCCTAGGCCCAGGCTCTCCGGCCTAGTCCAAAACAACAGGCCCCAATGTAGGCTCCACTTGCTAGGAGGGCGGTGTCCGAAGAGACCCGTGTGTTGCTCCTCCCTCCTTAAATAGTCCTTCCTCAGCAGACCTTGCGCCAGGCAATGCACTGTGGGTGCCCCGCTGAACACTGTGTATAGTAGTCTTTGTACTCATTTAAAGAGATACCCCGCTACATATACATCTCATAATCTATTAGCCCCTCGTTACATCTGCAGGTGAGAGGCGGCGCCCGCTGATTTTTGTTATTAATAATCATAAGAACATTTGTCCCAAAGAGAAAACACCTGAAGAACATTCGATTTTTCCCCCACCCTCACACCTATCAATATGCTATCATCTAAGTCAGAACTGGTTATTAAACTATTACGTTTCTTAGTGTTGCACTGCATGAGATTCAATATCTGGTTGAAAGCACGACACATATCAGGGATATATAATAACATAGCTGAAACTTTATCTCGTTTGCAGTTTGAGAGATTCTGGGAATTGGCTCCATGGACAGATCCGTGCGGCTCCGCTTGCCCAGATTTCTTCTGGGGTTTGATTTGGGATTGATATCTGCTAATCTCAGGAATTCGGTATCACAGACAACGTGGCTGGAATATAAACTGGCCTGGTCCAGATGGTGTTCTTTTTGGAAGTGAATCCATATAGGTTTCCTTAGCATTTGTATCCTTTCTAATTCAATCAAATCTCAGTCCTGCCTCAGTAAGTAAGGTATTGGCAGGTGTTTCATTCTTTCTTAAATTTACAGGTATACCAGCTTTGACCTCTTTCTTTCAGGTCAGTCAGATCCTCAAAGGATTCAGGAATTCACGCCCTACTTGGGATTCGAGACGTCCAATTACAGGTTAATTTGTTGATTAAACTGCTTTAGATATTGGAAGCAGTTTGTTTCTCTCAGTATGAGATCTTGTTTTTTAGGGCGGCCTTTTCAGTTACCCTTTTTGGTGCCCTAAGAGTTGGGGAATTTACGGCTCAAAATAAATCATCGGCGTCCTTTCTACTGTTTTCTGTTTACATCTATTTATATGTAGGTCAAAAACTTTTGGGTTGGGTAATGGCCAGTGGATCTCTCTGGGTAAATCTCCCAATCCCCTAGTGTGGTGGTGTCCGATGTTGCTGGTCAGACCCTCATCCAATAGTTTTTATCCACCAGATACCAGTTTTCTGCCGTGTTAGCTTCATGCTTTAGGCGCCTTAAACTCTCGGGTTTCAAATTCTCATCACATTCCTTGAGGATTGGGGCGGCTACTACTTCCGATTCATTGGGTTTCTCTCCAGAGGGTCTAAAAAGGGTCGGCAGGTGGGCTAGTAGTAGATACAAGATATATGTCCGCCCGAGATGTTAATTGTATGAATTTCTATTTCAGATTCATACAAATGCATAATCTGGATTGTAGGCCATTCCTACATTTTCTGGGCTTAGAAGCAGGGGGAATTCAGGATCAACTCAAGCGATTTAGGTCTGGATCTTAAGAACCTTAAGGTTTTA
Organism: Rana muscosa; assembly: GCA_029206835.1. Taxonomy (NCBI): domain Eukaryota; kingdom Metazoa; phylum Chordata; class Amphibia; order Anura; family Ranidae; genus Rana; species Rana muscosa. The sequence continues at coordinate 227,975,130 of JARGYO010005626.1, forward strand.
TGGTCCGGCATTAGGGGGCCTAAGGTGACGCAACCTTAGGGACCACTTAATTCAATTATCCAACATTTGGCCTTCTCCTCATTATCTAGTTATTCACATTGGAGCAAATGACATTGGTCAAATTAGAACCTGGGAACTGTTATGCGAAATGAAAAGGGATCTTTATGACATTAACTACTTGCCGACCGCCGCACGAACATTTATGTCAGCAGAATGGCACAGACAGTCAAATGGGCGTATATATACGTCCCTCTAAATTTGGCGCCATGTGGGCGCGCCCCTGTCGCAAGCTCCGTGACAGCGGGACCCGCTGACTCAATGTCCGCTGGTGTCCCGCGATCGTGTCATGGAGCTGAAGAATGGAAGGATGCCAGTGTAAAACAAGGCATCTCTCTGTTCTGCCTTGTGACATAACACTGATCGTCTGCTCCCTGTGTCACTGTAAGCCTAGCACGCAGTTAGAATCACTCCCTAGGACACACTTAACCCCTTCCTAGCCCCCTAGTGGTTAACCTTCCCTGCCAGTGTCATTTACACAGTAATCAGTGCATTTTTATAGCACTGAACGCTGTATAAATGACAATGGTCTCAAAATAGCGTCAAAAGTGTCCGATGTGTCCGCCATAATGTCGCAATCACTATAAAAATTGCTGATCGCCGCCATTACTAGTAAAAAAAAAAATGATTAATAAAAATGCCATAAAACTATCCCCTATTTTGTAGACGCTATAACTTTTGCCCAAACCAATCAATAAACGCTTATTGCAATTTTTTAACCAAAAATATTGTAGAAGAATATGTATCGGCCTAAACTGAGGAAAAAATTTTGATTTTTTGGGATGTTTTTATAGCAAAAATTAAAAAATATTGAATTTTTAAAAAAAAATTTCGCTCCATTTTTGGTTTATAGCGCAAAAAATTTAAACCGCAGAGGTGATCAAATACCACCAAAAGAAAGCTCTATTTGTGGCCAAAAAAGGACGTCAATTTTGTTTGGTAAACCACGTCGCACACCCGCGCAATTGTCAGTTAAAGCGACGCAGTGCCGTATCGCAAAAAGTGCTCCGGTCATTGGGCAGCCAAATCCTCCGGGGCTGAAGTGGTTAAGCTTTTGTTTCCAAATACCATTTTGTCTTTCTCCAAAGTGATTCCACGGCTCCTTTTGGTCTCCTTCAGTGAATTTATTTGATGTAGAAAGAATTAGGAGACGTCTGAATAGGACTATACATAATTTTTTTAGTGTCTTCAGGTGGTTTGTCATTCCGCCACATGGAGCTTGAAGGTTTTGTACCTGGATTATTCAGGAATGATTTAGTACACTTATCAGAAATCGGGGTGGACATATTCAATATGGGCCTGCAAAGTTTAATTGAAAGTGCCACAGTGTTGGGGGGACCCCTCAGCCAGCAGTTTCCCTCCTGGCCTCGGTCGGTGGGGAATAGTCGTCCAGCATTGTCTGGATGGACACCGTGTAATTTTTGTGTTGTTGTATTATAGCCAGGATGGCTTCATATTTTAGTTGAATTTATCGTTTAGGCCCCATGCACACGAGACGCCGGTGCAAACTCTGCTGAACACACGTTGTTAAAGGCTGAAACCGGCGTTTAGAAACGCCCGTTTTGCCGCGATTGCAGCTGCGTTTAGCGGCGTTTTACCGCGTTTGCGTCTATTAGCGTTTAGTTAAGAAACATCATAAGACCCTCCCTAAGCTCAAAAAACAGTATTATTTAACCATTTCAGCCATTTTGTGAGACCAGAGTGAGTATCAGCAGCTGAGAGAGCAGCAGTGTAGTTGTATTTAGCGTATCACTTGCCACATCATCTGCCACAAGCTGTGGATTGTCCACTTGCCACGTCACCTGATACGTCACCTGCCACAAGTTGTGGATTGTCCACTTGCCACGTCACCTGATACGTCACCTGCCACAAGTTGTGAATTGTCCACTTGCCACGTCACCTGGCCACGTCACCTGGCCACGTCACCTGCCACAAGTTGTGGATCGTTCACTTGCCATGTCATCTGCCACGCCACCTGGCCACGTCACCTGCCACAATATGTGGATTGTCCACTTGCCACATCACCTGCCACGTCACCTGGCCATGTCACCTGCCACAAGTTGTGGATTTCCACTTGCCACGTCACCTGGTAACATCACCTGTCACAAGTTGTGGATTGTCCACCTGCCACGTCACCTGCCACAAGTTGTGGATTGTCCACTTGCCACGTCACCTGGCCACGTCACCTGGCCATGTCACCTGCCACGTCACCTGCCACAAGTTGTGGATCGTTCACTTGCCACATAACCTGCCACGTCACCTGGCCATGTCACCTGGCCACGTCACCTGCCACAATATGTGGATTGTCCACTTGCCACATAACCTGCCACGTCACCTGGCCATGTCACCTGTCACAAGTTGTGGATTGTCCACCTGCCACTTCACCTGCCACAAGTTGTGGATTGTCCACAATGCAATGCAAGCAATTACAGTTTTTTTATATATTTTTTAATGGTTTTTCATCATTTGCCTTCATTTTTGAGATTTCTAATCTAAAAAAATAGGTCACCTTTAAAAACGCTTATAAGCGAAAACGCGGCAATACGCCGGTACCCGCGTTTAGCGTCTGAAATGTGGAAAACTTTTGCGTCTGAACCCATTTTTTTTGCTTCTGGAAAAACGAGGTTAAACGCAACTGCCTAAAAACGGCAATAAACGAGACTGTGTGCATGGACACCTAGGATAACATTGAATGGGTTCAGGAGCAGTTGAAAAAAGTGTTCAACTGCTTCTGAGCGCGTGTTTAACAGCGTCTTGTGTGCATGGGGCCTAATACATTATCAGGTTACCCCTTGGACAACACCGTGGCCTATGTTTCATTTTGTCAAAACAATAAAAAAATTATAAAATAAAAGAATTGGTTGTTGGTCTACGATGTGAATTAATGTACATGGAGTAGTGCTGGACGAATAGTTATGGAGATTATTTCATAAATAGACCCCAAATGGTCATCTTCATTCCCTTACCCTGCAACGCTCCTCTACTCCCCATCCGCAGCACGGGAGTGCTCTCCTGTACCTCTTTTGGGGTTCTGCTGGGACTGTCGGTTCTCCGGAATCCATCGACTTCTTCTGCAGAATAAAACACAGATTTATCATTCGGTGATGACAAGGACTGGACAGGACCGGCTTTTCTTCTACAATGGGAATCAACACTTTTAAAGCAAAACTACATTTTATTACAGAGCATAACCTCCATCCCCTCCCCCCCTCCCAGGATACAGATAGTCGATCATTATCTTATATCCAATGATGTTGCTGTCACCTACGCAACACAGAGATCACCGCACACACATGGACAGATCTGATAACAGGACGGGAGGGCTCGGGGTCATAGGGAGTAATGACCAGTATGCCAAGACCCCGCCTCCAGTATGGCCCATGTACCCCGCTCCAGAGGGCGCAATGGACACATTGAGAGAAATCTCATGGGGGGGATATGATCACCATGTATAAATACATGGTTAACAGAGGACATAATTAAAGTTACACGTGGGAAACTTAACATTAATAAATCACCGGAACCAGATGGCTTGCACCCGAGGGTACTTAGGGAACTCAGTCAAGTAATTGCCAGACCATTGTTCCTAATTTTTACTGACAGTCTACTGACTGGAATGGTACTAGCTGATTGGAGAAAAGCCAATGTAGCACCAATATTTAAAAAGGGCCCAAAATACATCCCTGGGAATTACAGACCAGTCAGCCTAACATCAATAGTATGTAAGATCTTGGAGGTGATGATAAGGGACTATATACAAGATTTTGGTAATGAGAACGGTATCATTAGCAGTAATCAGCATGATATCATGAAGAATCCTTCTTGCCAAACCAATCTATTACCCTTCTATGAGGAGGTGAGCTGCCATCTAGATAAAGGAAGACCCGTAGACGTGGTGTATCTGCATTTTGCAAAAGCATTTGACACAGTTCCCCATAAACATTTACTGTACAAAATAAGGTCCGTTGGCACGGACCATAGGGGGAGGACATGGATTGAAAACTGGCTACAAGGACGAGTTCAGAGGGTGGAGATAAATGGGGAGTACTCGCAATGGTCAGGGGTGGGTAGTGGGGTCCCCCAGGGTTCTGTGTTGGGACCAATCCTGTTTAATTTGTTCATAAAAACGACCTGGAGGATGGGGTAAGCATTTCAATCTCTATTTGTGGACGATACTAAGCTAAGCAGGGCAATATCTATGGGGATATGATCTCCATGTATAAATACATAAGGGGGGATATGATCTCCATGTATAAATACATAAGGGGGATATGATCTCCATGTATAAATACATAAGAGGGGATATGATCTCCATGTATAAATACATAAGGGGGGGATATGATCTCCATGTATAAATACATAAGGGGGGATATGATCTCCATGTATGAATACATAAGGGGGGATATGATCTCCATGTATAAATGCATAAGGGGGAGATATGATCTCCATGTATAAATACATAAGGGGGGGATATGATCTCCATGTATAAATACATAAGGGGGGATATGATCTCCATGTATAAATACATAAGGGGGGGATATGATCTCCATGTATAAATACATAAGGGGGGATATGATCTCCATGTATGAATACATAAGGGGGGATATGATCTCCATGTATAAATACATAAGGGGGGATATGATCTCCATGTATAAATACATAAGGGGGGGGATATGATCTCCATGTATAAATACATAAGGGAGGGATATGATCTCCATGTATAAATACATAAGGGGGGATATGATCACCATGTATAAATGCATAAGGGGGAGATATGATCTCCATGTATAAATACATAAGGGGGGGGTATGATCTCCATGTATAAATACATAAGGGGGGATATGATCTCCATGTATAAATACATAAGGGGGGATATGATCTCCATGTATAAATACATAAGGGGGGATATGATCTCCATGTATAAATACATAAGGGGGGATATGATCTCCATGTATAAATACATAAGGGGGGATATGATCTCCATGTATAAATACATAAGGGGGATATGATCTCCATGTATAAATACATAAGGGGGGGATATGATCTCCATGTATGAATACATAAGGGGGGATATGATCTCCATGTATAAATACATAAGGGGGGATATGATCTCCATGTATAAATACATAAGGGGGAATATGATCTCCATGTATAAATACATAAGGGGGGATATGATCTCCATGTATAAATACATAAGGGGGGATATGATCTCCATGTATAAATACATAAGGGGGGATATGATCTCCATGTATAAATACATAAGGGGGGATATGATCTCCATGTATAAATACATAAGGGGGGATATGATCTCCATGTATAAATACATAAGGAGGGATATGATCTCCATGTATAAATACATAAGGGGGGATATGATCTCCATGTATAAATACATAAGGGGGGATATGATCTCCATGTATAAATACATAAGGGGGGGATATGATCTCCATGTATAAATACATAAGGGGGGATATGATCACCATGTATAAATACATAAGGGGGGATATGATCTCCATGTATAAATACATAAGGGGGAATATGATCTCCATGTATAAATACATAAGGAGGGGATATGATCTCCATGTATAAATACATAAGGGGGATATGATCTCCATGTATAAATACATACGGGGGATATGATCACCATGTATAAATACATAAGGGGGATATGATCTCCATGTATAAATACATAAGGGGGGATATGATCTCCATGTATAAATACATAAGGGGGGATATGATCTCCATGTATAAATACATAAGGGGGGATATGATCTCCATGTATAAATACATAAGGGGGGATATGATCTCCATGTATAAATACATAAGGGGGGATATGATCTCCATGTATAAATACATAAGGGGGGGATATGATCTCCATGTATAAATACATAAGGGGGGATATGATCTCCATGTATAAATACATAAGGGGGGATATGATCTCCATGTATAAATACATAAGGGGGGGATATGATCTCCATGTATAAATACATAAGGGGGAATATGATCTCCATGTATAAATACATAAGGAGGGGATATGATCTCCATGTATAAATACATAAGGGGGATATGATCTCCATGTATAAATACATACGGGGGATATGATCACCATGTATAAATACATAAGGGGGATATGATCTCCATGTATAAATACATAAGGGGGATATGATCTCCATGTATAAATACATAAGGGGGGATATGATCTCCATGTATAAATACATAAGGGGGGATATGATCTCCATGTATAAATACATAAGGGGGGATATGATCTCCATGTATAAATACATAAGGGGGGATATGATCTCCATGTATAAATACATAAGGGGGGATATGATCTCCATGTATAAATACATAAGGGGGGATATGATCTCCATGTATAAATACATAAGGGGGGGATATGATCTCCATGTATAAATACATAAGGGGGGATATGATCTCCATGTATAAATACATAAGGGGGGATATGATCTCCATGTATAAATACATAAGGGGGGATATGATCTCCATGTATAAATACATAAGGGGGGATATGATCTCCATGTATAAATACATAAGGGGGGATATAATCTCCATGTATAAATACATAAGGGGGGGATATGATCTCCATGTATAAATACATAAGGTGGTGATATGATCTCCATGTATAAATACATAAGGGGAGATATGATCTCCATGTATAAATACATAAGGGGGGATATGATCTCCATGTATAAATACATAAGGGGGGATATGATCTCCATGTATAAATACATAAGGGGGGATATGATCTCCATGTATAAATACATAAGGGGGGATATGATCCCCCATGTATAAATACATAAGGGGGGGATATGATCACCATGTATAAATACATAAGGGGGGATATGATCTCCATGTATAAATACATAAGGAGGGATGTGATCTCCATGTATAAATACATAAGGGGGGGGTATGATCACCATGTATAAATACATAAGGGGGGATATGATCACCATGTATAAATACATAAGGGGGGATATGATCTCCATGTATAAATACATAAGGGGGGATATGATCTCCATGTATAAATACATAAGGGGGGATATGATCACCATGTATAAATACATAAGGGGGGATATGATCTCCATGTATAAATACATAAGGGGGGATATGATCTCCATGTATAAATACATAAGGGGGATATGATCACCATGTATATACACAGCTTTTTTGGGGGTTAAATTGACAATGTTGCTTGATATGGCTGTGTCTGGTAATGCAGCTTGGATGTGGGCTTGTGGCTGTCTCTTTGCTGGATATGGGGGGATGTCTCTTTGCTGGATATGGGGGGATGTCTCTTTGCTGGATATGGGGGATGTCTCTTTGCTGGATATGGGGGATGTCTCTTTCCTGGATAGGGGGGATGTCTCTTTCCTGGATAGGGGGGATGTCTCTTTCTGATGGGGCACAGTAGCGGCATTTGATGGACACACTGGCGGCATTTGATGGGCACACTGGCGGCATTTGATGGGCACACTGGCGGCAACTGATAGGTACAGTGTCAGCTATTGATGGGTACAGTGGCGGCAATTGATGGGCACAGTGGCGGCAATTGATGTTTTTTTTTTTTCAGTTTGTTTGTGCTCCCCCAAAAATTTGGAGCACCAGCTGCCACTGGCGCTTAATCATTACCTATTTGAACTAATCACCACAATCACCTATATACTCCTCTAATGTGACATCATTAGGTTACAGGTGAACTAACCAATTAAAATTAGTACTCAGCTGGTGTTACAAAGGAAAGCCGGATAGAAAACACGCTACTTACACTCCAATCTGATGTAAAGAGTTCGGACCGAATCCACTGGCAGAAAAAATCTGATCCACCAATTGAACTCGGAGCAAACTCCACACATCAGTCAAAATCCATTGTATAGTTACAACAACATACACAAAATAATAGAAAACATGTGTATATATATATATATATATATATATATATATATATATATATATATATATACACACAATGAAGTGGATGTTGAGAACAAATGATTTTAAAAGCAAAGTGTTAGAACATCATGAGGACCGATACCGGCATATTCCCAAAGTATGTGCATAGTTTCGAATCAACGTCAATGGCAAAAAATAAATAAAAAATAGGAGAGAAATAGGTGCTAATAGACTGCAGAAACTAGCTAAGAAAGAGAAAAAAAATTTAATAAATGTGTAGAAAAAAAAATGGAAAGATAAGTATTGATAGATTGTCCTCACTATAGATCTGCAGAACATTGCTCGGTGATAACTAGGAATGGATCTATATGGACTTTTCTAGTTGTGTCTATAGAAGGTCTTATGATGTGGATGGAATGTTCCTGGATGTGTGGAGCCCCCACACCGTACAACCCCCCCCCTCCCGGGAACTCACCTTTCCTCCATCCTTGTACTCCGTCTGATCACCATTAGATGGGGTCACCAGCAGCACGCAGACCACGAGAGCCCCCAAGATAAGTAGAGTCCTCATAACTGATCCTCACCCCGATCCTCACTACAGCAAGAAGACAGAAAGACGTTGTACAATCTGTGATCTCCACCCTCCGTATACCTCCCAGTGCTGAGAGCAGTTCTTATATACACCACCTTTCCCCTCCCCCCTTCCCTTCTTGCTGGGACGTGTCGGCTACGGGATCCAAATCTACAGATGAGGCAACACATCCTTCTCTATTCTACTGTCACATCGTCTTTTGTGTTTTACTGATATGTAATTATTTTCTATAAATGTATTGTAGCATCCTCCTAGGTAGGTGCTAAGAATTATATAAGTTAGATATACATTGCCTTGAAAAAGTATTCATACCCCTTGAAATTTCCCACATGTTGTCATGTTACAACCAAAAAACGTAAATGTATTTTATTGGGATTTTATGTGATGGACCAACACAAAGTGTCACATAATTGTGAAGTGGAAGGAAAATGATAAATGATACAAATAAATGTGTGGAAAGTGCGGGGGGGGGGGCATTTGTATGGCGCCCCCCGGAGTCAATACTTTGTAGAATCCCCTTTCTCTACAAGTCTTTTTGGGGGTGTCTCTACCAGCTTTGCACATCTAGAGAGGGACATTTCTGCCCATTCTTCTTTGTAAAATATCTCAAGTTCTGTCAGATTGGATGGAGAGCGTCTGTGAACAGCAATTTTCAAGTCTTGCCACAGATTCTCAATGGGATTTAGGTCTGGACTGTGACTGGGCCATTCTAACACATGAATATGCTTTGATCTAAACCATTCCATTGTAGCTCTGGCTGTACTTTAGGGTCGTTGTCCTGCTGGAAGGTGAACCTCCGTCCCAGTCTCAAGCCTTTTGCAGACTGGAACAGGTTTTCTTCTAAGATTGTCCTGTATTTGTCTCCATCCATCTTCCCATCAACTCTGACCAGCTTCCCTGTCCCTGCTGAAGAAAAGCATCCCCACCACATGATGCTGCCACCACCATGTTTCACGGTGGGGATGGTGTGTTCAGGGTGATGTGCAGTGTTAGTTTTCCACCACACATAGCGTTTTGCTTTTAGGCCAAAAAGTTCAATGTTGGTCTCATGTGACCAGAGCACCTTCTTCCACACGTTTGCTGTGTCCCCCACATGTTTGCTGTGTCCTCCACATGTTTGCTGTGTCCCCCACATGGCTTCTCACAAACTGCAGACGGAACTTCTTATGGCTTTCTTTCAACAAAGTAAGGCCCGGAGCGAGAGAAATAAAATGAAAGATAGTGCAGGGCCGGCATGACAGGGTGAGAAGGGGAAGAAACTATGGGGTTTAAGGATTGTAGGTGGAGAATAGGGGAGAGGTTGGATTGGTTGGAGCAAAAGGATGAGGAGAGGTTTGTTGGAGTTTATTTAAGGGATAGGTGGGGTCTCCTGGGCAGCAGAGGAGGGAGAGAGGACAAGCAGGCAGTCTATGTCATGCTGCTGATTGTCACAAAATATCGGAGCATGGCTAAGGTTGACAGGATCCTGGCATGGTTGCGGGCTGCGGCAGCTTCCAAGGGGCCCAAGTGGCTTCAAAGCCAGGTATTTTCCCTGCTAGAGGACGAGGCATCCAGGGTCAGCAGCGGGTGGGCAGGACACCCCACGCGCCCGGCGGTCCCAGCCACCAGGGCGTTTTTCCCCCGGATCCTCCCCCCAAGCTTTGCGCCAGTGTAGCAACCCCGCCCGGGACCCGTCAGGACCACCGGCGAAGCGATCACCAGCTTCCACGGGTGGTGGGCCTGGACGTAATCCTCGGCGTAGGCGGAACCCGGCGTCACTCTCCGGAGCTAGCGGACTCCTCCCCCTCTGATGCTTTGGAAAGGAGGAGTCTCGGCTTGGGAGGAGCAATGTTGCGGCTACCAGGCTGTTACCAGCCACAGCTGGCGGCTCCAATGTTTTCGGCGGCGAACCCTGCCAGGAGAGAGATGGGTGGAAAAGGCAATAAAAAGGCAGAGACAGCGGCCCGGGGTACTGCATGTGCTGGAGGTCTGTGCAGCATATCGATGGGCGGATTTGGTGAGGGGAGGCGGAGCCAGGTACAGCACGGATCCACGGCATCCGGGCCTTCCTCGCCTGGGATGGTTCAAGGTGAGGAACCACAGATCCCAGAATTGCTGTCAGAGGGTGAACTGTCCTGCTCTGAAGAAGACGAATCACAGGGACATCTGGCATCGGGGGATTCTGGATCAGTGGCTATTGGGGGTCAGCCTGGTAAGTCGACTAATTTACTTAACAGCTCTGTATGTAGCTTATTAGGGGTAGCTGATGAGAGCGTGGTAGCCCCTCATGGTGCCACGTCGTGGGTGAGGTCCTGCCCACAGGTGGCGGGTGTTGCACCTGCTGCGTCCAGGAGGGACGCGCAGTCGCGGGATTCATTAGGGGGGCTGCGAGATTTAGTGCACTGGTTACTAGGGGAAAACGTGGGCAATTCCCTGCAGGTGGCACCTTGGGTTCAGCTGGGTGGCGGAGTAGTCGTGGACAGGGTAGGGATGGCACCCAGTGTGGTACCCCCTCCCCCTGGTTACTGCGGTAGCGCCTGCTACCATGGGGCCCATAGTATCTCCCCCAGATCAGGTGGCTGCTGTTGCGGCGTCAGGGGAGAAGGCTGGAACATCGCAGGAGGTCTCGGGAAAGGTGGACGCTGTGCGAATTGCTGACACAGCTAAGTGCAAGGTTTATGTGTGCTTTGAAGGGCTGTTAGGGGCACACTTAAAGCAGAATGTCCGGTATAAGATTTGCAAGGGTGAGTACGTTGAGATCTTCTCCCTGCTACCTCTTGTGAAGTTTAACCTGGATAGGGTTAAGCCCGATGATTTGAAGAAAGAGGGTGAGGAAAGGCGGCTGTGACAGGACTATGTCCACCATCAATGCTTCCTCTGTCCCGGACCAGCACTATCCAAGACTCTTTAGCCCACCCAGTCACCAGCTGTACTTTAGTGTAGGGTAAAAACCAGCAGACTTTATTCAAGCACATGTTTCAACAGATAAGTAACTCAGAGACACTTCCCCCCCACCCTTGGATTCAGGGCTGGTTAAAGCGGAGCTCCGGCAAATTTTTTTTTATTAAAAGCCAGCAGCTACAGCTACAGCAGCTGCTGACTTTTAATATTTGGACACTTACCTGTCCTGTAGTCCAGCGACGTCCGCAGCAGAGGACAAGCGACCGCTCGTCGCTCTGCTGCTCCCTCCGCCATCCTCGCTGAGGGAACCAGGAAGTGAAGGCTTGCGGCTTTACTGCACGGTTCCCTACGGCGCATGCGCGAGTCGCGCTGCGCCGTTCTGACCGGTCCTCCTGTGTTCTGGGAGCCGAGTGTCTCCCAGAACACTACGGGTATTCTGCGGGAAGTGACATGTCTCCCGCAGATTTCCCAACGAGTGGGCTCCCGGATGTGGGTGAAAATACCTGTCTTAGACAGGTATCTTCTCCCCCCTCCCCCCTGAAAGGTGTCAATTGTGACACCGGAGGGGGGGAGGGTTCCGATGAGTAGAAGTTCCACTTTAGGGTGGAGCTCCGCTTTAAACTGTCTAATGACAATAGACACTCAGATGAGGTGTATTCAAACTTCTCATCAGTAAACAGTCTTATCAGCAGGGGGGCTGCTGGAGGAATCCCCCTCCCTCTTTCCTCACAGCAAACACACTTACCCATCCCATAATATTTGAGGCAGACAGCCACAATAGAACAATAGAATACAGTCACGCCCCAAACGATCACAGCAAAGAGTACACAACGAAATGAGACAATATACAATATATATATATATATATATACAACATTCCAATGTGGCTGTACCGTGAGTCCGATTAGTACAGATCAGACTGGATTTCTCAGTCACCCTGTGCCCCTTTTAGAGACACAGGGTAATTTACACATTAAGGGGGCCTGGGGAAGCTGGACACAAAGTTTCCAGAGCTCTCTAAGGTAAGCTGAGTTGCACAAACCCCCCACCCACAGTGACTCCTGTCACAGCGGCGGTACAGACTGATATAGAGGACTTTCGCCAATTGGCTACAGGCGTTTGCCATTATGGCAAGTGTCATAGGGGAGAAGAACCTCTTTTGTTATATGGATGCTGACGGGGAGGCCCATAGAGTATACAGGGGATATGCTTGGCTGCGGTACGATGAACAGTTCCGGCAGCGGAGGGCCATCCATCCTTCCCTTCGGTGGGACCACAAGGACATCAGCCTCTGGATGCAGCACATGTCCTCAGCGCGGGCTCCAAACCAGTTTTTTCCAGGAGGGGCCGGTGGTGCAGCTTCCCCTGGACAACCGACCACTAAGAAGTGGGGTTTCTGTTGGCAGTACAACGAGGGCATTTGCAAGTTTGCGAGCTCCTGACGTTTTTAAACACCAGTGCTCCGGGTCTGGAGGTTCTCATCCCGGGTCCCGATGTTTTAAAAAAGGCAAGGGCCGTGCCGGTGAGTCTGCAAACAAGAGAGAAGACACCAGTGAGGGAGGAAAGGATGCAACCTTTCCTAAATAGGTATCCGGACCGTGAGGCTGCGCGGTAACTGCAGGAGGGGTTCTTGGAGGGTTTTAGGATCACTTGTTCCTTAAGTGCGGTTCCGCCTATGGCGCAGATTTTGCATTCTGCTTTACAACATCCTGGGGTGGTCTCTAAAAAACTGGGTAAGGAAATAGCGCTGGGTCACATGGGTGGGCCTTTGACGATGAAGCTTTTGCCAGATTTAATGATTTTGCCTCTAGGGGTGATGCCTAAGAAGGAGCCACACAGGTTTCGCCTTATCCATCACCTATCCTTCCCCAAAGGAGGTTCAGTCAACGACGCCATTGATCCGGAGGCATGTACAGTTTCGTACACGTCTTTTGACGCGGCAGTTGGCTGGGTTTGCCATCCGGACAGTTTCCGCCTGCTGGGGTGCTGCTGGCAGGATGAATTTTACATATATTGCTGCTTACCCATGAGCTGCTCAGTTTCCTGTGCTTTATTCGAGATGTTCAGTTCCTTTGTTGAATGGGTGGTCCATGACGTATCAGGGATGAATTCCATCATCCATTATTTGGAAGATTTCCTTTGCGTGGGGCCTCCTTCTGCTAAGGTGTGTGGGATACTTTTGTCTACATTACAGCACTTTGCGGGCAGATTCGGTATTCCCTTGGCGGAGGATAAGACGGAGGGCATAGTGATCGATTTGGATACTATGGAGTGTCAGTTGCCGGAGGATAAATTGTTGGCCCTCAAGGCGGAGAGACATTGGGACTGCGCAAGATACAGCTTAGGAAGCTACAATCCCTGTTAGGTAAGTCGCATTATCCCCATGGGCAGGGTTTTTTGCAGAGGGCTATCGGCTGCTACGGCAGAGGTTAGGTCCCCTGCACACTTTATCCATCTTAATCAGGAACATCGGGAGGACTTGAGGGTGTGGCACACGTTTTTGGAAGAGTATAATGGGGTTTGGATGTCGGGGCCAGTGAGCAACTTTGACTTGGAGCTTTTTATTGATGCTGCCGGGTCATCAGGTTATGGGACCTTCTACCAGGGTCATTGGAGTGCGTCCGCGTTCCTAGTTAGATGTGGGTTTTCTCTGTAACATGGTGCTCCTGGAGCCTTTTCCGGTAGTGCTGGCCATGGAAATCTGGGGCGAGTCGTTTCGAAACTTGAAAATTCGGTTGAATTGCGACAACATGGGAGTGGTTCAAGTCATTAACTGCATCTCAGCGTTGTCACAACCTGTTGTACGACTGTTGCGCCACATGGTGCTTCGCTGCCTACAATTTAATTTTTTTTTTTATGCTGTTCACCTCCCTGGGGTAGACATGACTAAAGGATTCGTCAACCTATGTCCTTACAAATTTAGAATAAAGACACTGTCCTTAAAGTGGTTGTAAACCCTTCCGGGGAAGTTACACCTACAGGTAAGCCTAGATTAAGTCTTACCTGTAGGTGTTTGCAATATCTCCTAAACCTACACGGTTTAGGAGATATTTGCCAGAAGGAATACACCGTTGTCTACGGCGCAGGCGCACTGAGAATACCATTCATAAAACCGGCAGAGCCGGCTTTTACGGCTCCCGTGTGCATGCACGGAGTGACGTTTTCGCCGCTCCGGCCAATCACAGCGCCAGAGTGGCGATACCCGGAAGTAACCTTCCGGAGCGATGTCTGCGGCCGGAGGGGGAGACGAGGACGGCTTCGGGGGCTTCGATCTAAGGTAAGTAATGCATAATGAGCTAGTAGGCTAGTCATACTAGCTCATTATGGCTTTGTCTTGCAGGTTTTTTTTTTTTTTTTTAATCAGGGTTTACAACCACTTTAAGGCACCTTTGGGTGTCCTTATGTCAACTCTAGAATAGTAATGAAATGCAGGGAGAACCCGGCACCATATCATGCCCCAAATCCCCAGCCATTTCAGAATATCCTTGCTCCATAGACTGCCAAAACATATCAATAAGCACAAATTCAACAATGTAATGCCCAACAACAAGAGGTCTTTGGATGTCCTTAAGGCACAATTTTAACTGGAATTGTCCATGTCCTCAGCCGTGCCCCAACCGGCTCGAGGACGCTCCGACATCACACATAATTCCATATTCCCCTCCCCCAGGAGACCTCGCTCCTGGGAGAACCACCGCTAACCAAGTGGAAGTGCCATACCTTAGATGGGCCCCACACTTTAGTAACCATGTAATTACTGACCCCCCAAAGACCCCTTGACCCGCCAACTGCTGTGACAAAATGATCAACATTTTATTTATTTATTTATTTACTGTATTTTTTTTGTATGTAGCGGACTCCTAATTCAGGGGGTCGCTATGCCCAAATTTAGGGGGTGGCCTGAGCTATAGTTTTGCTCAGGCCTTTTAATTTGTTATACTGGACTCTGCTCTGCTGTAAGTGTTGTCTGGTGTACAGTTCCCCTTTTGGCCTGCGGGTGGCACTGTTACCTAGGCCTAGGGTCGAACCACAGGTGACATAATAGCGTGATTGGGTGTCCTCTCTCGGCAGCCGTGCAGTGGGCGTGGTCTGCCCGCTGTGCATGCCGGGAGAGGATACATAAGGGGCAGATGCCATGATCTAGGTGTGGTGTGTTTCGGGGGAGGTGATTCCAGGTGGACCTCCCTGCTGGCCTGGGGGTGCATGAACTGGCCGAGGAGTCTCGGGCACCTTTAGCCCGAGGCTGCAACATTCCAGGCAGGCCCAGTAGCTTTAACTGGGTCTGCGATCAATATACTGGAGTTCCAGGGAGCCCGTGTGAGGGGCGGCCCGCTCTGAAGGAGAGGAAACCAGGGGAGGACCTGTCTGATGGACCAGTGAGAGATGTCACGGTGAAAGAGAGGCCTGGTTGCCTATCAGAGGGAGGACTCAGTATTCAGCAAGATAACCCTGTAAAGTGCCCATTGGCATCATCGGTTCTCTAAATTTTACAGAGGTTTAAGGAATGTTCTGGATTCAGGAATAGCAGGATTCTGCTGCGATTAGAGAATCTCCTGAACCCGTCCCTGGAGGGGACAAAGTTACAGCATTTTTCGAGCTCCACTCCGACTGCTGGAACTGTGAGAGGGATCTATCCGGATGAGCTAGACCCACCCCGGATCGAGTGGCGACAAGTAAGCCAAGTGTTGTGTGCCTGAATCTACTTACTATCTTCGCTAGCTTCTTTCTCTCTTCAATTTCTCCGTTAACTGAAGCAAAGGAAAATAAACTCTTTGTTGGAGTTGAAGTTGTGTGGACATTGGCCTTCTTGGGGGAGAAATAGAGACTTGTCCCTACACTCTGGGGATGAGAACCAGTGGAAAGAGGTAACTCGCTGCAGGACCCAAAATTGTGAACATCGCCAGACCTCTGATACAGAGGACACGGGCTTGTGGCATGGTGTGTCTTATACCCCGCAGGTGAAGGTAAGCGGGGGAAAGGAATCTGTGTGCTACATGTGGGGGCTCGTCCGGGATCCGCAGCTACCCCTGGAAGCTGGACTTTATTTTTCCCTGTGTGTGGTTCTGTGGAAGTCGGCCATTTGGGAGAATTTGAACTGCGCCACTTATGAGAGAAATGGAGGTACAGGCCTAACTGAATTTCTAACTGCGTAGTTCGTGGGCGTGTCTCAAGCATAGAAAAGCCTGCGAGCTACGTGCAGAAAGGAAAAAGGGGGAGGAGCCCCTGCCACTTGCGTGTTGCACGTGGCACATTGGCGCCAAAAGGACAGTACAAGCTGGACTAGTGAAGGAGAAGCAACATGTCTGCCGCCCCATGGATTTCTGTTGCACCGGGACCACGGATGTTCCCACCTACTCCAACCATGGACGTTGCTCCCCTCACTGCTCACCTGACAGATACAAGGATCCGGCTAAAGCCTAAAGGCCGCTTTGCACTCTACACATGCAGGGATGCAGAGGCCTTAGGCATGATCTGTTCTAAGTAGGGATGAGCCGAACACCCCCCTGTTCGGTTTGCACCAGAACCTGCGAACGGACCGAAAGTTTGCGCGAACGTTAGAACCCTATTAAATACAATGGACGCAAACGTTCGAAATCTAAAGTGCTAATTATAACGGCTAATATGCATGTTATTGTCCTAAAAAGGGTTTGGGGACCCGGGTCCTGCCCCAGGGGACATGTATCAATGCAATTTTTTTTTTTAAAAAC
The DNA here is from genome assembly GCA_029206835.1 of Rana muscosa. Lineage (NCBI taxonomy): Eukaryota > Metazoa > Chordata > Amphibia > Anura > Ranidae > Rana > Rana muscosa. Next base: position 227,992,272 of record JARGYO010005626.1, read on the forward strand.
GGCCGTTTTTTCGGGAGCAGACATTTTAATGATGCATAAAGTGAAAAAAAAAAAGTGAAATATTCCTTTAAATTTCATACCCGGGGGGTGTCTACAGTATGCCTGTGAAGTGCCACGTGTTTCCCGTGTTTACAAAATGACATTTGTAAAGGAAAAAAAGCCATTTAAAACTGCTTGCGGCTTTAATGTAATGTCTGGTCCCGGTAATATGGATGAAAATCTTGGAGAAAAATGGCATGTCTACCCCATCACCCCCCCCCCCCCCACCACAGCCCATTACCAGCCCCTTTGGGTCTTGTATGGATATTAAGGGGAACCCGCACCCAAAAAAAAAACGGCCCTATATACTCTGAACAGCAGTATACAGGCGGTGCAAACAAGACAGGGACTGTAGAATCTGTTTGTAATTTGGAACAGGTACATTGTTTAAGGGTAGCTCCAGCCAAAAATTCTATTTTTATGCTTTTTCGAAAACATAGGGAAGGGTTATCACCCCTGTAACATTTTTTTTGCTGTCTGTGCAGTGTGCACCTGTTCAGAACATTTCACCTCACTTTCCGTCCCAATGACAAATATTTTTGGAAAAGTGGGGTTTTTATTGAAACAAGGATTGGTGATAAAGCATCAGTACAGAGGAGACACCTTTTTCCCATATTAACTCTTACAGGAGAGAATTTCCCTTCCTAGGGGTCGATTTCCTCTCACTTCCTGTTGTCTTCTTGCGTTTGCAAGTAGGAGTCGTTTGTAAGTTTGATGTTTGAAAGTAGGGGCCTGCCGTATATACTCTGCTGAAATTCGCCCCTTAGATGTTGGTATTGCCACAACACTGTGAGCACTCACAGTTACTCTTGGTGGGCGCTGGAACGTCCTGCTGTGAACTATTATATCAGGAATTTTATTTACATGCCATTGTTGAACAGTGGTAGGAAAAATTTGACCTTTGGTGGTGGTGCTGGTGCTACAACACTGTAAGCCCTCACAGTTACTCTTGGTGGGTGCATGAATGGGCCCTGCTGTGAATTATTAGATCAAGAATTGTAATTGCATGCCCCCGTTGAACAGGGGCTGAAAAATTGGGCCTTAGCCTCTGGTGCCACAACACTGCAACCCCTCACAGATACTGTACTTGGAGCACAGCAATGAGCCCTGTTGCAAAGTATTGCATTAAAAATTGTAATTACACGCCCCTGTTAAACAGGGGCTGAAAAATTGGGCCTTAGGCACTGGTGCTGGTGCCACAACACTGCAACCTCTCCCAGATACTCTAGTTGGAGTGCAGGAATGAGCCCCGCTGCAAAGCATTGCATAAAAAAATTGTAATTACAGTACATGCCCCTGTTTAACAGGGGCTGAAAAATTGGGCCTTAGCCACTGGTGGCAGCACCCAGAAACAAAAATGTTCTTCCAAGCTATCGTCATGAATCGGATCATTGAGGAGGAGGAGGATAGTCAGTCAACATGGAAAAAATAAATCAAAAAAGCGCAACCCAATGTGAATGATAACAGTGAATCTCTGAAACAATGTGAAATTCCAACCGATATCCCAACCGATATCTCAAAGCTGGAATATAAGTGAAACAAACATATATAAATGGAAAAGGATAAATTGATCAAAATAAAAATAAAACTAATGACATAAAACTATCAATTGATAAAAGTCCATATGATGTAATATCTATGGGAGACTAGTTCAAAGATGACATATATAGGATTGTTGCCGTGAATGAATTCCTATGCGGCGGAAGGCGTAATACTCAGACAGGTTGAGAGTATAAGCTTCACATCCAATAGTAAGTAAATGGCTTGCTTACCAGATATAAGATGATATTGGGCTCAGGACTAGGCCGACCTGCCTTCACTCGATCTCCCATAGATATTACATCATATGGACTTTTATCAATTGAGAGTTTTATGTCATTAGTTTTATTTTTATTTTGATCAATTTATCCTTTTCCATTTATATATGTTTGTTTCACTTATATTCCAGCTTTGAGATATCGGTTGGGATATCGGTTGGAATTTCACATTGTTTCAGAGATTCACTGTTATCATTAATATTGGGTTGCGCTTTTTTGATTTCTTTTTTCCATATGTTTTGAGTCCTTTTTCAGGCTAATTAAATAGCAGCACCCGCCGTCAGGTGAAGGTCATACCATTCACCCTTCTCTCACACATTTAGAGCATCACACTTAATTTGTGTTTCAAACACACTTAAGTTTTAAGTTTTTATTTAATTTCGTCACTGTTTAAGGCAGCGCTGGATTTTTTCCATTTACTAGTCAGTCAACATAACAGGACAGTCACTCAGCATCAGCATCAGTCTTGAAGGGATGTGACATTTGAAAATAAATTATTCTGTTATATCAGCTTCAGGTGCTTGGTAGCTGGTGGTGATCCAAGACTGGTTCATCTTCATGAAGGTCAGTCGATCAACCAAGTCGGTGGACAGGCGCACCCTGTGAACCATGACAAAGCCTCCAGCAGCACTGAATGTGCGTTCCGAAAGAACGCTGGATGCAGGACAGGCCAGTAGCTCAATTGAATACTGTGCAAGCTTTGGCCAGTGATCCATCCTCAAGACCCAGTAAGCCAGAGGATTTTCGGTGGGAAAGGTGTCCCAGTCTGACCTTGCCCTAGGTATTCCTGCACCATGTATATCAGACACTGGCGATGGTTGCTGGAACCGATCATACCTTGGGGCTGCGGACTAAAAAATTGTCTGAACGCGTCGGTCAGACGGCCACCTTCTCCACCGCTCCTTCTGCTACTGACCGAAGCCTCAGCAACTCGTTGTCCAGGACCAGGAGTGTAACCTCCCAGTCTCTGGGAACGCGTTGCACAGACCTTTCTGCAAGGCCTCCAGGAGTTGTCTCATCCTCTGCTCCCTCTGCGACAGTAAGATAAGGTCCGCAACCTTACCCTTGTACCGTGGATCAAGGAGAGTGGCCAGCCAGTAATGGTCCCTCTCCTTGATCCGAAGAATACGAGGATCCTTCCGCAGACTTTGCAGGATCAGGGAGGCCATGCAGCGTAGGTTAGCTGAGGCATTCGGTCCGGAGTCCTCTGGGTCACTAAGGACGACATGATCCGCAGCCACCTCCTCCCAGCCACGTACAAGTCCATGGATTTCTTGGGACTGTAAATCATCCCTAGAAGACTGCTGCTGTTGATGCTGAGTGCCAGGCTCCACCTCCATGCTGACACAATCCTCCTCCTCCTCCTCTTCCTGTGCGATGGGTGGGACAGAAGGAACACTGTCTGGCTAAAGGGGGCCTTGAGAGGCAAAGAAGTCCTCCTCTTCCTGCCTCTGTTCTGCCTCAAGGTGCCCTGTCCATTATTCCATGCAGCCTATGCTCCAACAGGTGGACAAGAGGTACAGTGTCACTGATGCATGCACTGTCACTGCTCACCATCCTTGTGGCCTCCTCAAATGGTGCCAGGACAGTGCATGCATCCCTGATCATGCCCCACTGGCGTGGTGAAAAAAACCTGAGCTCCCCTGACCCTGTCCTGGTGCCGTAGTCGCACAGGTACTCATTGATGGCCCTCTGCTGCGTGTGCAGCCCCTGCAGCATGACCAACGTTAAGTTCCACCTGGTGGGCATGTCACATATAAGGCGGTTCTTGGGCAGGTTCAACTCCTTTTGCAGCTCAGCCAGCCGAGCACTGGCATTATATGATCTGCGGAAATGCACACAGACTTTCCTGGCCTGCCTCAGGACATCCTGTAAGCCCGGGTACCTGCCCTAGAACCGCTGCACCACCAAGTTAAGGACGTAAGCCACACAGGGCACATGGATCAGTTGTCCCTGTCGGAGGGCGGAGAGGAGGTTGGTGCCATTGTCGCAAACCACCATTCCTGGCTTAAGCTGGTGTGGCGTCAACCACCTCTCGGCCTGCCCCTGCAGAGCTGACAGAACCTCTGCCCCAGTGTGGCTCCTGTCCCCCAAACACACCAGCGCAAGCACGGCATGGCATCTTTTTGCCTGCGTACTTGCGTAGCCCCTTGAACGCCTACGGAGCACCGCTGGTTCCGAGGACAAAGCAAAGGAAGAGGCCATGGAGGAAGAAGAAGAGGAGGGGGTGGAGGAGAGAGGTGTGTCACAACCAGTAGTAGCATTTTGGAGGCGTGGTGGCGGAACAACCTCCAACACTACTGCACCTTGTCCTGCATCCTTCCCAGCTGCCAAAACAGTGACCCAATGGGCCGTGAAAGAAAGGTAACGTCTCTGTCCATGCCTGCTGGACCATGAGTCAGCGGTAATATGCACCTTACCACTGGCCGCCCTGTCCAGCGAGGCCAAGACATTGCCTTCCACATGCCGGTAGAGAGCCAAAATCGCCTTCCGTGAGAAAAAGTGGCATTTGGGAACCTGCCACTGAGGAACCGCACATTGCACAAACTCACGGAAGGGGGCCGAGCCTACCAACTGAAAAGGCAGCAGTTGAAGCGCTAGCAATTTAGCCAAGCTAGCATTCAACCGCTGGGCATGTGGATGGCTGGGAGTGAACTTCTTTTGACGGTCCAGCAGCTGGGGCAGGGAAATTTGCCTGCTAGAATCGGACGTCGGTGTACTGCTAGCAGAGTGCCCGCAAGTACTTGGCTGTGACACACCTAATTCTACACCTTCATTCCTCTCAGTGCAGGTTTCAGAGAGGACTGAAGTTATAGTGGGGTTGGAGACCCCAGCTGATGCGGTGCAAGAAGAGGTCAGCTTTGTTCTTTGGTGTGGGTCTTTAAGGTAGGCTTGCCAACGAGCTGCATGGCAGGTCAACATATGTCTGGTCAAGCATGTGGTGCCCAAGCGGCTGATGTTTTGGCCACGCGAGATACGCTTCAGACATATGTTGCAAATAGCAGTGGTGCGATCTGATGCACTCGACTCAAAAAAGGCCCACACCAAAGAACTTTTGGAATTACGGGCAGAGGCAGCGCCCTGCACAGGCGGAGCTCTGCAGTGTGATTCAGTCGGTGTGCTGCCCTTACGCTGGCCCCCGGAGGGCATCCTGCCTCGTTGGAGATGTGCCTCCTCCTCATCCTCCTCCTCCTCCTCCTCTCTCCTATCAGGCACCCACGTGGAGTCAGTGACCTCATCATCCCCTCCCTCCAGTAATGACACTGGAGCCAATCTGGCAGTATGCTGCAGCTGCTGGAACATGACTGCCAGATTGCTGTCCTTCTTGAGCATCCCCTCTCTCTGCTCTCACGCTTCTGCCTTCCTCTAGCTGGGTTTCATCATCAGACCCTTCGAAACGCTGGCCATCCTCCTGGAGCATGTACCCAACACTGTGCTCAAACAGTTCGGGGGACTCCTCAGGAGGACATGGTGGGTCTAGGGAAGGAGTGACTGATGATGACATTGATACGAGGGAAGAGGACGCTTTGGCAGCTGCTTTGCCAGTACCCTGAGCCTGAGTGAGAGAGGATGAGGAGGATGAGGAGGGCTTGGTCATCCACTCTACCAAGTCTTCGGCATAATGCGGCTCAACATGTCCAGCTGCCGACAATAAGGACAAGCATGTCCCATGGCCACGTGCTGATGACGATGCACCGCGTCCACGACCAGCACTGTTGTCTCTAGACACAGAGCCTGCTTGCCCTCTTTTATTGGCTCGTGACTGTCTGCCTCTCCTTGTTGGCCTTCCAGACATTCTAATGGCCTGAAGGGAGATTGGAAAACCAGCAATAAGGGGTAGCTTCAGGTGTATACTGTGCAGGAGGCACACTGCGCCCAATGTAAGTGCTGCAGATGCCTGCCTGTGTTACACAACAGGAAAACACAGCAATAAGGGGTAGCTTCAGGTGTATACTGTGCAGGAGGCACACTACGCCCACTGTAAGTGCTGCAGATGCCTGCCTGTGTTACACAACAGGAAAACACAGCAATAAGGGCTAGCTTCAGGTGTATACTGTGCAGGAGGCACACTACGCCCGCTGTAAGTGCTGCAGATGCCTGCCTGTGTTACACAACAGGAAAACACAGCAATAAGGGGTAGCTTCAGGTGTATACTGTGCAGGAGGCACACTACGCCCACTGTAAGTGCTGCAGATGCCTGTTAGTGTAACACAAAAGAAAAAAAACACAAGCAATAAGGGGTAGCTTCAGGTGTATACTGTGCAGGAGGCACACTACGCCTGCTGTAAGTGCTGCAGATACCTGCCTGTGTTACACAACAGGAAAACACAGCAATAAGGGGTAGCTTCAGGTGTATACTGTGCAGGAGGCACACTATGCCCAATGTAAGTGCTGCAGATACCTGCCTGTGTTACACAACAGGAAAACACAGCAATAAGGGGTAGCTTCAGGTGTATACTGTGCAGGAGGCACACTACGCCCACTGTAAGTGCTGCAGATGCCTGTTAGTGTAACACAAAAGAAAAAACCATGAGCAATAAGGGGTAGCTTCAGGTGTATACTCTGCAGGAGGCACACTACGCCTACTGTAAGTGCTGCAGATGCCTGCCTGTGTTACACAACAGGAAAACACAGCAATAAGGGGTAGCTTCAGGTGTATACTGTGCAGGAGGCACACTACGCCCAATGTAAGTGCTGCAGATGCCTGCCTGTGTTACACAACAGGAAAACACAGCAATAAGGGCTAGCTTCAGGTGTATACTGTGCAGGAGGCTTAGCAAAAATGACACTGACACTGTCCCCTGCCTATCCTTCTCTGTCCCTGCACGCCAACACACTGTAAATGCACAAGGTTTAGCAAAGAATATCACTGACACTCTCCCTGCTTATCCTTCTCTCTCCCTGCACACAAGGTTTAGCAAAGAATATCACTGACACTCTCCCTGCCTATCCTTCTCTCTCCCTGCACACAAGGTTTAGCAAAGAATATCACTGACACTGTCCCTGCCTATCCTTCTCTCTTCCTGCACACACGGTTAATGAATAAATAGCAAAGACACTGTCCCTGCCTATCCTTCTCTCTCCCTGCACGCCGAAACACACTACAAAAGGCAGCCACGCTGGCGGCCTTTTATAGTGTGGGGCGTGTACTAAACCCTCCTATGCTATAATTGGCCACAGGCATCCTGCCTGTGGCCAATTATGACTCTCCTCGCTGCCGGCGCTGTGATTGGCCAAGCATGCGGGGTCACAGTGCATGCTTGGCCAATCACAGCGCCGGCAATGTACTGCGATGGCGCAGTGTATTGTGGGCCGTTCGCGTCACACGAATTTGGCGCGAACGGCCCACAAAGTTCTGGTTTTGCCGAACAGGCGAACAGCCGATGTTCGAGCTCATCCCCAGTCCTAAGTGCCAGGGACTGGTTGTACAGCTTCGCCCCTTTGGAAGATGTACCCTTTGTGGAGAGTTCCTCTTTGAGGTGGATCAACCTACGGAGAAACCCCAGGTCTACCGGGTCAACTGCCTAACAGGCACCGTTACTCTGGATAAGGAAACCTCTACTCCCACAGCTATGCCCACGCGCACCACCGTGACTGCAGCGGAGGTCAAGAACAAGGTTCCGGCCACCACGGAGCCAGTGACAGACGCCACAGCGGATGCTGTTTCGCTCAACACCGAGACCTCCATTCCGCCTGCCAAGCGAAAGGTAGGCTACGTTAAGGCCTCCCGCGGCCGTGGCCAAAGCCTGCCCCAGCGCCTGCGCCTGCCTGAATGGGATCTCAAAGCCGGAGGGACCACCCGGAGATCCACGGAAGGGGACGGTAAGGAGACTGGGGGAACTGTGACAATGAGTTTGCTGGGGAAGGGATGGAAGCTCGTACCCCATGCTACTGGGGGTGTGCGGACAGCCAACCGCGTAAACTTTCTGTTTTTGGGGACAGTGTGTCTGTGTCCACCAAGAATTACTTGCCAGCAGAGGAGTATGATACCTCTGATCCGGACTCATCGTCTGATTTGGGAGATAATTTCACCATAGATGAGACTTTTGTTAGTAAGGGTTGGGATAAAATTCCGGTGACCTCGCCCCGTAGTCTTCGGGAGGGATCACCCATGGACTCTGGGGAAACTACACCCCGAGTGGAAGCCCCTACTCTAATGGAAGAAATTAATCCCACGCCTGTTTTGCCTGCTCCGGGACCCTCTGTGCCTGCTACTGCTGAGGTCCGTCGTTTTTTAACACCAGTGCTCCGGGTCTGGAGGTTCTCATCCCAGGTCCCGATGTTTTAAAAAAGGCAAGGGCCGTGCCGGTGAGTCTGCAAACAAGAGGGAAGACACCAGTGAGAGGGGAAAGGATGCAACCTTTCCTAAATAAGTATCCGAACCGTGAGGCTGCGTTGTTGCAGCGGGAGGGGTTCTTGGAGGGTTTTAGGATCCCTTGTTCCTTAAGTGCGGTTCCGCCTATGGCGCAGATTTTGCATTCCGCTTTACAAAATCCTGGGGTGGTCTCTAAAAAACTTGGTAAGGAAGTAGTGCTGGGTTGCATGGGTGGGCCTTTCACGGTGAAGCCTTTGCCAGATTTAATGATTTTGGGGTGATGCCTAAGAAGGAGCCACACAGGTTTCGCCTTATCCATTACTTATCCTTCCCCAAAGGAGGTTCAGTCAATGACGCCATTGATCCGGAGGCATGTACAGTTTCGTACACGTCTTTTGATGCGGCGGTTGGCTGGTTTTGCCATCCGGACAGTTTCCGCCTGCTGGGGTGCTGCTGGCAGGATGAATTTTACATATATTGCTGCTTACCCATGAGCTGCTCAGTTTCCTGTGCTTTATTGGAGATGTTCAGTTCCTTTGTTGAATGGGTGGTCCATGACGTATCAGGGATGAATTCCATCATCCATTTTTTGGATGATTTCCTTTGCGTGGGGCCTCCTTCTGCTAAGGTGTGTGGGATACTTTTGTCTACATTACAGCACTTTGCGTGCAGATTCGGTATTCCCTTGGCGGAGGATAAGACGGAGGGCCCTACTACCATGCTTAGTTTATTAGGCATAGTGATCAATTTGGATACTATGGAGTGTCAGTTGCCGGAGGATAAATTGTTGGCCCTCAAGGCGGAGAGACATTGGGACTGCGCAAGATCCAGCTTAGGAAGCTACAATCCCTGTTAGGTAAGTTGCATTATCCCCATGGGCAGGGTTTTTTGCAGATGGCTATAGGCTGCTACGGCGGAGGTTAGGTGCCCTGCACACTTTATCCATCTTAATCAGGGACATCGGGAGGACTTGAGGGTGTGGCACACGTTTTTGGAAGAGTATAATGGGGTTTGGATGTCGGGGCCAGTGAGCAACTTTGACTTGGAGCTTTTTATTGATGCTGCCGGGTCATCAGGTTATGGGACCTTCTACCAGGGTCATTGGAGTGCGTCCGCGTTCTTAGACGTGGGTTTTCTCTGTAACATGGTGCTCCTGGAGCTTTTTCCGGTAGTGCTGGCCATGGAAATCTGGGGCGAGTAATTTTGAAACTTGAAAATTCGGTTGAATTGCGACAACTTGGGAGTGGTTCAAGTCATTAAATGCATCTCAGCGTTGTCACAACCTGTTGCGCCACATGGTGCTTTGCTGCCTACAATTGAAATTTTTTTTGTATGCTGTTCACCTTCCTGGGATAGACATGACTAAAGGATTCGTCAACCTATGTCCTTACAAATTTAGAATAAAGACACTGTCCTTAAAGTGGTTGTAAACCCTTCCAGGGAAGTTACACCTACTAGGGATGGACGAACATCTCCCGGGATGGTTCGCGAATGCGATCGCGCAAACGCAGGTAAATGTTCGCGAACTGCGGGTTCGCGGCGGGCCCCATTCATTTCAATGGGAGGCGAACATTAAAAACCTCCAGGTCATATTTGCAGCCACAAAATAATTACTAGCTGTGCACACATAGTCCCACAACATGGACAATGACATAACAGAAGCATTAAGCAAATTTGAGATCGACAACGACAAGCATTCTTTTTTTATCTGAATTTTTTTGTCAATTCAGGAGCGCATGAAGGCCATGGAAGAGACGCAAAGCCAGGCTATGAAGGGGGTGCAGGAGATGATCCTGCTATTGGAAAAGTTGCCATAAATGTTTTTTTTTTTTATAAGTTATATAAATCGTTTATAAAGTTATAACGTGTATTTTGTTTTTTGTAATATTGCTCGGTTTTAATGTAATAGCTCGGCCTAAATCAGCCAGAACTGACAGCAGCCGGTAAATACATGTCAAATACATATAGGGTCCATTCACACGTCTGTAAAATGGGTCCGCATCCGTTCCACAATTTAACGGAACTGATTTTCAATTCCAGTCTGAAAAATGAGGCATTCACAGCCTGGATAAAGAAGTAAGTGTCGGCCAGTACAGGCCCCAAAAATTAGCCAACAGGCGTTCATCTGACAGCAAAGAATTTGTATTCTGTGGCTGGAGGTACATTAGGCATTCACAGGATAAATAAGTTTCGGCCACTACAGGCCCCAAAATGTAGGCATTCAACGGACGTAAAAGGCCTTTTATGCCTCTGTATTTACTCAAGAAGACAGGGACCATGAATAATTGTTATGGGTGGTGGCGGATATTTGTGGCCTGTCATGAGGAATTTGAATGAAACATGGTCTACTGGTCACATGTGTTGAATTCCTCAGAGATCCATGCCTCATTCATTTTTATAAATGTGAGGTAGTTAACACTGTCGTGAGCTAGGCGAGGGGTTCATCACTTCTCAGAGCGTCCACATCGGCCGTTAACCCGATGTAGTCGGACACCTGTCGGTCTAGGCATTCCCTGATGCTGGATCCGGATGAGACCTGTCGATGGGTCGGCTGAAAGAATGATCTCATATCAGAAGTGACCAAGACATCTTCAAACCGCCCTCTTCTTGCAGGCGCTGTTGGATTGGTACCCGCAACTGTTCCTCTGGGAGTGGAAATTCCTCTGCCAGTGCACGCAAAAGCAGAATGCAGCATTTCTCTAAGCAAGGCCTGGAAGTGCTCCATTCTGACAGCCCTCTGTGATGGTGGTAACATATCCGCCATTTTTTGTTTGTACCGGGGGTCCAAGTACGTTGCCACCCAGTACTGGTCCTTGCCCTTTATGCTTTTTATACGGGAGTCCCTCTTAAAACACTGGAGCATGAAAGCCCCCATTTGCACTAAACTGGATGCAGTGTGGTGGCCTGGCTCCTGCTCATCATCCATCCATGATAATGTCATCCTCAATCTCCTCCCCCCATCCACGGACAACAACAGCAGGGATCCCAGAAAGGTTTAAAGCATGCTCTTCTTGCTCCTCCTCATCCGCCCCGGCACCATCCTCCTCTGACTCCTCTTCAGACTCCTGTTGTTGACTTGTCTCAGATGGAGTAGCCCCCCCTGGGAATTCATCCAGCATTGCGACTTCCTCATCTTCCTGCTCCTGCTCCTCGACGGCTTGATCAATGACACAACGCAATGCACACTCCATAAAGAATGCGTAAGGTATGATGTCACTGATGGCGCCATGGCTGCGACTGACCAGTTTGGTGATCTCATCAAATGGCCACAAAAGTCTGCATGCATCGCGCATGAGCAGCCACTGACGCAGTGAAAAAAACCCAGAACCTGTTCTGCCGCAGAGTTCGTACAGGTAGTCGTTAACTGTACGTTTCTGCTGGAGCAGCCTATCAAACATATACAAGGTTGAGTTCCATCGCGTCGGGCAGTCACAAATAAGACGTCTGACTGGCAGATTGTGTCGCCGCTGAATGTCAGCAAGGCGAGCCATGGCCGTGTAAGATCTTCTGAAATGGGCTGAGATTTTCCTTGCCTGCCGCATGACGTCCTGGACCCCAGGGTATTTGACAACGAATCGCTGCACGACCAAGTTCAAGACGTGTGCCATGCATGGCACGTGTGTAATTTTGCCCTGTTTCAACACGCTCTGCAGTTTGGCACCGTTGTCGCACACCACGTTACCAACTGTCAAATTGAGTGGTGTTAGCCACTGATCTGCCTGTGAACGCAAAGCTGAAAGGAGTGCAGGGCCAGTGTGGCTCTTGGCTTCCAGGAACAACAGACGCAGCACAGCATGGCAGCGTCTCACCTGGCATGTCGAATAGGTTCTGGGGATCTTGGGCGGCGCAGCGGAAGAGACGGTAGCAGCGGAAGAGGAGCAGTCAGCTGAGGAGGAGAGGGAGGATGGAGTAGGAGGAGGAGGAGAAGAGGCATGCCTGCATGCAATCCGTGGTGGTAAAACCAAATCTACACGGGTGCCACGGGTTACATGCTTGACGGCCATCAGAAGTTTCACCCAGTGGGCCGTAAAAGTAATATACCTTCCCTACCCGTGTTTGCTAGACCACGTGTCTGTGGTCAGATGTATCTTGGCACCGACACTGTGTGCCAGAGATACATTCACTTGCCGCTGAACATGGCCATATAGCTCTGGGATGCCCTTCTGGGAGAAATATTTCCTTCCTGGGACCTTCCATTGTGGTGTTCCAATGGGCACAAATTTTCGAAAGGCCTCCGAGTCCACCAGTTTACATGGCAGTAGTTGGCGGGCTATCAGTTCTGACAAGCCAGCGGTCAACCGTTGGGCAAGAGGGTTATCCAGCGTCATCATTCTTTTACGCTCGAACATTTGGCCCACGGAAGCCTGCCTTTTTCCAGATGAACCTGGGGACGGGATGATGGAAGGTGGAGTGGAGGACAACTGTGAAGAGAGAGGAGAAGTAGTAGAAGAGGCTGGACGGTGAGAGCCTGGAGTTTGGCTTTGTGGGTTCTGACAGCATTGCTCCCACTGGGCTCAGTGATGGGAGTTCTTGTGCGGTCATCCCTAGGTGAGTGTTGGGCTTACCGCGACTTATGCGTTGATTGCAAAGGCTGCAGATGGCAACACTATTGTCAGCAGCGGACACGTTAAAAAAAGCCCACACCGCGGAGCCATGTGCCGGCGTCCTGGGAGCGCCAGATGTGACCATACATGGTTGATGGCTCGCTCTGAGTCCTGATACATTAGCAGTTTGGTTTGTCCCTCCTGTGCAATGTAAGTTCCGCCTGCCTCTCCTCCCTATCTGCTGGTCCATCTCTCCCTCTGAACTCCCCTCCTGGTCCTCTCTTGTGGGCACCCACGTGACATCCATAGACACATCATCATCGACGTCACCTTCCCCACCACTAACATTAGAGATCTCGGAGTAGGCAGCAACAGCGGCGACCATCCTCCTTGGGCTGATCTGGGTACTGTCGTCAGACTGCCGAGTGGCGGTTGTTGCTACCTCCTCTTCCTGATCCAATGTCAAGAATGCCTGCGCATCGGAAATGTCTTGTGATGGATCGGAAAATAATTCCTGTGACTCAAGCGGAGGGTATATGGTGGCCGTGGTGTTGGTGGTAGTGTCTTTGGGGGTGCACACAGCAGAGAGTGAAGAGGGTGCAGATAGAGAGGATGAGGAGGGTGCAGAAGAGTAAGGCTGAGTGAGCCACTCAACCAAGTCTGGTGCGTCCTTTGACGTAATCGAACGCGCCTTCTGCAACTTCCCACTTTGGCTCCGGCCTGGTGCTCCTGCCCTACCCCTACTACCCCTGCGGAAGGGCCTGCCTCTTCCTCTGCCTGTCATCTTTTTAAATGACCCTGTGACAAAAGGCTGTAGAGAAGGGCAGTATATGTGGAAGAAGGTATATAACACCCCGCTTCAATCTGTCGTTTTCGGGGGCCACTGGTCTATCACAGCAGTTATAATACTTTTTTCTAATTGCGTTTGTCACTCTTTGTAGTATCGCTGCAGAACCTCTCAGCAGTCACAATGCTGCACAGTAGAAATGTACTATAATATGTGTAGCGCTACCCTCAGTTAAGAGAGCCGCTGATATTGATTTGGGCCCTGCAGTGCACCGCTGTCAACCCCCGGCAATCGGCTCTAACCTCCCGCGGCACAGCTGGTGATAGAGAGATAGGACCGCGTGATCGCAACTGTTGGTGACGCAGTCCTATAACAAACATACAGAGAATATACTTTAAAACTCCTATTAAAGTAAGCGGAACTGACACCAAATGTACTTTACCCAGATATTTTACTGAGGCTAATGGGCAAGTAATAAACAACAGTATAACAAGTTGCAGATCCCTGCATCAAACAGTAATAAAGATAAACAGAGTAATCAGAATAATAAAGTATTGCTATGCAACTCTAGCGCTGCCCTTTTACAGCTACTTCCCCTCATGGGTAGACTAACACCCAGCAATGTCTACCTATGCAGTCAGGCCTGACTGATCTAAATGGAAGTTCAGTGAAACAATATTTGCTAGCAATCTCTCGGTGGTGCACTTGAAGAACAACTTTGTAATCCCAACGAATAGTAAAGATAAAGTATCTGTCTTTAAACAGCTCTCACCACCTGGACAAGTCCAAGTCCCTTTCCTCCATCGATTCGTCTAGGAACAGGAATCCACCGACATCCAAGTCTTCAATCCTTCTGGTGTACTGCAGCAAGGAGGATTAGATGTCTCTAAGGCTCTGCTAGGCTGGCAGAGGGCTCTTTGGAAAGGAGCACACGGCCCGGGCTTCAGGCCTTGTGCACACAGCAGTTCAGCACAGAGATCCTCTTGCTAGGAGAGGGGTGTCCAAAGAGGCCGACCAAAACTCCGCCTCCCCTTTATAAAGTCTGCCCCAGCAGTCTCTGTTCTGGAGCAATGCACCCTGGGTGCTGCAAGATGTACTGGGAGATGTAGTCTCTCTCTCCTCTGCTTTCACTTCCATAATGTCTCTTTACTTCCTCCCGACTCACCTCTCACCTGGAACTTCTTGTCTCTCTGCATTAAAGGGGAACACCCCGCTACACACTCCCCCCACTTGAACTCTTTGGTCCCCAAAGATAAACTTCAACAAATACTGTTTACCATTTTGGACAATGTCGAGCATGATGTTGGCATAGGGAATTCCCACCAAAACTTTGGGATGGAACCCTCTTGCCCACAGGTCACACTACCATGAGTGGCCTGCCTAACTGTGCCAGAGAGTGAGCTGGGGTTGCCCTCCACCAAATGGACGGTGGAAGGATCAGGTTGTTCAACACTTCTCCTAGCCGTTACAACAGAGTCCTCTGAGCTCGTCCCCATTTGGGGGTAAGTTAGTTTCTTGGGAGGCCTGATGACTCTGCGAGCCCTCTGCTCTCTTGGTGCTTCTGACTCTGGCACCACAGGCTCTTCTTCAGGAGTAAGTTCAGGTAACATTGCTGGTTCTGGAACCTCTGATTCAGAAGTCGACTGACGTATGGAATCTCTAGAGTCCTCCTCAGCGCAAGTGTCAGGAACATCTTCCCAGTAATCAGCTGAGGGACTGAAGGGTATGAATTCAGTAGCCTCCGGATTCAGCGTTGCATCTGGGGTATCCCCTCCATTTGGGAGATCTATGGCGGACGTTCCCAGAGTCGAGGGAGGCCACAGCCAGTCCAGTTCTCCACCTTCTTCTGTACTCAATTGGGAGGCCTCCCCATCTTTGGCTCGAGAGGTCTGGGACCGAGTGTTCGGCCTAGGAATATACAGGATAGAGGCCGGTTCAGGGGAGTCTCTCACGGGAGGTATTCTGACTGCCTCAGCAAGTGGGAGCAGGTGGTTCCGATGCCACATCTTCAGTGGACCCACCTTTCCTTCTGGCTTTAGTTTGTAGACAGGCAAACCGGGCAACTTCCTACAGACAACATAGGGCTCAGATCTCCACCTGTCGGCAAGCTTGTGTTTTCCAGGGACCCCCAGATTGCGTAGCAGTACTCGGTCCCCGGGCTGCAGATCTTGCACTCGAACCTTCAGATCAAAATTTCTCTTGTTGCGGGCCCCCCTTTGATCCGAAGCCGCCTGGGCTTGTTCATAGGCCACCTGCAAGCTACGTCTAAGTCTGTCCACGTATCCCTTGTGGGATGTAGCTGAGGTATTGTCTATAGAAGTGCCAAAGGCCAGGTCCACAGGTAGCCTTGCTTCTCTCCCAAACATAAGTCGATAAGGGGAGTAGCCAGTGGCATCACTTGTGGTACAGTTATAGGCATGTACTAGGGCTGATATGTGCTGACTCCAGTGTTGCTTCTTCTCTGTTTCTAAGGTTCCCAACATGTTGAGCAGGGTCCGGTTAAATCTCTCCGGCTGAGCATCTCCTTGTGGGTGGTAAGGCGTGGTTCTGGTCTTCTTTATTCCTAATGAATCCAAAAGTCTTCGGATCAACCGACTCTCAAAGTCCCTTCCTTGATCTGAGTGGAGTCTCTGTGGTAGTCCGTAATGGACAAAATACTTCTCCATAAGTATCTTGGCCACGGTGGATTCCTTCTGGTCTTTGGTTGGGAAAGCTTGAGCATAGCGGGTGAAATGGTCGGTTATTACCAGAACATTCCCCAATCCACTCAGGTCGGGTTCGAGGCAGAGAAAGTCAATGCATACCAGATCCATTGGGCCTCGACTCTGTAAGTCGCCCATTGGGGCAGCTTGATGGGGTAGGGTCTTTCTCTGAATGCATCGTGCACAGGAATGGCAATACTCCTCTACTTCTGCCCTCATGCAGGGCCAATAGAACCGATTTCTGACAAGCTGGAAGGTCCTTTCTGCCCCTAGGTGACCATGATGGTCATGCAGGGCAATTAGTACAGTCTCTCGGTGCTTCTCTGGAAGAAATAACTGCCACTTATCTTCTGAGTCATCAGAGGGGCCCCTTCGGTAGACCACTCCCTGATGTACCTGTAGCCTGTCCAATTCCTTCCTCAACAGGCGAGCCTCCTTTGAGGGGTGATGCAGGAATTTGTTGGGATCCTGATTCTCCAGGGCTTCGAGGACCAATCTCCCCATGGGGTCTTCCAATTGGTCACACCTCAACTCCTTCTTGGACAGTCTCGGTAGGTTGTCTTCCTCCAGTTGAGTTACCCCACAATAGTGTTTGGGGACTCCTACCATGGTAACCCCTATTTCTTCTGCTCTGGAGCCTCCTCTGGCTTGGAATTCAGCCCCTTGACAAAGGGCCCGCACCCCGTCCGGTGCCACTTGGGTCCAATCTTCCCAGTCATTTGTCGTGGCATGAGACCTCCGGGACAGGGCATCTGCATCCCTATTTCCGGCTCCTGGTCTGTACTTCAGACTGAAGTTGAATCCAGACAATGCGGCCAACCACCTGTGTCCGGTGGCATCTAGTTTCGCGGTGGTGAAGAGGTAGGTCAGGGGGTTGTGGTCTGTCTTCACAGTAAACTCTGCCCCATACAAGTAGTCTTTTAGCTTGTCTACTACCGCCCATTTGAGGGCCAGGAATTCCAGCTTATGAGTGGGGTAATTCTTTTCTGAGGGGGTCAGGCTCCTGCTCACATAGGCCACTGGTCGCAGTTGTCCTTCATGTTCTTGGTAGAGTACACCACCTAGACCCTCATGGCTGGCATCCACATGTAATTCATAAGGTCTGGTAGGGTCGGCGTAGGCCAGGACTGGGGCAGTGGTTAAGCTCCTCTTCAGAGCATGAAAGGCCTCTTCACACCTTGGGTTCCACTGATCTTGAACTGACTCACCAGGCCTCCTGGGCCCTGAGTCATCCTCTTCCCCTTCTGCCTTTAGCAATTCATTCAACGTGCGGGCAATCCGAGCAAACCCCTCCACAAACCTCCTATAATAGGAGCAGAACCCCAGGAAGGATCTGAGCTCTGTTACTGTGGTGGGTCGTGGCCAGGAAGTGACTGCTTCCAACTTCTCAGGATCTGTGGCCACCCCTTCTTCAGACACTATGTGCCCCAGATAGTTCACAGAAGACTGGTAGAACCGACACTTCTCGGGGGAAAGCTTAAGTCCCTCTTCGCTGAGTCTTCTCAATACTTTCTCCAACCTGGCTTCATGTTCTTCCAAGGTTCTTCCAAAGACAATGACATCGTCCAAGTACACAAGGACTTCTATAAGATTCATGTCTCCAACAGTCTTCTCCATAAGGCGTTGAAAGGTAGCAGGAGCTCCAGACAGACCCTGAGGCATCCTATTGAATTCGAAGAATCCCACCGGGGTTATGAAGGCTGTCTTCTCCCTGTCTTCTGGGTGCATAGGGATTTGATAGTACCCACTCTTGAGGTCCATCACACTGAACCATTTGGCTCCAGACAAACTTTGTAGGGCATCTTCTATCCTTGGCGTGGTGTATTGGTCAGGGATGGTTCTCCTGTTGAGAGTCCTGTAATCGATACAAAGCCTCAACGACCCATTCTTCTTTCTGACCACCACGATTGGGGAGGCATAGGGACTTCTAGACTCCCGGATCACAACAGTCTTCTTTAGTTCTACAAGTTGTTCCCTCAGATCCTCCAGATCTGCCAGGGGGACCCGCCTGACCCTCTCTCGGAAGGGCTTATCTTCTTGGAGGCGGATCCGATGGGTGGCACTTCTTGCACACCCCACATCGAATTCATCTTCGGAAAAGATCTTCTCCCACCTGGTCAGCTGGGCCTTGGCTCTTTCTTTCCAAGCCCTGGGTAGGTTCGGGTTTTCCACGGACAGTTTCTCCCAAACATCTCCTCCGTCACCCGTCCCCTTGACTTCGGACCAAGTGACCGGGGCAGCAGGGCTCACCTGACCAAGCAACACTCTGGCAGGGATCTCCATGGGTCCTCCCGTAGTGTTCCTAACACTCACCGGAACTCTGCCATGGGCCTTCTTCAGAGCCTTGAACGGAATCACTTCTGGTATCACTTCCAGGCCTGAGGACTCTTCCCTTGGGTCTGATTCCAGCATGACAAAGGGGCCAGGTTGTTCCCACGAAAGCTTCACAGTGGCCCTAAGACAGGTTACTTCTCCGGGCTGTAGCACTACTCCTTCTCTGCCAAGTCTCCACACCTTCCCTATCCCCTCTCCCGGGGTCTTCTGCTCTAAGACCAGTCGTTGGTAGGCCGTCTTTAGCATGGGATGGATTTTGGTGGCTGAATGGTTTCTCTCTTTCACTAGAGGGGTCAGGAGTCTCCTGACTAGATCCGTGTTTGTCCCAATGATCAGGGAAATCTTGCTGGCTCCAGGCGGCCGGGGACACACAACTGCCAGGGTGTCAAACACTTCAGCCTTCCCAGCCACGGATGGGTCGAAAGTCATCTTTATGGGCAGGTACCCATCATAAGGGAAACTCTGGGTTCCAAGTCCCCATATCTCCAGCTCTTCTATCTTCTGGATAGGCAGATGACTCAAGTGCCTATCATAGAAGTCCCGGTATAGTAAAGTCACCTGTGCTCCGGTGTCCAAAAGAGCTTTAGTATAGACTCCTTCCACTTGAATGGGCACAGTAGGAGACGGGCCCACCAGTTCCTTTGGGTATGGCCGGACTGGGGTCACCTCTTTTTTTTGGCTTTCGACCCTTGCCCTGCTCCTTTTGGACTTTAATTTTTCCTGAGCCTGGCATGCATTGACTTTCTCCCTCTCAATGGGGGCACAAACCCGCTGAGGGATGTTATTGTTCCTTTTAGGTGGATGTTCCTTCTTTGGGGTGCTGTACTTCCACTGAGGGGTCTTGCCCCCTCCCTCTGGGGTACATCTTGGTGGGGGTGTACTATACCTCCTCCTAGGAGTTTTGTCTCCTCCATTCTTGGCCTTTTTTTTTAGTTTGGAGCGCACTGAAGATGATGGGCACCCGGTTGACTCCTTCACCGGGGCCCTTTGGAGTTTCCCGCCGGCTTGCAATTATCTGTTCTCTTCTTCTTTGGGCTGGAGCATACGTTAGCAAAGTGGCCACTCCCTCCGCAGTTATAGCAAATCACCTCTTCTCGGTCCTGTAGGGAGGCCGGTGCTGAGGTGTTCGGGAACAACTCCTTTCTTGGGCTCGGTTTCTCTCGTCTTCTCTGATCTTTCTCCATCAAAGAGGTCAGCATCTCCAACACTTGGGCCATTTGCGATTTCAGAGTGTCAACCTCCGCATCTCTTTCTGGGCTCTTGACCGAATGGAAAAACACTGGTACAGGTGTGACATTCGCCTTGGCCACCTGCTGATCTTCCTGCAGCGCCTCTTCGTCCCTAATAATTTTTATTAGATCAGAGTAGGTTAGTGACATTCCTCCTCCTGAGGTTTTCAGGTGCAGCCAGACCGGGTCTGAGCGCCGCGCTCCCCTCATGATCTGCTTCATGCGTGCTTCATCTGCATCTTTGGGCAGCATTCCCTTCTTCAGTACAATCTTGCATAACTGCCTGTTCAGCCTTCTAACATATTCTGACAGTTTCTCATTCGGCTGCTGGAGAGTGTGTTCAATTTGATAAATCATCTCTGACACCTTCTCCAGCTGACCAAACTCTTCCTGCAGCATGGCCAGGCAATCTTGAGCTGTACAGTTTTCATTTCCAAACCGGAAGCTCCTCACCGCTTCTGCCGTGGCACCTTTCAGACATTCTAAGACTCGCTGTCTCTTCTGTGCCTCAGGCACCTCCCATGCTTCTACTGCCTGCAATGCCTGTTCCACCCAAGTGTCAAAATCTTCCTCCCCCGCAGGGACGGGGAGCTTCCCTGAGAAGGTGCTAAGCTTCCGGTAACCGGCCTCCACATGCACCGTACTGCTTTTCTGGCACTTAATTACAAGGTCTCCTAGAGCATTCAACAATTCAGGCCCTATAGCGGCCAGCGGTGATCCCGGGCTTAATAGTTCCTTAAGCTTTTCTGCTTTAGGGGAAAGTGGTGGAGATAATTGTGGGGGTGATGGCTTTGGTGTCTGAAACCATTCTTCCTTCACTGGCAGCGTATGTATCAAGTGATAGATCTGATTATCTATGGCTTGTATACTCTGACTTTTAAAATGCTCTGGGATTTCCTTTTTCCATTCTACCAGTGCGTATGTAAACGAGATCACTGGATCTGGCCTAAAATCCATCACCCATGCTTTGTGGCTCGGAGACAGTAACAATACGAGCTGTTTTATCTCCTCTTCCTTCCATCTTTCCCCCAGGAGTACAATGACTACCGCCGCGGTTGGATCGGCGCCAATCGCTGCGCACCACTGTGACATTGCCAGCGGGTCCATGCTGGTACTTCTGACCGGCTTGATTGCAGCGTGCAACGTACAAGGATCCCGGACTCGAGCCCCCACGTGTAGCGCTACCCCCAGTTAAGAGAGCCGCTGATATTGATTTGGGCCCTGCAGTGCACCGCTGTCAACCCCCGGCAATCGGCTCTAACCTCCCGTGGCACAGCTGGTGATAGAGAGATAGGACCGCGTGATCGCAACTGTTGGTGACGCAGTCCTATAACAAACATACACAGAATATACTTTAAAACTCCTATTAAAGTAAGCGGAACTGACACCAAATGTACTTTACCCAGATATTTTACTGAGGCTAATGGGCAAGTAATAAACAACAGTATAACAAGTTGCAGATCCCTGCAACAAACAGTAATAAAGATAAACAGAGTAATCAGAATAATAAAGTATTGCTATGCAACTCTAGCGCTGCCCTTTTACAGCTACTTCCCCTCATGGGTAGACTAACACCCAGCAATGTCTACCTATGCAGTCAGGCCTGACTGATCTAAATGGAAGTTCAGTGAAACAATATTTGCTAGCAATCTCTCGGTGGTGCACTTGAAGAACAACTTTGTAATCCCAACGAATAGTAAAGATAAAGTATCTGTCTTTAAACAGCTCTCACCACCCGGACAAGTCCAAGTCCCTTTCCTCCATCGATTCGTCTAGGAACAGGAATCCACCGACATCCAAGTCTTCAATCCTTCTGGTGTACTGCAGCAAGGAGGATTAGATGTCTCTAAGGCTCTGCTAGGCTGGCAGAGGGCTCTTTGGAAAGGAGCACACGGCCCAGGCTTCAGGCCTTGTGCACACAGCAGTTCAGCACAGACATCCTCTTGCTAGGAGAGGGGTGTCCAAAAAGACCGACCAAAACTCCGCCTCCCCTTTATAAAGTCTCCCCCAGCAGTCTCTGTTCTGGAGCAATGCACCCTGGGTGCTGTAAGATGTACTGGGAGATGTAGTCTCTCTCTCCTCTGCTTTCACTTCCATAATGTCTCTTTACTTCCTCCCGAATCACCTCTCACCTGGAACTTCTTGTCTCTCTGCATTAAAGGGGAACACCCCGCTACATATGCTTTCTATATGTGAAAGTATTTTAGACGTGTATTACACCGCTATATAATGCACACCAAATAGTACACCCAGGGCCAGCCCAAGACATTGTGCTGCCTGGGCCCAGGATCAAAATGCTGCCCCCCTCCTCCCTACCGCCCCCCCCCCCCCAAAAAAAAATAATAATAATCACGCCCACCAAAAGGCCCCCACATTTATTATTTTATATTATGACAATAAAAAACAAAATTACATTTATTAGGAAGTCAGATTTCCACGTAATAGTGGTGGTGGGGTTCAGACAGAGGCAGCGGCGGTTGTGGTGAGGGGGGAGGGGAGGTTAGACACAGGCAGGGGTGGTAGGGGAGGTTAGGCACAGGTAGGGGGGATTAGACACAAGCAGGGGTGGTAGGGGAGGTTAGACACAGGCAGGGGTGGTAGGGAGTTTAGATACTGACAGGGGTGGTAGGGGGGTTAGACACAGGCAGAGGTGGTAGGGGAGGTTAGACACAGGCAGAGGTGGTAGGGGAGGTTAGACACAGGCAGAGGTGGTAGGGAGGTTAGACACAGGCAGAGGTGGTAGGGAGGTTAGACACAGGCAGGGGTGGTAGGGGGGATTAGACACAGGCAGGGGTGGTAGGGGGGATTAGACACAGGCAGGGGTGGTAGGGGGGATTAGACACAGGCAGGGGTGGTAGGGGGGATTAGACACAGGCAGGGGTGGTAGGGGGGTTAGACACAGGCAGGGGTGGTAGGGGGGTTAGACACAGGCAGGGGTGGTAGGGGGATTAGACACAGGCAGGGGTGGTAGGGGGATTAGACACAGGCAGGGGTGGTAGGGGGATTAGACACAGGCAGGGGTGGTAGGGGGGATTAGACACAGGCAGGGGTGGTAGGGGGGATTAGACACAGGCAGGGGTGGTAGGGGGGATTAGACACAGGCAGGGGTGGTAGGGGGGATTAGACACAGGCAGGGGTGGTAGGGGGGGTTAGACACAGGCAGGGATGGTAGGGGGGATTAGACACAGGCAGGGGTGGTAGGGGGGTTAGACACAGGCAGGGGTGGTAGGGGAGGTTAGACACAGGCAGGGGGGTTAGACACAGGCAGAGGTGGTAGGGGAGGTTAGACACAGGCAGAGGTGGTAGGGGAGGTTAGACACAGGCAGAGGTGGTAGGGGAGGTTAGACACAGGCAGGGGTGGTAGGGGGGTTAGACACAGGCAGGGGTGGTAGGGGAGGTTAGACACAGGCAGGGGTGGTGGAGATGGGATTAGTGACACTTACTTTCTCTCAGTGTCAGCCGCGCCTATAGCGATCCCTCTTCCATCATGGGGTCTATGCTCAGCCAAAAGCTCCTCCCCCTTTACGCTGTTGTTCGTCAGCTGACTTTCTCGTCAGCAGCATGGGGGGGGGGAGCTGTGGAGAGGATGGGCGGGCGGCCAGCTGTGCGGTTATGGCAGCGAATGGTCTGCCAATACTTCTAATAGCAGCGGCGCTGGGCCATCCACATAGTGGGATGAAGAGCGGAGCGGGTGGGCGTAGCGGAGCCCGATTGGGCGGGATTACTGTATTTATGGGCGTCAATGTGCCGCCCCTCAGAACCTGCCGCCTGGGACAATGGTCCCATCGGGTCCCATGGTAGGGCCGGCCCTGGGTACACCTATACCAGTCCTTAAAATAACTTTTCTGGAGTTTTAATAGTTAACGATTTTAGTGGCTAGTCTGTGCCTGTGACACACAGCGGCAACTTCTACCTAAACCGAGAAAAGAGCTGCAGCAGAACCGCTCAGAAGCTGCACAGTAGAAATGCACTATACTATTCTTCCTATGTGTGAAAGTATTTTATGCGTGTAGTACACCCCTATTTACTGCACACAAAATAGTACACCTATACCAGTCCTTAAAAGGACTTTTGTGGACCTAATAGCTAGTAGTGATTAGTAGAGTCTGTCCCTGCTAGTACACACACAGCAACCTTCCTACACTGAAGCCTCGTACACACGACCGAGTTTCTCGGCAGGAACCAGCAAGAAACTTGCTGGCAGAGCTTTCTTGCAGAGTAAACCGGCCGTGTGTACGCGGCTATCAGGTTTCTCGTCAAGAAAAGCGACAAGAATCTTGACGAGAAAATAGAGAACCTGCTCTCTATTTTCTCGTCGAGATTCTCGTCGGCCTGTTTCTCGATGAGAAAAGTGTGTGTGTGTGTACACTTACCTGTCCTCCGGGAAGCCCGCGCATGCTCGAAATGACTTTGACACATGCGCGGTAGCTTCCTAGGCATAGGTAGGGTGTAGCAAGATGGCGGCGACGGCATTGAATGTGACGAGCGCACGCTCGTCGTAGTCGATGACGTCACCGCGTTCGCTCCATTCAAAGAACCGCGGGTTCTTTGAATGGCGCGTGTGTACACACCGGCCTGGACAAGTTTCTTGTCCAAGAATCTCATCAAGAAAAACGACAAGTTTTTTCCTGACGAGATTCTCGGCCGCGTGTACGAGGCTTGACTAAAGACAGCTGCAGAATCTTTTAGCACTGCAGTCCCAATGCTGCACAATTGAAATGAACTAAAAGTGTATTACACCCCTATATACTGCACACAAAACAATTGTACACCTATACCAGTCCTTAAAAGGACTTTTGTGGACCTAATAGCTAGGATTACAGTCTGTCCCTGCTCCACACAGCAACCTGTCCCTACGCTGACAAAAGACAGAATGTAAAATGGCAGCCAGATCAGGTCTATTTATAAGGTAGGGGGTATGTCCATGTGCTGAAATGTCTCAATTGGCTGTCCTGTACCACATGATGGATGTGTCATAGGTCAAAGTTCCACAATGTAAAAGAATATGGCGGCCGCGAACCGGCCGTGAATAGCGCCATATGTCCGCCGGTTTCGCGAACCGCGAATGCGCAAAATTTGCCGCGAACGGCAAGGCCATCTCTATGCCCCAATGGGCCATCTGCAGAGTCAAGGACCCTTGGACTTGGTATGCATCGACTTTCTCTGTCTAGAACCTGACTTGAGTGGACATGAAAATGTTCTGGTGATAACCGACCATTTCACCCGTTATGCCCAGGCCTTTCCAACTAAAGACCAGAAGGCCTCCACTGTAGCCAAAATCCTGGTGGAGAAGTACTTTGTGCATTACGGGTTACCTCAGCGCCTTCACTCAGACCAAGGGAGAGACTTTGAGAGCCGATTAATTCAGAAATTGCTGGACTCTTTAGGTATAAAGAAAACTCGTACTACCCCTTATCACCCCCAGGGTAATGCCCAACCAGAAAGATTCAACAGGACTCTGTTAAATATGTTGGGGACTCTGAACAGTGAGGAGAAGCAACATTGGGGCAAGTACATAGCCACCATCGTGCACACTTATAATAGCACAACCAGTGATGCCACAGGGTATTCCCCTTACAGACTTATGTTTGGAAGAGAGGCTCGATTGCCGGTGGATTTGGCCTTTGGCACCTCCATGGACCATACATCTGCTGCCTCACACAAAGGATATGTGGACAGACTGCGAAAGAGCTTATGGCTGGCCTATGAGAAGGCCCAATCCACTTCTGATCAGAGAGGAGCCCTGGAATAAATGGAACTTTGACCTTAGAGTCCGGATTCAGGACTTACAACCCGGAGACAGAGTGCTGTTGCAGAACTTGGGAGTCCCTGGAAAGCACAAGCTGGCGGACAGATGGAAACCAGAACCCTATGTGATTTGTAAGAAGCTACCAGACCTGCCAGTATACCAGCTGAAGCCAGAGTGGAAAATAGGGCCGCTGAAGACCTGGCATAGGAACCACCTACTTCCACTTTCTGAAGCAATTCGGATGCCTCCAGTACAGGACTCCCCTGAACCATCTTCAGGTTTGAATACTCCTAGGCCCAATACTCGGCCTCAGACACCTCAGTCCGGAAGAGTAGATGTCACTGATCAAAGCGAAGATGAGGAAGAGGAGCTTGAATGGTTGTGGCCGTCCCAGGCCCCTGCGCCTTTGTCCATAGATCTTCCACCCTCTGAAGGTACCCTGGATAGTACATTAAATGTGGAAGCCACCGAGTTTGTCCTGAATAGCTCTCAATCTGACGAGTGGGAAGATGCCATAGAGTCGCTCCATGCTGAAAATACAAGGAACTCTCTGTACCTTCCTGCACCTGATCTGGATGCTCCAGAAACAATGGAACCCAATACACCTACCTCAGAGGAAGAGCCTGTGGTGACTGAGACGGTTACGCCTAGAGAACAGAGGGCGAAGAGAACTATTCCTCCTCCCAGGAAGTTACCCAAATGGGAGAAAGTTCTGAGGACACAGTAACTACTGCAAGAAGGACGATACAAACGTCTGGCCCCTCCACTGTGCATTTAGTGGAGGGCAACCCCAGCTCACTTTCTGGCACAGTTAGGCAGGTCACCCCCACTGAAGTGACCTGTGGGCAGGACAAACTCCCTTCCCAGTTTTGGTGGGAGCTTCCCCTGCCGACTTCCCTTGAAGCTCTCAATGACCTTGTCTGTACATATTGTTAATGCTGTCTTTGGGAACCAAAGAATCTAAGTGGGGGGAGTGTGTAGCGGGGTATTGCCACTTTAATTACCAAGAGACTACAGTACCCAGTACACCTTAAGGCACTTTATAAAGGGAGAGGCGGAGCCCACTTCTGTCTCTTTGGACACCGCCCTGCCAGCAAGGGGATCCCTGTGTTGATCTGCTGTGTGCAGAAGGCCTGAAGCCTGGGCCTTGTGCTTTTTCCAGAGTGCTTTCTGTTCCACCGAGGAACCTGCGGGACGTCTGATCCTGTTGCTGAGTGCTGCCATCAGGAGGACCGAAGACCCGGGTGTCGTGGACACTGTGGGGTTGATTTACTAAAGGAAAATCCACTTTGCACTTGAAATGGAAGTGCAGTCGCTGTAGATCGCTGTAAATCTGAGGGGAAGCTCTAAAATTAGGGGAAGCTCTGCCGATTTTATCATCCAATCATGTGCAAGCTAAAATGCTGTTTTTTATTTTCCTTGCATGTCCCCCTCAGATCTACAGCATCTGTACTTCCATGTGCAATTTCAGTGCACTTGCAAGTGCAAAGTGGATTTTCCTTTAGTAAATCAACCCCTGAGAATCGAGTCACAGCAACGGAAGTAACGGACAAGGACTAGTCCGGTTGGGTGAGAGAGCACCTGCTCAGAACTACATCACAGTATATCTAGGCCCACTAATGGTATTCAGGGCCGCCACAGTGATTGCAGTTACACTTTGGGGAGACTATCTACAGAACTGAGTTATCAGTCTCCTTGGTACTATTAAGTTACCAATCACCGTTCTTTGTTGGATTACAATTTGTTCTTAAAGTGCACCACCGTACTGCTAGTGAAGATCTTCTTCCACAGAACTATACCCTAATCATAGTCAGGCCTGACTGGGTAGTGTAGGACATTGCTGGGCGCCATATTGTCCACGAGGGAGGATAGCTGCAGCGGGGTCTGTTAGCCTGTATATCATACTATTGAACGGTTTTGCTGTTTTATAAGTGTACTTACATTACAGGGCTCTGCATGTGTTATTTCATACTGTTTATCACTCTTACCTTTATCAACAGTAAAAATATTAGAGTTAAGTATATCGGTTGTCAGTGTCATTTACTGCGCTATACCATTACTGTGTGCCTTACTGTGGGATTGTGTCATAGAGAATTACAGAGTGATTGCAATTTCATCATCCCCTTTACTAACTGTGCCACGAGAGGTTAGAGCCGATTGCCAGGGGTTGACAGCGGTGCACTACAGGGCCCAAACTAATACAGGCAGCCCTCTTAATTGGGGGTATCGCTACACTCCCACTGACACCAATGATGGGACACTATTCCTCCCACTGACACCAATGATGGGGCACTATTCCTCCCACTAACACCAATGATGGGACACTATTCCTCCCACTGACACCAATGATGGGACACTATTCCTCCCACTGACACCAATGATGGGACACTATTCCTCCCACTGACACCAATGATGGGGCACTATTCCTCCCACTGATACCAATGATGAGGCACTATTCCTCCCACTAACACCAATGATGGGACACTATTCCTCCCACTGACACCAATGATGGGGCACTATTCCTCCCACTGATACCAATGATGGGGCACTATTCCTCCCACTGACACCAATGATGGGACACTATTCCTCCCACTGACACCCAATGATGGGGCACTATTCCTCCCACTGACACCCAATGATGGGGCACTATTCCTCCCACTGACACCAATGATGCAACACTTTTCCTCCCACTGACACCAATGATGGGGCACTATTCCTCTCACTAACACCAATGATGGGACACTATTCCTCCCACTGACACCAATGATGGGGCACTATTCCTCTCACTAACACCAATGATGGGACACTATTCCTCCCACTGACACCAATGATGGGGCACTATTCCTCTCACTAACACCAATGATGGGACACTATTCCTCCCACACTGACACCCAATGATGGGGCACTATTCCTCCCACTGACACCAATGATGGGGCACTATTCCTCTCACTAACACCAATGATGGGACACTATTCCCCCCACTGACACCCAATGATGGGGCACTATTCCTCCCACTTACACCCAATGATGGGGCACTATTCCTCCCACTGACACCAATGATGCAACACTTTTCCTCCCACTGACACCAATGATGGGGCACTATTCCTCCCACTGACACCAATGATGGGACACTATTCCTCCCACTGACACCAATGATGGGACACTATTCCCCCCACTGATACCAATGATGGGACACTATTCCTCCCACTGACACCAATGATGGGACACTATTCCTCCCACTGACACCAATGATGGGACACTATTCCCCCCACTGACACCAATGATGGGACACTATTCCTCCCCACTGACACCAATGATGGGACACTATTCCTCCCACTGACACCAATGATGGGACACTATTCCCCCCACTGACACCAATGATGGGACACTATTCCTCCCACTGATACCAATGATGGGACACTATTCCCCCCACTGACACCAATGAGGGGACACTATTCCTCCCACTGATACCAATGATGAGGCACTATTCCTCCCACTGATACCAATGATGGGGCACTATTCCTCCCACTGACATCCAATGATGGGGCACTATTCCTCCCACTGATACCAATGATGGGGCACAATTCCTCCCACTGATACCAATGATGGGGCACTATTCCTCCCACTGACACCAATGATGGGACACTATTCCTCCCACTGACACCAATGACGGGACACTATTCCTCCCACTGATACCAATGATGGGACACTATTCCTCCCACTGATACCAATGATGGGACACTATTCCTCCCACTGACACCAATGATGGGGGACTATTCCTCCCACTGATACCAATGATGGGACACTATTCCTCCCAATGACACCAATAATGGGGCACTATTCTTCCAACCGTCACCAATGATGGGGTACTATTCCTCCCACTGACGCCGATGATGGGGCCTTATTATTTCCCCTAATACCAACAATGGGGCAATTTTCTTCCCACTAATACCAATGATGGGGGATTCTTTACCCACATTGACGCCGGGCATTTTCTACTCACACAGGCCATAGTCCGGCCCTCTCAGAGTCTGAAGGACAGTCAACTGGCCCTTTTTCAGAAAGTGCGAAACGTCAGCTCATACTTGCTGTTTTTTTGCTGTGGCATGTTGTTTGTGCTTTTATTTCAAATAAAAGAACCTTTTTTGGAGTGCGACTGTCCAAGCGTTTTCCTCAGATTCTTTGCAAGGAGGAATGGCAGAGGATCCCCAAATCCAGGTGTGAAAAACTTGTTGCATCTTTCCCATAAAGACTCATCAAAAGGGTGCAAATACTAAATACTGAGCAAAGGGTCTGAATACTTTCCGTACCCACTGTAATTAGGGATGGAGGTGCATTATATAAAGAGGCAGTATCCAGGCCGTTCCTTTTCCCTTGGTGGTGCTTAAAGCGGAGGTTCCGCGGCCAATTTTTTTTTTTTGTTGGAGCATTCAATGTGGTTTCCCAATACAAAGTACTACTCACTTGTTTGGTGTATTCAAATGTCCCCTGTCCGTTTTCTTCTAAAACAAAAATCCCTGTTAGGCAGTTTCCATTTTGCTTGTGGGCATTGTGAAGCCCACAAGCACTGACTTCCTGGAAGCAGTGAATGCTCATCTCCCAGCATTCACCGCTCTTACTCGCGCAAGCGCAGTGTTTACGAGTAGCGTCGTCAACTTCCTTGTTGCCATCACGTCATTGATAGTTCACGCCCCGTTGTGATGGTATTTCGCTGGACGGCGTAGAGCAATGTCTCCTGGGAAGCATGACACTGTGCTCCCAGGAGACATTGCGGAGAACTCCCAGATTACATTGCGGTGCCGGGGTAAAGGAGTAGCAACGCCTACTCCCGCGGGAGTGAAAACCCGGAAGTCGCAATTCAACCAGCTGTACTGCGGTGTTTACAACATAAATAAAAAAATATGTGGCTATTGAACATGTTTGTACAGTAAGGAATGTGATCCGATAGAGTTATTATTTTGGGTGAAACTCCGCTTTAAGGGCACATACAGACTACGGGGTCTATATATAATGTACTTAATACGTTTATTTCCTATGATCAGCAGCTCCATCTAGTGAACATGTTGTGATATTTTCCTGAAATACCCCAGTCAGGAAACGACCACATTATGACCACTAGATGGAGCTGACAATTATAAGAAATACACATTAGACCAGGCCTGGACTAGGACAAAAAATAGGCCCGGGCATTTTGGACTGAGCAGCCCATGACATGTTAACCGGCCCCTTCCCCACTCTCCACCCTGATCGAGAGGGGAGGTGGGAACCCGGCAGAGGTGCGGGGGGGAGGCCAGGGGGACTGGGAAAGAGCATTGGTGGGGGTGGAGAGCACAGGGAGGAACCTTGAAAACATGGGGTGGGGCGAGAGCACAGGGGAGAGGCAGAGAACACAGGGAGGAAGAGGAGAGCACAGGGGGGCCGGAGGGCATTGGGGGGTTGGAGAGCACAGGGGGCTGGAGAACACAGGGGGAAGAAAAAACACGGGGTTGGGCAGAGAGCATGGTAGGGGGTGGAGAGTACAAGGGGGGAGGTGGAGAGAATGGGGGGGTGGAGAGTACAAGGGGGGAAGCAGAGATCACTGGGGGGAGGTGGACAGCACTGAGGGGAGGCAAAGAGCACAGGGAGGGCAGGAGAGCACGGGGGGTGGGGCCGAGTGCAAAAGGGGGAAGTGGAGAGCACAGGGGGAGGCAGAGATCACTGGGGGGAGGCAGACAACACTGGGAGGGGCTGAAGAGCACTGGGGGGAGGCAAATAGCACTGGGGGGAGGCGAACAACACTGGGGGGGCTGGAGAGCACTGTGGGGAGGCGAAGAGCACTGGTGGAGGGCTGGATAGCACTGGGGGAGAGGCGGAGAGCACAGGGGGCAGTGGAGAGCATGGGGGGGAGGTGGAGAGCACAGGGGGGCAGCAGAGAGCATGGGGGGAGGTGGAGAGCACGGGGGAGGCTGAGAGCCAGGGGGGAGGTGGAGAGCACAGGGAGGCAGTGGAGAGCATGGGGGGAGTGGAGAGCACTGGAGGCTGGAGAGCACAAGGGGGCAAAGAGTATTGGTGGGGTGGAGAGCATGGGGGGCAGCAGAAAGAAGCAGGATAGGAGGAGCAGTGGGGGCGGCTGCATATAGAAGAATCATTCTCTCCATCTTCCTCCTGCAGTCTCTGAATACCTGCTTCTCCTCTACCTCTCGCAGGCATTCCGATACTGCAGGATGGAGAGAATGATTCTTCTATATGCAGAAGCCCCCACTGCTCCTCCTATCCAGGTTACACGGGGGGTGCACTCACGTTCTCTCTGATCTGGCTCCAAGGTGTCTCCTCTAGCTCCTCCCCCCTTCATGGTCACACCCCCGGTACTGATGGCTGAACTATATGAGCAGCCTTAGGTGTCTCCTCTAGCTCCTCCTCCTCTCATGTTTTCACCCCTCTGGCGCCGATGGCTGTGCTGAACTGGCAGCCGGGTGGTCGCAGAGAGGCCGAGTGAGTGGCGCGGGCTCAAAGAGCAGCCCAGCAAGGACTTGCGGCCCCGGCCCACCAGGCAAGTGCCCAGTCTGGCCAAATCTGGGCCTGTATTAGACACATTATTGGAATTGTTTATGACGGCTGTGTGAACGCTGAGATGTTTGCACTGCATATTACTTGACTCCTAATACCGAATGTGATATTTTAATAAGATTTATCTCTCCCTACAAGTAATTTTATCACACCTTAAAGGCTGACATCTCAGTTATTCCCCTAAATCTAAGTCTACATTTATTTTCTGTGATTGTCAGCTCCATCTAGTGGCCATATTGCGGTATTTTCCTTAATATACCTCAATCAGGAAAATACCGCATCATGGCCACTAGATGGAGTAAATTACAGGGAACTATTTGTGACAGCCGTGCCAATGCTTGAGACGTTGGCACAGAGAATTCTTTAATGAATAGACCCTCATATCTCGGGGGATGATTGTTTAACCTGCACAATAGCGGGAGATGCGCCCCCCCCCCCCCCCCCGTGGATTTATGTATTCTTCATGTGATGATATGTGATCACCTTCATTCCATTCTGTCCCTTGTGCTATTATTTCCTTGTCTCTTTATAATCAGCATGGAAACATTTCACATTTATTTCACATAACATCCTGAACTCCGGGCAGATAGAAAAGACACAATGAATTGAATTGAATATTTTATTATGTAATAAAATAAATGTTAGTAAACTGCCAAAACTCTGGATGTCGGTCCCTGAAGAGCTTTGCAGATCTACGAAGAGCCAATCAGAGGATGGTAGCGTCCTGGAGAGGGCGGAGTCACAGCTTCAACTCCCTGTAGGAAAGAAAGAAGAAGATTACCTACAGCGCCGGACCTTCACCCAATAGGAGGAGTTATTTGCACCAGGCTCCTCCCCCTCCCAATTATATTAAACAAAACTTCTTTGTGACGTCTGCCTTCCAGGGGCTTCTGGACCCGGCAGAGACATGCGGCTCATATCTTGGGGTGCCCCCCGGTTCATCGGCACACATGTGGGGGTGCCCCCCACGCATGCACAGACACCGCAGGTATGGAGGTCCCGGGTCTCAGGTTGCTGTGAATGTGCCGATGTGGTGGAGATCTCTGCCGGGTCCTGAAGCCCTTGTGACACGTCTGCACACGCCTCAGATATATAAAGATGGCGACATCAGAGAGGGGGCGGGGCCAGCATTACAGAGAATGGAGTTCCTTTTTCATCATCTCAATGTACAATAATAATATGAAAGATACAAAATGACAAGAGAGAGTCCCAACTCAGAGGAAGGTGTTTGGGTGCTGATGGGTTACGTATCAATTTATTACATAAAATAAAGAATCGATTGTCTGATTGGTGACATTATAGAAGACTTCTGTAAGGGGGGGACTCTGATGTAACGCGGGGACTCTGATGTAACGCGGGGACTCTGATGTAACGCGGGGACTCTGATGTAACGCGGGGACTCTGATGTAACGCGGGGACTCTGATGAGGTCAGTGATGTAGGGACGGACTCTGTGGAGGACTCTGATGTGATGGAGGCTTCTACAATGTTATTACTTAAAGTGGTTTATTCATTCATTTCATTTTAAATTTTGATTCACCTATAAAACAGTTTTTTTTTTTTGTGATTTTTGATAAATACACGATTTGGAGGTCCTATGACAACCACATATTCCCGGCATCCTGTGACTTCCTGTTGTGGATCTGGGACAGGAAGTGAAGGGAAATCTCCTGCCAGGGGTCACCCCCCCCCCTCAGTGTTGTACAGGAAGTAGTAGGTAGGGATGTATAAAGGGGTCAGTCTACTAGACAATGAGAGGGGGAGGGGGCAGAATTTCCTGATGTCCCCCCCCCCCCCGGGAATAACACATAGAACTCTGATTACCTGATCATTGGTGGTGATGTCATTGAATTAAGGCCAGTCATGTGAACCCCATCCCGAACACTTCTGTGGAGAGAGAAGAGATGATCGGTATTAGTAAAGTGACATCAGAAGATGGCGGCAGACGACCCCACAGACATGACGGGTCTATTTATAGAAAATGTGTACAGATATTCCTCCAGAGAAACTTCCTGTACATTCATTCTGGGCGAGGCAACCAACTGTGATGGATTGATGATCAGTGTTGCCAACCAACCAGATTGAAATTTTCTGGCACAGCCAAGTTTTTACTGACATTTCACAAAAGTTACAAAATTTAATTTTTAGGTGCAGATTTTAATATTTAGGCTTCAAACAAGTACACTAGGCAAACAGCAATGTGATTTAAGGTAAAAAAAAAAACAAATTTTTGTCATTTTCGATATAATAAGGGCAAATTATTTAGTCCAATCACTCTCTGCCTCCATCCCCCTCTGCCTCCATCCCCCTCTGCCTCCATCCCCCTCTGCCTCCATCCCCCTCTGCCTCCATCACCCCCCTCTGCCTCCATCACCCCCCTCTGCCTCCATCTGCCCTATCTCCATCCCCCTCTGCCTCCATCCCCCTCTGCCTCCATCACCCCCTGCCTCCATCTGCCCTATCTCCATCCCCCTCTGCCTCCATCACCCCCTGCCTCCATCACCCCCTGCCTCCATCACCCCCTGCCTCCATCATCCCCCTCTGCCTCCATCCCCCTCTGCCTCCATCACCCCCCTCTGCCTCCATCACCCCCCTCTGCCTCCATCACCCCCCTCTGCCTCCATCACCCCCTGCCTCCATCTGCCCTATCTCCATCCCCCTCTGCCTCCATCACCCCCTGCCTCCATCACCCCCTGCCTCCATCCCCCTCTGCCTCCATCCCCCTCTGCCTCCATCACCCCCTGCCTCCATCACCCCCTGCCGCCATCACCCCCTGCCGCCATCACCCCCTGCCGCCATCCCCCTCTGCCTCCATCTGCCCTATCTCCATCCCCCTCTGCCTCCATCACCCCCTGCCTCCATCACCCTCTGCCTCCATCACCCCCCTCTGCCTCCATCACCCCCCTCTGCCTCCATCACCCCCTATCTCCAACACCCCCTGCCTCCATCACCCCCTCCCTCCATCCCCCTCTGCCTCCACCCCCCTCTGCCTCCATCCCCCCTCTGCCTCCATCCCCCCTCTGCCTCCATCCCCCCTCTGCCTCCATCCCCCCTCTGCCTCCATCCCCCCTCTACCTTCAACACCCCTCTGCCTCCATCCCCCCTCTGCCTCCATCCCCCCTCTGCCTCCATCCCCCTCTGCCTCCATCCCCCTCTGCCTCCATCCCCCTCTGCCCTATCTCCAACCCCCTCTGCCTCCATCACCCCCTGCCTTCATCCCCCTCTGCCTCCATCACCCCCT
Organism: Rana muscosa; assembly: GCA_029206835.1. NCBI lineage: Eukaryota > Metazoa > Chordata > Amphibia > Anura > Ranidae > Rana > Rana muscosa. The sequence continues at coordinate 228,027,575 of JARGYO010005626.1, forward strand.
GTCTCCATCCCCCTCTGCCTCCATCCCCCTCTGCCTCCATCCCCCTCTGCCTCCATCCCCCTCTGCCTCCATCCCCCTCTGCCTTCAACACCCCTCTGCCTTCAAAACCCCTCTGCCTTCAACACCCCTCTGCCTCCATCACCCCCTGCCTTCATCCCCTCTGCCACCATCCCCTCTGCCACCATCCCCCTCTGCCACCATCCCCCTCTGCCACCATCCCCCTCTGCCTTCAACACCCCCTGCCTCCATCCCCCTTTGCCACCAACACCCCCTGCTCCATCCCCCTCTGCCTCCATCACCCCCTGCCACCAACAGCCCCTGCCTCCATCCCCCTCTGCCACCATCAACTCCTGCCACCAACACCCCCTGCCTCCATCCCCCTCTGCCACCATCCCCCTCTGCCTTCAACACCCCCCTGCCTCCATCCCCCTTTGCCACCAACACCCCCCTGCCTCCATCCCCCTCTGCCTCCATCACCCCCTGCCACCAACAGCCCCTGCCTCCATCCCCCTCTGCCACCATCAACTCCTGCCACCAACACCCCCTGCCTTCATCCCCCTCTGCCACCAACACCCCCTGCCACCAACACCCCCCGCCTCCATCCCCCTCTGCCACCAACAAACCCTGCCTCCATCCCCCCTGCCACCAACACCCCCCTGCCTCCATCCCCCTCTGCCTCCATCCCCCTCTGCCTCCATTCCCCTCTGCCTCCATCCCCCTCTGCCTCCAACACCCCCCTGCCTCCATCCCCCTCTGCCACCAACACCCCCTGCCTCCATCCCCCTCTGCCTCCATCACCCCCTGCCTCCATCCCCCTCTGCCTCCATCACCCCCTGCCTCCAACACCCCCTGCCTCCATCCGCCTCTGCCACCAACACCCCCTGCCTCCATCCCCCTCTGCCACCAACACCTCCTGCCTCCATCCTCCTCTGCCTCCAACACCCCTTGCCACCAACACCCCCTGCCTCCACCCCCCTCTGCCTCCATCACCCCTTGCCACCAACACCCCCTGCCTCCATCCCCCTCTGCCACCAACACCCCCTGCCTCCATCCCCCTCTGCCACCATCACCCCCTGCCTCACCCCCCTCTGCCTCAATCCCCCCTCTGCCTCCATCCCCCCTCTGCCTCCATCCCCCTCTGCCTCCATCCCCCTCTGCCTCCATCCCCCTGCCTCCATCCCCCCCTGCCTCCATCCCCCTCTGACACCCATCACCCCCTGCCACCATCCCCCTCTGCCACCATCCCCCTCTGCCTCCATCACCCCCTGCCACCAACACCCCCTGCCTCCACCCCCCTCTGCCTCCATCCCCCTCTGCCACCACCCCCCTCTGCCTCCATCACCCCCTGCCACCAACACCCCCTGCCTCCATTCCCCTCTGCCTCCATCACCCCCCTGCCTCCATCACCCCCTGCCTCCATCCCCCTCTGCAACAACACCCCCTGCCTCCATCCCCCTCTGCCTCCATCCTCCTCTGCCTCCATCCCCCTCTGCCTCCATCCCCCTCTGCCTCCATCCCCCTCTGCCTCCATCCCCCTCTGCCTCCATCCCCCCCTGCCTCCATCACCCCCTGCCTCCATCCCCCTCTGCCACCACCCCCCTCTGCCTCCATCACCCCCTGCCACCAACACCCCCTGCCTCCACCCCCCTCTGCCTCCATCCCCCTCTGCCTCCATCACCCCCCTGCCACCAACAGCCCCTGCCTCATCCCCTCTGCCACCATCAACTCCTGCCACCATCCCCCCCTGCCACTATCCCCCTCTGCCACCAACACCCCCTACCTCCATCCCCCTCTGCACCAACACCCCTGCCTCCATCCATCCCCTGCCACCAACACCCCCTGCCTCCATCCCCCTCTGCCTCCATCCCCCTCTGCCTCCATCACCCCCTGCTCCATCCCCCTCTGCCTCCATCCCCCTCTGCCTCCATCCCCCTCTGCCTCCACCCCCCTCTGCCTTCAACACCCCTCTGCCTCCATCCCCCCTCTGCCTCCATCCCCCCTCTGCCTCCATCCCCCCCTGCCTCCACCCCCCCTGCCTCCATCCCCCCTGCCTCCATCCCCCTCTGCCACCATCCCCCTCTGCCACCATCCCCCCTGCCACCACCCCCCTCTGCCTCCATCACCCCCTGCCACCAACACCCCCTGCCTCCACCCCCCTCTGCCTCCATCCCCCTCTGCCTCCATCACCCCCTGCCACCATCCCCCTCTGCCACCATCAACTCCTGCCACTATCCCCCTCTGCCACCAACACCCCCTACCTCCATCCCCCTCTGCCACCAACACCCCCTGCCTCCATCCATCCCCTCTGCCACCAACACCCCCTGCCTCCATCCATCCCCCTCTGCCACCTACACCCCCTTCCTCCATCCCCCCTGCCACCACAACCCCCTGCCTCCATCTGCCTCTGCCTCCATCCCCCTCTGCCACCAACACCCCCTGCTTCCATCCATCCCCCTCTGCCACCAACAACCCCTGCCTCCACCCCCCTCTGCCACCTAAACCCCCTCTGCCACCAACACCCCCTGCCTCCATCCCCTCTGCCACCAACACCCCCTGCCTCCATCCCCCTCTGCCACCAACACCCCCTGCCTCCATCCCCCTCTGCCACCAACACCCCCTGCCTCCATCCATCCCCCTCTGCCACCAACACCCCCTGCCTCCATCCATCCCCCTCTGCCAACTACAACCCCCTTCCTCCATCCCCCCTGCCACCAACACCCCCTGCCTCCATCCATCCCACTCTGCCTCCATCCCACTCTGCCACCAACACCCCCTGCCTCCATCCATCCCCCCTCTGCCACCAACAACCCCTGCCTCCACCCCCCTCTGCCACCAACACCCCCTGCCTCCATCCTCCTCTGCCACCATCCCCCTCTGCCTCCATCACCCTCTGCCTCCATCACCCTCTGCCTCCATCACCCTCTGCCTCCATCTTCCTCTGCCACCAACACCCCCTGCCTCCATCCCCCTCTGCCACCAACACTTACTGCAGTGCCACCATCCCCCCCTGCCTCCATCCCCCTCTGCCACCAACACCCTCTACAGTGCCACCATCACCCCCTGCCTCCATTCCCCCTCTGCGGCCTGCCACCATCACCTGCTGTCTCCGTCCATCGGCTGGGCTGTCTGTCACTCCATCCCCAACTCCCCCGTGGACTCTGGATTGCCTGGAGGCAGGGCTCCTCCATAATTTCGCCGCCGCGCGGCGCGTGCTGCTCAGCCTCCGAGTCCTTCTCCTGGTTGAATGCAGATTTTAAATTCTGGCGCGCCTGCGGGATGTGCTAATTCATCACTCGCCTCGCCAGTAAAGCGTGCCGGCGCCGCACAGCCTCTGTGAAATGCGCCCACCGCCGGCGAAATACAGGATCGGCTCGGCAAGCACATGCGCAGTTCCAAGCTGGACCGATTTCGGCTATATTTTACAAACACATTCCCGTTACTACGGACATTTACGGGCGGGGAAAAGTGCCAGTTTTTATGGGCTGCCCGTAAAAATACGGGCGGTTGGCAACACTATTGATGATGATGATCCCATATGATTATTATCACCATCATCCCCAGTCTATGGAATTATCATCATGTGGTTCATCTATTTACTTGTAATCCAGTAAAGATGGCCAAAGATGGGTCGTGTTTTTTTGATCGGCCAACCGCTGATTAAAAAAAAAAAAGGAACAGATTCCTCCGCCCACAAAAATACTTTATGGAATAAAAGTGGGAGGAGCTCCAGAGTTCTCACTCTTTCTGCTGCTTCTGGATCATCACAAAGAGTTTCTTCACTGAATTCTTCGAACTTTTATTTCATGCCTAATACTTTTATATACATCTCATAATCTATTAGTCCTCATTCTATCCTCAGGTGAGACGCGGCGCCCGCTGATTTATATTATTAATATTCATAAGAACATTCGTCCCAAAGAGAAAACACCTGAAGAACATTCGATTTTTCCCCCTATCCTCACACCCGCTGGATCCCTCGTACAGAAGGAATGTACATGGAGTAGTGCTGGACGAATAGTTATGGAGATTCTTTTATAAATAGACCCCAAAGTGTCCCCTCCATTCTCTTACCATGCAAGGCCTCCTCATTGGCCATCGGCAGCACGGGAGTCGTACAGGGATCTTCGTTATGGTCCTTATTGTGGGTCTTGCCGGACTGCCGGATCCATCGAATCCTCACACAGATTAAAACACAGATTTATCATTCGGTGATGACAAGGACCGGGGCAGGACCGGCTTTTCTTCTACAATGGGAATCAACACTTTTAAAAGCAAAGTGAATTTTATTACAGAGCAAAACCTCCAAATCCTCCCCCCTCCAGGGATACGAATAATCGATCGTTATCTTATATCCAATTATGTTCCTGTCACCTGCATGGTGATCA